>JAAXCT010000478.1:0-484058 GCA_012490785.1 Eragrostis nindensis | reverse complement strand
TTGTGTTCGACTAGCTAGGGACCTATGACAAGTCATTGTGATGGCAAACTATTGTGATTTTTTGTTAGAGCTCGACTATGAAGCTGGATTCATGATACGGATCATCTGATGGTAGTTCACCTGATGCATGGAAGGAATAGTATTATTATCTTTCATCTGCTATCACATATTGTTTGATCACTGCAATGTTGCAATGGAGTGGCAGTGATTGTTATGGCTGCCATTCAGAGTACTAGGACAGCAAGCAAAGGAAACAATATGCTCCATCATAGGTAGATCAGTGTCATCGCCAATTTGGTAAAATCAGTGCTACCATCTTCTCCTCCGACACGAGGCAGTGGTCAGTTGTTCCATGGGTGGACTTCCCTGCCCCTGAGAAATCTGAAGCAATTGGGTGTACGAGGACCGATAGAATCTAATTTTCAGTTGCTGAGCTCTCGCCGTGCCTGAGGTGTTGCAGCTTCGATGTCGGTGTAACAAAAGATGCCGCAACTTGCATTGTTATTATCAATTCAACATTGGCGCGTCTTGATGCACACAAAGGATGATGATGGTGTTGAGCGATGGGTGTTGGACAGGGAAGGCCCCTGGACAGACCTCAAGGTGTGCCTCTGCAAAACCCATCTAGCTTCACAGAAGCTATCTTTGGTTGTTCTAATATTTGCGAGGCAGCTAGAACGTCCTTGGTCGCTGTCAAGAGGCGAGACGAATAAAAACAACAATTAAGGTTTGGAGATAAAATAAATTAAAGATACAAATTGTTCTTACTGACCGTGTGATCTTTTTTAATCTATAGTATGGGGGAGGCCTTGCGCAGTTAGAAGTCGAAACTTACTTGTCAGACCGTCATATTTTGTCAGGTTCATTTGTCAAACTGGCTTGGAAGGCAGATCAGCGGTGAGCATATCCACAACAGTTAGCATGGAAGGCCTCGTGTCCCGGTGGCGCTGGATGCTTTACTTCCGCCTCGTCCACAAGCGGCATGGCCACGTCCACCACCTCCATGAGCTCGCCTCGGACTATTTTCCCCCGAACGATGCAGGGTTAGTAGTCCCGCGTGAAGTCTCGAGCGGCGAGGTTTCCACGTCATCCAGGAATGACCAGCGGAATGACCAGCGCTAGAGGTCGCGTCGTTTTTCAGTTTCGTTCAGCGCCAGCTCTCCTGGGCTTCCTGCTGGCGCGGACCCTTCCCGCTCTGGCGCGCCACGCCGGCCCGGCCTGGAGACTGGTCGCGCGCGGCCAAGCTCGTCTTCCACAGCAGACTGTTCCTCACCGACCCGGCGCACGGCGTGCTGTTGCGGACGCTGAACACCATCGGTGACACCCGTCGTGCTGCTCAACTCCTCCAAACCTCGTCGTCCGGGGCTACGGCGAGAACTACCCGACATGGCAGAGCTTCGAGCACCCGTCCGACACGCTTGTCAAGAACTTCACCGCCTCGTCGGCGCCGCCGTCGCTGCGGCTCGGCAGGTCGTACGTGGCGCTGACCATGGAGCTCTACGGCGGCCCGGGCCACGCCGACGTACAGGCGGCACCACACGGCGCTGGAGGCGCGGCCGTAGAACGCAACGCAGCCGCCGGTGTACGGCCGGCTCGCGGGTTCTTGGTTCCACACGTTCGCGCAGAACGTCACAGCGGCGCGCTCTTCCGGCGCATGACGCTGGACGACGACGGCAACCTCCGCGCGTACTACTGGACCGACGAGTCCAAGGCCTGGACGCGATGACCAGATACCAGCCGGCCCCGACGTACCAGAGGAGGCACACGTTGGCGACGGCGATGGAGATCACCTTGAGGAATTCAGCCTCGCTGACTTCGTCACAAGTTACTGTTATTCGCTAGACGTCAAGGAGGCCCCAAAACACTTGGGCGGAGCTGCCTTGCCCGACCATGCTTCCCAAATCTTGTGTCATGGCGCGGATCTCACCGAACAAGAATTCGCGTGCACGCGAGGATCACTCTCGGACCGCTAAACGACAGGCAACGCACAGCCTGCTCCCATGCCCAGCCTTTACGTAAGAGAGAGAGATTGTTGAATATTGGATGGATTGTATTATATTGAGCTTCTCAGCCGGTATATATGAGAGTACATGAGTTAGAGGGCAAGGCACCTCTCGGGATACATATTGCAATCCGTGATATATAATATCGAGCCTACCAAATATACTCTAACATCTCCCTCCGCAGTGACTGCAAGAGCATCGCAGAGGGTGAGACCGGAGAAGAAGGAGAACGTAGAAGCTAACAGACTGACATCTTCCCACAGTCGTAGAGGTGCGGATGCTGCGACTAGAGAGAAAACCGACGAGTAGCTTATGAGGATGATAACTTTTGTGCCAAGTGTCGAGATAGCCAAAAGCGTGCTCAAGTAGCCGTGGTCGAGGAGTCTTGCTTCAGGTAGCCATGGTCCACGAAGCTGAAATAGAAGTTGCCGTTGTCGAGAAAGCTGCAAATGAAGCCGCGGGCGTAGAGATGCGCCAACGTGAGGGTGCGTGAAGATGCGTCTGGACGAAGACGGCGACACAATCGAAGCACCGTGAGGAAGAGGGTCGATGCCGAAGTCGATGCTGTATACGAGGCGTGCTCCAGGTTTGCCAGGCCCGGGAACACGTCGGAGACGAAGGCACGCACCGGTGTTGCTAATACCAGGCACATGAGGGGAGCTTCAATATTGCTGCAAGTTCTTTCTTTTTAACTGGATCACTTTTTCTTTTTAACTGGATCACTGACCGGGATGGCGTCGCCCTGCCGTCGTCGACGCTCGAACATTGACCCTCCTGAGGACGAGGTTGTCGTTGCGCCATGTCTTTGGATGCAACGCCAATCAGTGGTCATGCCATTTTCACAGGATCGTTGCCTATCTAGGCGACGGTGCCACCCATGCTGTCGGTCCTCCTCGTCACGCTGGCTTACGATCCGAGTCGCGACGTCCGCCGCCACCTCTAGGACACCGCCGTTGTAGATGTTGCTGACAGGTTGATGGAAGTGCGCTTGTTGATACGTCCAAGCGCCCGCGCCTTTGCCGTCGCGCGGCACCGTCCAGTGAGATCTACAGCTGGACACTGCTGATTATGTGCACTTGTACGTCTATGTTGATACTTCAGACCAGCGCACTCCTTCGCGGCTACAACCACGTCCACCTCGACCTTGGTTACTTTGGCAAGAAAGGGCTATCATCTGCATGAGGTACTTGCCGATTTTCTCTTCAGGCGCAGCATCTGCAACTACGAGGGGATGTCAGTCCGTCGGCTTCTACCTTCGGCTTTTCTCTGGTCTCACCGTCTGCGGTGCTCCGCTGTGTGCTGCGGGGTGTGTGTTAGGGTATATTTCGTAGGATTGATATAGTATATCCTAGACTACTATATGTATCCAGAGGTGCAGTGCCCTCTAAGTCCTGTACTCTCATATATACTGGCCGAAAGGCTCATTACAATACAACCCAATATTATACAACAATCTATACTATCTTGCACTTTCGTGTGCGCGCGGCCCGCTCTTGAGGGTGGGTCCACACATGAATGCGGTTGGAGGCACGTGCATTTGAGTAGCATGTGATGATCCCAGGATTTTCCGTTCATTCTTCCTCTATGTTTACAAAATCTAGTTTTTTTAAGTTATAGTCGATGGTTCTTTCTTAGTTCTATCAAATGCAAAAAAAAAAGATAATAGGAAGATTGTATTGATTGGGCTTAGGCCTTCACATGTAAAGACAAAAGTTATTGTTCAAAACTTATGTACAAACTTATGAGATACACACTTACTAAACAGCTTATGTACTAACTTATGAGATACTCCCTCCGTTTTTAATTATATGATGCTGTTGACTTTTTCGTTTAACTTTGACTAATAATATAAATTTAAATAATTACTTTTTGAACGTGAAATGAATATCATTAGATTCATCATCAAAAGCACTTTAAGGTTAACTTATAAATTTAGCTATTTACATAAATATTATAGATAAGACGAATGGTCAAAGTAACGAAAAAAGTCAACGGCGTCATATAATAAAACGGAGGGAGTAGAAAGTTATTAACCAACTTCTGTTTTACGAAATACTCCATCCGGTTTTAAATTGTTGACACCGTTGACTTTTTGAGTTATGTTCGACCATTCGTCTTATTCAAAATATTTTTAAATTTTTCATATATCTTGTTATGAATTGTTTATTATTAAAGAAAATTAAAACATAACTTATAATTTTGTATATTTGAGCTACTTTTTTGAATAATTCAATAGTGTCAACAGTTTAAAACCCGAGAGAATACAAACTTATGAACCAATCTATACAAACTTACGAGATACAAACTTATGGAGAAACTTTCTGAAAATTGTACTCATCCTCCCGCATGGTGGCCCTCACGTGCAGGATTACCTCAGTCCCTCCATGCTCACAGGTGAGAAAACAACCTTTCCCAGGACTTGAGCTCCACCCATGTAGCGCTGCTCGCGTTAGCGCGTGTGCGCGTGGACGGGAACGCTCAGTCGCACGTCGAAAAGGAAATTTGGTGGCAGCTCTTGGATGGGGAACGGTTTTAACAGCTCTTGAGGCTCTGCTTCTTCTTCTTGCCGCCACAGCGAAAGTGCAGAAAGAGGAAGCCATTTGAAGCGCGCCTCTACTAGTGGATACAACTTCCAGATGAAGTAGCACAATATAGCTACAATATGGCCAAGAACATGAATCTGACATGTAAAGCGCCAGCGCTAACTGAGATGAAAACAACAATCACAGAAAGTATCCCAGAAATGCAGCGGAAATAATCATCTCCTCGCGCCGGGAGGAGGTGCTAATGTATAGAAAAGCAATGGCTCGATGCATGTTTGACGAGCCCAATATAAAACAGCTCGCTACCGTAGTACCACAAGTAGCTAGTTGACTAACGCTTTCGAGCACGTACGCTGGCGCTCTTCCCATCATGTTCGAGCCCATGATACAAATAAAGGTAACCAAAAATGATCTGAAAGAATATGACACAAACGATTGAACCAAACAGAATGGTACCGCCCTCCCTACTGCTCAGTGTAAAGCTGCATCCTCGAGGACGAGGAGGCCCAACACGAGTGTGGATGGGGGAATCTTCTAGATCGACCATGTTTTGAGCTAATACTCTGATCATCAGAAAGGAAAATGATGCAGGAAAAGCAGCCGGGGAGAAGAGTTTATAGATGCGCCTCCGGAACTCCGGAATTGCGTGTGATGAATCCGTCCAACTGTCCATGGGTCGAAAAGAATGACCCGACTAGCCAGCGGAGGCAAACGTGCTTTATGCCAAGCAAATGAATAGTACTCCTATTTGTTTTTTTTTTTGTGCGGGTAATAGTACTCCTATTTGTGAAAAATCCTGATCGCCGGCCGTGCGAGTCCTGCCTTGCCCTGCTCACAAGGCACTGGAGCTGGAGAAACTAGTTTCCACCTTTCCGTCAACGAGAAACTTATCGACTGGCAGGCAAGACGACAAAGGAAGATGCTGGTGAAATTTCTGTGAACACGTGGGTGGCATTGCAGCAGCGACAGCGCGCTCTTCGGATAAAAATCATATGAGACCGGGTCTCTACCCTCAAATTGGGCCACATTTCAACCGCGGGAACTAGTCTTGTTTGTATTCAAATTTGCATTCGTATATATATTCATAATTCGCGAAGTGTCCTACCTAAACTAACTTTTCAAAGCTGACCTGCTGCCATTTGCACTACCGCTGCACTAAGAATCATCGATATGTTGCAGAAGCCACCGTACCCGGGCCGTATCTGATAAGGCGGGATACATACTTCGGTATATATCACCACTGTGTTGTTTTCAAATTCGTGCATTGCTTTATCACCGTATCATATCGTCTTACTAGTGTCCGCTGTATCGGTGATTCTTAGCCGCTGCACCTCCGGATAATCCATTGGCAACAGTCTCATTTCACTGGATTGCTGATGTCAGAATACAAGAATAGTGCCACATTTGATCTGCGAATCACCCACAATTATTTTTTTATAACTGCATACTCCCTCTTTTTTTTATTGAAGTCGTTCCGACAACGTCTGCTAGTTCAATTTTAGCCTGAGCGTGTTGTCCGAAACGTCAACATTTAGAAAATGGAGGTAGTATGGTGCAGTGCTGCATGGACAGAGGGGAGTGATAGTGGTGGTTATGATCACCATTAGAGTCTCGGCATGGGAATCAAAATGGTTGTGCTAAGATTATGATTCACTACCTCCATTCTTTTTTATGACGTTCAGACAAGAATGGTAGTTCAAATTTGAACAAAAAACTTTGTTTGAACGTCATCAAAAAAGGAAAGAGGGAATACTATAAAGTAGGTATGTTCTATTATTGATAGGTCAGTGTCACCTTTAACTAATTTGAAATTTTATAAGAATCATACTCACAAAGTCGCATTAGATTTTATCATTATATTGATTCATATCTTCAAATCTTGCATATATGTATGTTGTGCGCACACAACGCACGTGCGCGCGCTTGTGTGTGTATGTATGAAGTCGCTGCCGCGTACAGCAGCGGCTAGGTCGCAGTCATGATGGCGGACAGGGATGGAGGATTATGGGAAGTTGACGAAGTTAGGGCATTCGACAACAGTATGGGCATTGAAGAAGAGGCCAAGAAGGGACGCCTGGTTGGATCTCAAAGAAGCAGCGGCAGAAGCCAGGGGAGGAGGCCACCATGCAACACCATGTCCGACAGGTGAGGGCAGCGCGGATGAGCGTGGCGAGGGAGGGGAGGCAGAGGAAGATGGTGAGCATGAGATCCTTGCTAAGAGAGTAGATGGTGGTGGGGACTGATTCCTTTCAACGTTTCATTGGTGGAATTTGGTCGCCCTCCATGGCGACTGAGATGCAAGAATGGCTACCAAAACGAATCACAATCACTGCAAATAGAAACAATAAGTTCACGTTAAAAGGAAAGATGATCATTAACCTTTCATGTCGAGTTGAACATACCATACCTATATCTAACAACCATGCGTCACACTCATATTACTGATTCACATGACTATTAGCAAATCATTTACTTCCGATCATTCAAAACCACTTCTAAGTTTTTTTGTTTTTTATTTTTTTTTTGAACCACTTCTAAGTTCTAACCCAAGCAAATCAATACTTCATGTGTTTGAACTCAAATGCAAAAAGGTTTCAACTCCGGTTCGAGAAAAATGCGGACAAATAAAAAAATCAAAGGTTAGGGATAGAATTGAGAAATCACAGCTGGTGAGTGTGGCAGTGATTCATTGGCAACGGTGATTTCCTCCTTGGCCCCGCTGCTACTGCTCGTCGGCAAGCATTCTCATGCTGTGCTACTTGACGTTCCCACAACAATGGGCACAGTGTCAATCTGGATCTGGATTGAGAATGAGGAATGAAGTGTTTTGTGAAATCCACGCTGATATGGTTTGCTTTATATATAAAAAGGAAAGCAGTAGTGTGTTATATCTATAAGAAAAAATAGACGTGCTCCAAGATTGATAGGTCAGTGTCACCTTTAACCAGTTTGAAATTTAACAAGAATCATACTCGCAAAGTCATATTATATTTCGTCATTTTACTGATTCATATCTGGAAAATCTTGCGTATATATGTTGTGTGCCCACAACATATGCATGTGTGCGTGTGTGTTTTTGGGGGGGGGGGGGGGGGGGGGGGGGGGGGGGGGGGGGGGGGGGAGGGGGCTTATGTTTTTTTTTTTGAGTTGGTCGCTCTTATGCCTTTGTGCACAGGATAATGACACATTCATTAATCGTGTAAAACCAGATCCGTGTATCATGTGTGCATACAGTGTAACTTTGCAATTGCAAAAGGCGTACAAGTTCTTTTTTTTTTTGCGAGGGTAAAAAGAGCGTACAAGTTTAAAGTTGGAATCATCGTGATGTTTGTCGGGATGCTCTTGGATGGATGTAAGGAAGAAGTCGTTGTTGCATACGGCAGCAGCTAGGTCGTGGTCACGGACAGGGATGGAAGGATAGCCCGGTAAGTCAAGGCATTTGACAACTATACGGGCATTGAAAAGGAGACCAAGAAGGGGCACCTGGTGGATCTTAAGGAAGTACTACCTCCATCTCACAGTATAAACATTCTAGGGTTTGGTCAAAGTCAATATGTTTCAACTTTGACTGTCAACAACACAAAGATCACAACGTTTGGCAAAGTATAAATAATGTTGTTAGATTCCTTATGAAACTAATTATCATAATATGTAATTTTTCATACTTAACATAATATCTTTTTATAGATATTAAGAGTCAAAGTTGAAAATGAATTTGACCAAACCCTGAAATGGCTATATTTTGAGATGGAGGTAGTAGTAGCGTAAGCCGGGGGAGGAGGCCACCATGCAGCACCATGCTCAATAGGTGAGAGTGGCGCGGCCGGATGAATGAGCAGTGAGGACAGCGCCGCACGACGACGGCACAGAGTGGCTTGACCGCGGCATTCAAGCTTCCAACAGCTTCGTGTGCTGTTTCCTTCATGAACTGGGAATATATGTTGACGCTGGACACGAGGAACAAGATGGAGTTCTCGGTTCTCCATTCCAGAAATTCTTCTATGCGCGAGGTTGCAGTGCGTGAGCTTGGTCACCGTCAGCGAAACGATGTGGTTTTTCCATATTGTCCTAGTGGATTCGGCGTCCATTGAGCATTGACAGAGCCGTTGTCTTATCCTTTTTGGACACAAACTAGCCACGAACATCGACTCAGAGGTCAAGGTCAGTTGTTTTCCAATTGCTCTGAACCATACATGAGAATTATACACGCTCAAGAAAGGCACTAAATTGGAGCAAGCAGTCAAAGTTGGCTGGCAATAGATTCTAGCAGTAGCATTCAAAGTTGACTGGACTACATAGCATATCTAATAGCTGTACCACCAATTGCTTGGTTGCGAAATACTCAAACAACAGCAGAACAAGCAAAGCCGTAACCACTAGTGTCCTCCATGGCCGCACCTGCATTCTTTCGCCTCTCATTCATCCTAACCATCGCCGCCACCATTATCACCACCACCCCTTTTGTCTATGCACAAAGACAATTCGGCAAGGGGTGGTGCATCGAAGCCGAGAGGGAAGCGTTGCTGTCCTTCAAAGCAGGCGTCAAAAGGGACCCAGTGAATCGCCTTGGATCATGGAAAGGCCATGACTGCTGCGAATGGGATGGTGTTCAGTGCAGCAACAACACAGGCCATGTCGTCAAGCTCGACCTCGGCATCACCAATCCTAGATTATTTGGTAATGAGTTTTCTGATTTGTGTCCCACTGGTGAAAATCCTAGATTCTTAAATCCTAATGGTTTGCATGGGGAAATAGATTCTTCTTTGACTGCTTTACAGCACTTGAATTATCTGGATCTCAGTGGAAACTATCTTGGGGGAGGTATGCCCATACCAAGATTCATCGGCTCACTTCGGAGTTTGACACATCTCAATCTAGCGTGCATGAATTTCGCTGGTAGAGTGCCTCCGCAACTTGGTAATCTCTCTAGATTGATATATCTTAACCTCAACTCACCCATATCATCCATTTTCTACGATGATGTTGTACATTCTGATGATATATCATGGCTACCACATCTCGGTTCACTTAGATTTCTTGACATGAGTGGAGTGAACCTCAGTAATGTCAATGACTGGGTTACGATGGTGACCTTTCTTCCTTCTCTTAAGGTCCTTCGCCTTAGTTATTGTCAGCTCAGTTTGCCGCATGAATCCATAGTTAGTTCAAATATAAGTTCGCTTGAAACACTTGATCTGATGGCAAATAATATTGACACGTTGGATCCAGCCTACTGGTTTTGGGATGCACACACAATGAAGGAACTTGAACTTGCATTCAATCAAATTACTGGACCAATTCCAATTGCAATTGGGAACATGACCTCTCTTGAGAAGCTTTCCCTAGCGGAAAATCAGAACCTCACATGGATAAAATACAAATTGTCGGATGGCTTATGCAGCTTGAGATTGCTAGATCTATCGTCAACTGAGATCAACCAGGATATAGCAGAATTTATGGACCTATTACCTTCGTGTTCAAAGAGTAAATTGCAATACTTAGATCTGTCTTCTACCAACCTCACTGGCCAGATTCCTAACTGGATCAATCAGTGGAGCAATTTAAGTGATCTTTTTCTCTCTTTGAATAGGCTTCAAGGATCAATACCTCGGGAGATTGGTAAGCTGGCTAATCTGAAAAGACTGCATCTAGGCAACAACCAGTTCACTGGTTCTATATCAGAAGAACATCTTGCAAATCTTGTGAATTTGGTGGAACTGGACTTGTCTTACAACTCTCTATACATTAAAATCAGCTCAAATTGGTGCCCCCAATTTAGCCTGCAGTACATTTATTTTGCACGTTGCAAAATGGGACCTCATTTTCCACTGTGGCTTAAAGAGCAGACAAGCGTCACATATCTTGACATTTCGGATGCAGACATAGTTGATCATCTTCCATCTTGGTTTTGGAGTGTATTTTCACAAGCTCATCTTTTGAACATATCCAGTAACAAAATAAAAGGCAGATTGCCAGCAACGTTGGAATTTATGTCTTCAGTGTCTATGCTTGACCTCAGCTCAAATAGCTTAACAGGTTTGCTGCCAAAGTTACCAAAAAGTTTGGTATCACTTGATATATCCAACAACTCTTTATCTGGACCACTTCCCAGAAAATTCGGAGCTCCAATGCTTGGGGACCTGGTACTGTCTGCAAATCGCATCAATGGAACCATACCAACATACATCTGTCAATTGCAACATCTGCGAATGTTAGATCTCTCAAAAAACCTTTTAGTAGGACAACTTCCCCAGTGTTCAAAAGGCAAGTATGTCAAACAAGAATTGAGAACAACTGTTGACTCTGCGCTCACACAATTGTCAGTACTGTTATTGTACAACAACAACCTGTCTGGCAATTTTCCTGAAGTTTTGAAACATAGCCGACAGTTGACAATTCTTGATCTTGCCCGCAACACCTTTGCTGGAGAGTTACCAACATGGATTGCAGAGAAATTGCCAGATTTGTCGTATCTCTTGTTGCGGTATAATATGTTTTCAGGTTCTATTCCAATTGAGCTCACAGGACTCCGGAAACTTCAAATTTTGGACCTTGCACATAATAGAATATCAGGAACTGTACCTCGTGCTTTGGCCAACTTAAAAGCAATGGCCCAGAATAGCAGAAGTTATAATCCTTTGACGAGGATGTATGTAAGGCCAATCACAGTGTCAGTCGATTTTGAATTTTCAATAAAATATGATGATAGCATCCCTTTGGTAACAAAAGGTCAAGAGATTGATTACACTAGTACAGTGAGATATATGGTAGGCCTTGATTTGTCCTGCAACAATTTAGTCGGAGAGATACCAGGTGAACTAGCATCTCTTGTTGAACTGATAAATTTGAATATGTCCCATAATCAGTTAAGTGGAGAAATTCCAGAGAAAATAGGCCTGTTACGAGCACTGGAATCTCTTGATCTTTCATTCAATGAACTTTCTGGTGAAATTCCATGGAGCTTGTCAGAGATGACATCATTGAGCCATTTAAACCTATCATATAACAATCTTTCTGGAAGAATACCCTTGGGAAATCAGCTGCAAACACTTAATGATCCTGCATCCATGTATATTGGAAACAACTATCTCTGTGGAGCCCCTCTTTCTAGGAACTGCTCCGAACCAGATGCAACTGAAGATTACCCTGATGGAAGCGTGCAAAATGACACAGATTTTCAGCTCGGGCTGGTTGTAGGGTATGTTATGGGGCTTTGGATGGTGTTTGTTATCTTCTTGTTTCTGAAGACCTGAAATATTGCCTATTTCCAAATGTTTGACGATCTACAGGACAAAATACAAAAGTCGATGAAAATGATATCTGCAAATGGCTTAGCGAAAAAAGCACCGAAACAAGGAGGAGATAGCTATGCCTGCCTGTGGCTCTATGTTCCCATTTGAACTTGGAACTATCTTTGTACCTTACCGTACCTTTCAAATTCACATGTTTGTAGCAAGGATTGGTTTTTATTTGGTTGAACACAGGTACACAACGAACAATATAGTTGTATCTTACATATTCTGTTCTTGCAAGGCAGTAGTCTGTATTGGAATATAATTTGTGCAGTTGTTTGCCTCTGAAATTCAGTCAAACCAGAATATTTGCTCTGGGACTCTGGGTGGTCTTTGTAACAATCTTGCCAGTAAAGACATAGAGAGCTTACTAAAAACTATTTGTTAAGCTACAGAACAGCATACAATCAAACTTCCCTGGCCACGAAATCTTCAAAGCGGTCTGGCTGAACTTTCTACTGAAACAAGTTAGGATAAGAATGCATATATTTGTGAGGCCACAAAAAGACGGCAAAGTGGTTTTACCTGAACCCAGTCAAGGAGTATCTTTACCAGTGACTTCTATTTCCGTTCGGTATCATTTTCCTGAACGGGACCAGTTCTTCTATCTGTTTATCTCCGCAGCTAAGGCATGCTCCAACCCTGATGGAGAGAGAGGGAGAAGAGGAAACAGTGCTACACGGGTTCACTGTCATCGATGGAAGGAGGGGCGGGCCTACATTGTACCAAGGGTATTCAAATAAATACTCCTTATTTTGAACAATTTGTTTTGTATAAAGACTATACTCTATGTATATGCATCAAGAAACGAAAATAAACACTTAAACAGGCTCAATTTAAACAAAAAGAAGCACACCTGCTTTGATATGTTGATTGTTTAGTACATCTATGTGGAACAACTCAACTCTGTGACTATCTATAAGTTAAGTTGTCAAAAAAACATAATTTTGAATACCAGGAGGGTTGCGCGAGCGTTGGTTTACACGTAAACGAGCACCAGATCTGACGAGCACAATGCTTTCCCGGCATGGCTCGGCTTGGTGGGTTCCTCTGCATCCACGTCCACCTGACCACCCCCGCGTCAACCTCTTGTTCGACCCTCTAAACTCCACTCCAGAACCACTTGCTTGCCGCCATCGGCAGGGAACCTCTTCCTCTCACTTCTTCTGCTCAACCGCCCGACGTTAGAGCATCTCCAGCAGTTCCCCTAAAACTCATGCATCAAATCCTTCTTTAGTGGATGCATCAAATCCATTTCCAAGATTTGATGCATGGCTACTCCAGCAGCTCCCCTAAACCTCATCCCCTTCTCGTGGACCCCACCGTGCCACGTCATCACCCAGTCCTTCCCCTTCCCCCTCTCTCTCCCTGTCATTTCATCGAACACCTCGCGAGCAGGAGCATGGACAGCACGGAAGCCACCCAGTCCAGCCTTGCCCCCGCCCGCCGTCGACCCCAGCGCCGCCACCTCGCCACCACGGCGCGCAGTCTTGCCAGCACTGGCTGCGAGGCGGCGAATCAATGCGCTGTCGCCGTTCGCGTCTGGCCGTGTCGCAGGGAAGAGGAGCAGGCGGAGGGAGGAGCTGCCCTGCGCCGCCGTCCTCCATGGAGTTGCTGTGGATCTGAGGCGGGCGCCGAGATGATGGTGTCATGTCAACGGTGAGCTGCCGTGGCACACACGAGCAGGTGTCCATGGTGGACTGCCGCGCCCCCGACGGGCCCGTCGCCATGGACAGAGCACAAGGGGGCAGATGGAGCTCGGCGCGGCCTTGGTCTGCACCATGGGACGCGCGGCTCGGAGGAGCGGCACGGCGCTGGGAGGCCGGAGAGGAAGAGAAGATCGGCGGAGGGTGGGCGCAGGCCTACTCACGGCGAGCTCCATGGACGGCGTCGGGCTCGGGAATAAAGATCCATGGGCGGTGGCGTCGCGACAGCCCCAATTCGCATCATGGAGGAGCGCATGACCCTACCGCCCCCATCTTGAGGCCGGGGGAGGGCGGGCGACGGCGGTCCGGCGACTGGCGGGCGGCGGCGCTCTGGCGGGAAGACGGGCGGGAGCAGGTGGCGCGCGAGCGGGATGGGAAAACCGTTTCGCTGGCGTGGTAGTTGGAGTAGGGGAGAGGAGAGCGATCCTCCGTATTCAGGGGATGAAAGGATGGCAACGGGTGAAAACCCACCGGGTTTTGCCTCCCCAGACCCTCACCCGCAAGGAGAGAATTCTTCCACTGGATAACCCATTAAGAGTCACGGGTGAAGTTTTGATCCCAAACCCAAACCCGCGGGTGAAATTTACCCGTCGGGACCCGCCGGCTATCTCAAATTTCCAGCATCATAAGAGTGCCTTGCTTGCTTGATCTGTAGGAGGCGGCAGAGTAGCCGCCGCGGCGCCGCGGGATCTCACTGTTCCTCCATGGGCGTGGCCAGCCGCCGCTTCTCCAGAGGCAGGCCCCACAGCCTCTCGTCATGAGCAGGCCTAGGCCCCGCTGCCGCTCCTCCACGGTCCAAGAGCAAAGTCAACGAAAGAGGAGACTAGCCAGACGAGACGCTTGGACTTGGCTTTGCTTTGGGAGTTTTGTTTGTTGGAAATGGGCTGCAGTTGAACAAGCTTAGATGGGTTACACCGTGAGAAATGGGCTGCAGTTGAACCAAGTCTGGATGGACAACGTAAGTTGGGCTGGATCTTGGTGTAAATGGGCTGCCAGTATATACGACCCGGGTCACCACGGGTGACGGGTTCGGGTTCGGGTTCGGGTTCTGTTAAACCGGCCCCGGACCCGGCCCACCCGATGGGTCAGTCTTTTTACCCATTAGCAGACCCACGGGTGTAATTTCCCACCCAAACCCGCCTCCTAATGGGAGAAAAATTCATCGGGTCATGGGTAACGGGCACCCATTGCCATCCCTAGATGGAAGGGAAGATTTGATACATGAAGTAAAAGAGAGGATGGGATAGAAAACTGCTGGAGCTGGTGTTTTTTTAGTAAAGAAGGGAGTTTAGGGAACTGCTGGACATGCTCTTATCTACGAGTGGATGGAGGAGGAACGTTACCGCAGTAACCTCTCCATGAGGTGGGGCTCACGTTGTCATGAGGAGCCTGACAATCATTCTCCCCCCAAAAAATATGAGGAGCCTGACAATCTTCCGCGTACCATCGAGTGATCTCACACCATGACAGTTCTTTTATGGACATGCTGCTAGTCATCAGCCATCGGATCAGTTCACTTGGTGTTGATGGATTAACGAATGCCGTCAAAGTTTCATATATTGACTAGAAATATAATTAACTTGAATAAACTTTGGAAAACTGTCAGGTATCAAGAAACCGTAAGTCGTGTTGAACTCGTGTAAAATCACCACAGATAAGAGCAAAGCACTGAATAAAGCAGGTACGAATATTGATATATCTTCAATTAATTATAACCTTTAATAACCAGGCAAAGAACAGGATCCAAACACATGGGAAGCAAGGTTTTTCATAAAGGCGCTTGAAACATCACAGGAAAAAGGAAAATGACTTCAAACATAATTTATGAAGGCTGACGCCGGGTACTATAAAACCGAAAACATCAGAGTGCATCTCCCTCGCTTTAAAATAAGCACCAATTTTATCAAAGATAAGAGCACCCTGTCCTCTTTATACCACTTTGAAACTAAGGCATTACTGCTGACCTGCAAAAATAAGAATAATTGATCTCAGAATGCTTGTAGAAGACCAACTTTATCTAGAATTTTGTTATCTAGAGAGCAGATCTACTGATCTGGCAATAGCTTGTAATTCCTTGGTGATCTGTGTTTTTAAAGTGTTGTCATATATTTGCATATAATTATTTCTAATTTCCAGTCCTACGTACCTTTTTGAGAGACAATAGTTCACCTAAAGCTTTCCTCTAAGGTCAAAATTGTTGTATAAAGAATTGAATGGTCACATATATAATGGAGTAATAACAGTGAACAATGGCAGCAATCATGGTTCATAGACTTCATATAGCTTATCAAAATGCCATACAAATCACTAAACGGACAGAAGTCATTAAATAATGCAACTTTAGTCACAGCCCTTAATTTTGCATATATGACGTAATCATTTAATCTGGTGCGTGGCTATTGAATGTGTAGCTAACTGAATGGATTCTGTCATTCTTATCAATTTCAGAAACATCAAAGTTCAGAAGCATAAATTAGTTTTGCATGGCCTTACCTGCTCTAATTGACAACTTTTGCTAAAAAAAACACACTTTTTAATTACAGTTTTTTTATTTTTCAGATATTACCTTACATGGTCTACTAAACAAAGCAAGTGATGGAAAAACAATGTCATAGGCATAAAGTAGAGATCAGACTTGCATCATGCCATGTACCATACCTAATTCGAATTTCTGTCACAATCCTGGATCACTGCAAAACTCCTGAAGTTTCCTACTAAAGAAGCCGGCCATGCCATGATGTATGGATATAGATTACGGGCACGGAAACTCCTCGGAAATAGCCTCTCCAGCTTCATTGTTTCTAAACACAGTGACAGGAAAATCTCTGATGTTACCAAATACACAAACCCGTCCCTGATAGCCACAACTCGCAGTCTATCATGGTTACCTGGTGGGTCAGACTCTGCATTATACTTTACGGTGCTGGCCAGAACCCATTTCTCTGCACCACCGTCATCAACGTTGCGCACTAACACGCGAATGCTCAATCCAACACAGTAAACAATGCAAGGCTCTCCACCCTTGGTTTCGCCGATAAAAAACTTGCAATATTGTTGACCCTTCAAGATTGGTGGGAGCTCTGAAACAGAGAACTCCATGGTCGTTGTGTCCAGGTTCAGTATGTGCACCTGATTCTTGAAAGGCCAGTATAAGAATCCACCGGCTTGCATTCCAGAGCAAAGCCAGGGCATGTCGTCATAATGCGGTGCCCTCTCTGCAACCTCCACCCATCGTAGAAAGGACCAATGTCCGGTGTCTGATGTGAAGACGGTCGCCCGAACCCTGGATTTCTTGTAGATAAGCCAGATAAGTCTGAATACCTTGGGGTCTTCACCCGAGCAAAGCAAATGTATATCCCGCGACGCAGGACGGTCATCCTGCCCCGCCGCCGGCGCCGGCAGAGCGCTTGTATCGAACGGCATCGCAATGTACTGCGGGCTCCAGCGGGCCAAAGGGTGGACGACGGCGAGCAGCCCGGCGTCCCAGTTCGTGAGGAGGAAGTACCCGTCGCGGCAGTCACAGATGTCCCAGCGAAGGGGAACATCGCAGGCGCCGCCGTCGGGATCGAGGAGGGAGGTGAGGGCGAAGTCGCCCCCGCGGATGGCCGCGAGCACGTCTCGGTCGCGGCGCTGGGCGGGCGTGAAAGCAGGGAGGGCGTCGCGCAGGGGCCTCGCCACGATGCCGAGGAGGGGGCCCGGATGGAGCTCGCGGAACCGGCGGCGGAAGGACGGGGAGGAGGCCACCGCGCGGCGCCACGCCGGGCACGTGAGGGCGGCGCGGATGAGCGTGGCGAGGGAGGGGAGGCGGAGGAAGATGTCGAGCATGATGTCATCGCCGAGGGAGTGGATGGTTGTGTTGTTCAATAGCGCAGCGGATTTCGCCGGCGGCGGCTGGGTTGGATCACGGGCACGGGCCATAGCGGCGCGCCGGCGATCGGCTATCAGCCCTAGTTGACCAGTCGCAAGTCGCAACTGATAGGGGAAGGTCGACCGATCCTCTCTCCTTAATTAACGTGGCAATGGACCGGCATATATAGCACACGCTAGGGTAAATCTTGTATTCCACACGCCCGGAGTATCAGGGAGAACGAACAACTCGGACTAGACGCGTGGTACACCGAATCGGCGGGCCGGGTTTGGAGAGCACCAGTAGGGGAGACTGGCTGAAAAGGCGGTGTTCGGCTCGTGCAACTTGCGTGCCTCTGTCTGAGAACGGGAAACTAATCGGACTCGAAGTCGTCGGTATATAAAAAGAACGCAATCATCGAGGAACTCCTCATCATTGGACAACTTGGTGAAGATGCCAACCTCTTTCTCGATCGCGTTCCCCGACGGGATCCCGACGAAACCGCACCCCGCGGATCGCGCGGGACTGTCGCCGTCGCCGCCGCCGCCGCCGCCCGTGCTGCGTGTACTCGACGATCACCGGCCGTGGGCGATGATGGACAACACGGTCCTCGTCATCGTCGACCAGACGTACGCCGTCCTGCGCGAGATCCTCGGGCCCGCGGCGCCGCCTTCCTCGGACGGGCACGTCGAGATCAGCCGGCCCGTCGACCCCGCCGACCCGGACACGCCGCTGCTCTGCGTCAACGCCAGCGCGAGGCACTGCTCCATCCGCCTCGTCAACTGCAGCCTCCACGATGCCGCCTCGCCGAAGCAGTACCGCCTCGCCCGCGCCAGCGTCACCGTCTCGCCGGGGTCGCTTCACGTGTCCCGCGTCGCCGCAGCCGCCGGCGACGGCGGCATCTGGAAGTGCGCGGACGTCCGGCCGAACGTGTCGGAGAAGGGCCTGCTCGCGGTGCTGGACACCATCCGGTCGCGCCTGGACGCGGCAATCCGGGTCGAGGAGCGCCTGGTCGAGATGGCGATGCGTAGCGGCGTCGTCACGAGCCGCAAGGTCAGCGAGATCGTCGACGCGCGCATGGCGCTGGAGAGGATGCGGGCGGAGCTGGACCTCGACGCGATCATGCGCAGGAGGCGCCAGAAGCGGCGGCGCCGTGACGTCCAGGAAATCGGCTGCCGCCGGCCGGACGCGGCGGACCAGGTGGACGAAGCGGAGGTGCTGGTGAAGCGGCTGCGGGCGTTGCACGTGTCCCGGAAGCGTTGCCAGCCGGCGGCCGAGATGGTCCAAGTGAACGATGCCGACGTCCTCATGAAGAGGTTGGGGGCACTGCAGGTGTGATGTGACAAAGGAGACAGTTGAAGGTTGATGCAATCCTGCGGACGAGCATGCAAAGATCGAAGATACAATCCGGGCATGAGTCGATCGATCAGGGCATCAGGCTGATGCTGATCACGGAACGGCGGACAGATGGCAGGAACACTCTGTTTACTAGCTGCTGAGGGCAACCTGAGTTGTCAACAACTGCACGGAGATTTCTCCTTACTTGTAGTTGTACATTACTCTGTGATTTGAACCCTAGTGTGCCTGCTCCGTCAGTACTCGGTACTCTTTGAATTGCATTGCTGCTGAACCGGCACCACTCTAACAGGGCATCTCACCGATGGTGAACAAGGAACAGAGGAAATATTGCAAGAATCCGTTGTTTGCAGCATCATCGTCTTGCCCATGTAGACTGGAGGTGAATTTCAGACTTTATTTTTGAGGGGCTGCTGATGCCAGAGTTGAATTGCATTGTTGATGTTTGAGGTGAATTGCGCTGCTGATGTTTGAGGAGCTACTTGCATAGTAAGAGTTTTGTGCTAGATCAATAACCCTTTCTTTGTATTGTGTTGTGTTTTGAGGAGATTTAATACTAATAATAATACAAGGCCTAGTTAGGCCTCGTTCAGAAGATGATATATCTCTGTGATTTCTATTTTTTTTCAATGTATGGGGAGGTCCTGGTTTCTGTTGGAACTGAACCGTTTTATGTGATATTTCAGTGCTTTTTCATTTGCATGATGCGAGTCCACACCTCTTATGAACTTAGCGTTTCTTTCTTGTACTTGAAAGTTGGGTACACCATAGCACGTTGTTTACCCCGAGTTATCGACATTATTAGAAAAATATGAAAACATGCAAACTTAGGTCACCGTCAATTCAGCAAGAAGAGTAAAAAAAAAAACTAGAGGGGCCTTTTGGCAATTCCGATTAGAAAGACTGGCCTGGCCTTGTAAATACGAGTTGGGCCTGGATTAGAAAGACTGGGCTGTCCATCCTTGTAGCCTAGTGAGAACGAGAACAATAAAAAACTATAGGCGCGTTCGTTGCACCCCCTCTAAAATTTAGACCTGTCACATCAAAAGAAATCTTATTATTTAAGAATATTTTTATTCATTTAATGACAAAACCTATGTCACGACCCTCTCTAAATCACGAGACGAATCTAATGAGCCTAATTAATCTATGTTTTGCTACAATGATGCTACAGTAACTATCTTCTAATCACACCTTAGTTATCTTCATTAGATTCGTCTCGCGAATTCTAACGGAGTCCTGAAATTAGTTTTGTCATTAAACTTTATTTATAATTATAATATTAATTAAAAAACTCTCTAAAGTTTAGACCTTCATGCATGCAACGAACACACCCGATGTCCATTTTCTTTTAGCCAGGGTTTAGCCGCCGCCGATCGCCGGGTCGCCGCAATGGACCGCGGCGGTGATCCAACCCTGCCGCCGCCGGCGAAATCACCAAAGCTACCGAACCCCACCACCACCACCACCACCATCGACTCCCTCGGCGACGACATCCTGCTCGACATCTTCCTCCTCCTCCCCTCCCTGGCGTCGCTCATCCGCGCCGCCCTCACGTGCCGGGTGTGGCGCCGCGCGGTGGCGTCCTCCCCTGCCTTCCGCCGCCGCTTCCGCGAGCTCCACCCGGCGCCCCTCCTCGGCCTCGTCGCGGAACCCCAGAAGGACGCCCTTCCCTCCTTCGCGCCCGCCCAGCGCCGCGACCGGGACGTGCTCGCGGCCATCCGCGGCGGCGACTTCTCCCTCACCTCCCTCCTCGATCCCGGCGACTACGATTGCGATGCTCCGCCCCTCCACTGGCACATCCAGGACTGCCAGGACGGCTTCCTCCTCCTCATGAACTGGGACGCCAGCCTACTCGCCACCGTCAACCCACTGGCCCTGCATTTTTCAGACTACATCGAGATGCCCTTTGAAACGAACTCAGGGCCGCCGCAACCTGGATATGTCTCACTTGACGTGCATTTGATTTGCTCAGATGAAGATCCCATGTCGTTCCGACTTGTCTGGCTTTTCTACAAGGAATCCGAGGTGCAGGTGGCCGTCTTCTCGTTGGAGGCGGGCTGGTTCTTCCATCCATGGGTGGACATCGCAGAGAGGGCGCCACCGCATAATGCTGGCGAGCATTGGCTCTACTTTGGGTTGCAGTCCAATGGGATGCTGTACTGGCCTTTCAAGAACATGGAGCACGTGCTGAAGCTGGACACCAAGACAATGGAGTTCTCTGTTTTGAAGCTTCCCCCAAACATGGATCACAGTTTCAGCTTTGTAGTTGGAGAAACCATGAATGGTACCCTTTGGGTTGTTTATTGCACTGGATGGAGCATTGACGTGTTGAGGTACGATGGTATGGACAGATGGATTTCTGCAGGCCAGATCGAGTATGGGGACGAGGCTCATCCACCAGCAGACAATGATACATTTCGTGTCGTGACTATTAAGGATGGGTTTGCCTACTTTGCCACAGCAGATATGATCCTGTTTCTGTGCTTAGAAACAATGGAGCTAGACAAGCTGATTCCGAGGAGTTTTCGTGCCCATCGTTTCCATCCCTACATCATGGCATGGCCTCCTTGTTTAGTAGGAAACTACGGGAGTTTCGCTGCAATCCAGGATGGTGCCAATGATGCCTAAGGTATGTAAGACTTGATATGAATGTGACCTCTACTTGTTTCTTGCATTGTTGGTGCTGGTGATGCGTAAGGTATGTTATAGGACTTGGTATTAATTTGACTCTTCTAGTTTCTTGCTTTTTCCTTGTTTATTCTAATGCGCACACACACCACAATTAAGTAGTGAAATATAAACGTATGCATTTTTCTCATTAAAAATTGCCAATCAGTGTATGCAGCCTAACTTGGGCATGTCAATTTTACACTATGATTTTTTTTTAAATTAATGACGGAGTTTGTTGTGTTTATGAAGGGCCATTCATTTAATGGTTGAATCAGACATACAAATTAGAGACTGTGGATCAAGCAATTACATTTTCATACCATATGTTAATTTTTCTATTTGGATGGATTTTTTACATTTTTGTTAAGCTTTATGTACCAAACTTCGCGACATGTTTAGATTTTCTCTATTTTGGATGATTGTTTGTCTGCAGTTTCTGTAACTTATATGGTTTAGATCTTCGATGGAAAATGCTTGCGAACTTGTTCTATGCAAAATCTACAAAGGCTTGGAATGTTGAAGACCTGTTTTGCGAATATTGAACCTGAAATTGTATTGTATCCGAAATGCGAATATGGAAACTGAAATGGTATCCAAAAACTGAGACAACTTTGCCTGCATGCGCTAGTATTTTTATTTTGTTGTGTGCGTATGTTTGTAACTTTGTTTTGTCGTTATTGTAAGTTTTCTCCATATCTTTATCAATCCTCCTTATCAAAGTGAAGGAGAGACCAGTGAGCTTGAGCATAAGACATTAGACATGGCGTTGATATGTGCTGTACAATGATATATACGACCACAATTTGCTAGACATATCAGTAATTGAAGAAATACATTCTATTGCTGCATCAATTTATATGCTCTCCTTAAAAAAATTTATATTCTCGCAAAAAAATTTATATGCTCTCCTTAAAGAAAAGTTCTAAATAAATTTGGTATTCTACATCGATTCTGATAACAATCACTGTGTTTATTTTGCAGGTTAGCAGTAATGTTTAGGTTTCAATCTGGTGTGAAGGATATGCATTTTGTTTTATTGGTATTATTAGAGCTACTAGGTGCCAGTCTACATATTAAAAAGATAAGAAGTGAAGGGAATAAAGAGCACAGATGATTTAGTCTTCTCTAAACTGCTGGATAGATAATATTCGGTAGCAAAACTGTTTGGGTCAAGGCACATTAAATTTGACCAAAGTTTCATGGGATTTATTGTTGGTCTTTTTTCACTGTATGCATTTTGTCATTTTTTTCTGTGTCTGCTGAATAGACAGGGTTAAATGTTTTTGAAGTAGAAGTGAAGATTAGAGGATTTAGCTCATTAAATTTGGCCACAGCAGAAGGTACCATTGCCCTTTTATATGTTTGCATCTTTTGGCATGTTTTTTGAACTAGCCTTTTATCTGTTATTATCCCTTTGTATTTTACCATGCCTCAGAAAGTCAAGAGAGATAATGGTTGGCTTATGTATGAACAAATTAATTGATCATTTGTTTACACACAGTCGTGATTGTTGGAGAAAAATTCCTATAGGATGGGTTGTTGTAGAAAACTTTAGTGTCAGTGTGCAAGTCCCAGCTATACTGGTCACCGCAACGTGTTGCATGCAACCTAGTTAGATGAGCTTGAATTTGGAGACGTTATTTTGACTCCAAGAGTTATATCCCGATGAAGATTTGCCATCGATGTCCCGAGGCTATATGGAAATAAATGTGGCTGATTCCGATATGGTTTCTGCACCTGGTTATGAGGCAAACAGCGGTATAGAAACTACTGTTGCAGCGCAGACTGATTCGATCACGCCGCCGACGCAATCGCCGCAATGTTTCACGCTCGAGCTCCAACACTGGGTCCGCAAGCAAGCGAATCGTACCCCACCACCATCGACGCCCTGAGCGATGACCTCCTGCTGGAGATCTTCCTCCGCCTCCCCTCCCTCGCGACGCTCATCCGCGCTGCCCTCACGTGCCGGGCGTGGCGCCGCGCGGTGGCCTCGTCTCCGTCCTTCCGCCGCCGCTTCCGCGCGCTCCACCGGGCTCCCCTCCTCGGCGTGTTCGCGGACCCGGAACAGTGCACTCTCCCTGTCTTCGCCCCCTTCTACCGCCGGGACTTGGACGTGCTAGCGGCCATCGGCCGTGGCGACTTCGCCCTCACCTGCCTCTTTCATCCCGACGACTCCGAGGGCGACGCGCTCCCTCTCTGGCGCTTATGTGACTGCCGCGGCGGGTGCCTACTCCTCATGAACCGGGACGCCGATCTACTCGCCACCGTCAACCTGTTGTCCCGGCGCAATCCAGACTACATTGATTTCCCCTGCATTACAGAAGCTACTGTCACACCAGCTGTCAACGCTTTCGTGCTCGACGCGCACCTGCTTTGCTCGGATGAAGATCCCATGACATTCCAGCTTGTCTGCCTTTTCCACGACCAATCGAGGGTGCGGGCGGTGGTCTTCTCGTCGGACACCGGGGATTGGCGCTTCCACCCATGGGTAGACATCCCGGAGAGGAGTAGGACGCAGCCCGTTGATGCCAACAAACGCTGGCTCTATCTTGGGACGCGGGCAAGCAGCTTCATATACTGGATATTCAAGACCAAATACCAGGTGCTGATGCTAGACACACAGACGATGGAGTTCTCTGTTTTGGAGCTCCCAAGTCACTTAATTGATCAAGAAGATTACACCCTTGTTGGTGGAACCACGGAGGGCGCTCCTTGCATTGTTTATCGCACTGGGTTGGTCGTTGGTGTAACGATCTACGGAGTTGATGAAGACGGCGAGAAGAGATGGATTCCGGGTAGCACCGTCCAGTACGAGGAACAGGATGACCTGCCTGGAAATAACGAGCTGGTACTGGAGATCATGGCTATTAAACATGGCTTTGCATACTTGGCCACATCAAAGATGGTCCTGTCCCTGTGCTTAGAGACAATGGAGCTGGAGAAGTTGTTTCCAAGGAGTTTCTGCGCCAGTAATTATGTTGTTCCCTATGTCATGGCGTGGCCTCCTTCCTTAGTGGGCAACTATGGAAGTTTTGCGGCAAACCACGATGGTGCCAGTAACGCATAACTAATTCATAGTACTCGGCATTAATTCTTCTTTTTCTTTGCTCTGTTCAGTTGACTACAATCCAACAATCTTAGTGAAAATCAAAATATATATGCAGTCGTCATCAAAAGTTTCCATGTCTCTCCATGCAACTTAATACTGGCTTGTTTCAGATATCGAATCCATGCAACAATTTGGGTCAAGGAACACCAAAATTATCAAAGTTTCATGGGATTTATTGTTGGTCTTTTTCGTTGTATGTTTTTTCTATGGCAGAATAGACAAGCTAGGTTAATGTTTTCGAAGTGGAAGTGAAGAAGATTAGAGAATTTAGTTCAGTAAATTTGGCCACAACTCTTGGATCCGGACGGCTTCGCGGGCGATCTGCCCCTACGCTGGCGCATCATGGACTGCCACCACGGGTACCTCCTCCTATTCTTTTTTTTTTTTTTTGAGACTGTACCTCCTCCTATTCAACTGGGATGCCTGGCGAATCGCCTTCGTCAACCCGTTGTGCCGATACGACCATGCGATCATTCGCATGCCCTCCGCAACACAGCTGGCTACAGAGGCGCGGCCTGTCTTTCTTGACGCCGTTCATATGCTTTACTCGGATGAAGACCCCGCCACGCTCCGACTTGTCTGCGTTTTCTATGATGAATCCAGGGTACAGGCGGTGACCTTCTCATCGGAGTCCTGGGATTGGTGCCATCACCCATGGGTAGATGTTCCGCAGAGGGCGCAGCCTCATGTAGATGCTGACGAATTATGGCTTTGTATTGGGAGGCAGGCCAATGGCTACATATACTAGGTATTCATTCAAGACCGGGAAGCACATGTTGATGCTGGACACTGAGACGATGGAGTTCTCGGTTTTGGAGCTCCCCAGCACACTTCCACTACAACATAAAGTCACTACAGCGGTGGACACTGAGACGATGGAGTTCTCGATTTTGGAGCTCCCAGCACACTTTCACTACAACATAAAGTCACTACAGCGACGGACGAAAACGCACTATAGCGGCGGATCCCCTCGTCCGCCGCTATGCAAGCGTCGCTACAAATGGTGTTTCTAGCGGTGGCTGCCACCACCCGCCTTTAAAAATGAATGTGTAGCGGCGGGCGCTGCAACCAGCCGCCTCTAAAAATGATGTTTGTAGCGGCAGGCACTGCAGCCACCCGCCTCTACAAATAGTGTTTGTAGCAACGGGCACGCAACCACCCGCCGCTACTACTGATTTTCAAATATATAAAAAAAGAACTGGAGCAGCTCTCCAGCTCTGAACGCAACAGTCAAATCCGGCAAACAAATAGAGAAATACACTCTATTATTCAGGTTTTGGAATCCAAGTACAGTTTTTGTAGCAAGAAAAAAATTGGATTCAGTACAACATGGAGCTCCATACAAAGACTAGTTACAACAAGAGGAGAATACATGCATCAGGGGCATCATTAAAATCTGACTCCTGAAGCTCTACGTCAAAAGAAAGAAGGGAATCGACAGCACCAGAACAGAACAGAAAGAACTCAAACCCAACGCAGCTCCAGGCAGGATGACGAGAAGCTTGAGGTGCGTCGAACACAGATCTTGCCGTTGCAGAGCCTGTCGGTGGGTGCGCCTCACGCTGTGCCACCACGCCGTGCTGCAGATCCATCGAGGAGGGAGCCATGCCGCGTGAATCTCCGCCCACAGCTCCCCCCGCGCAGGCTTGAACCACTTCACAGCAAGAAAGTCGTGTGCTCTGTGAAACCGAAAACAATCACCCATCAATGAGTCGTGTGCCACTGTAAGGGGGTGCTCCTCGCTGCTCCCGCCCGAGATCTCAACGAATAAATCAACCAAACCATGGATCGAAGATGAACCGAATCACCTGGTTGGGGCAACCAGTGTAGCAGTCGAGGAGTTGTGGTCGAGGACTGGAACACCGAGCTAGCCGTGCCGAGGACGCCGGGTAGACCAGTGTCCTAATATAGGACATTTGCTAACATATTTGAGAAATTTGAATTTCAAATTTGAGAAATTTAAACTTCAAATGTACTTTTCGTTAGCAAAATTAATTAAATGAAAAAAATATTGAACTACAAAGTTGTATAACATCTGAGGATATACAACTTTTATTTTGGTCATTTATTCATCCGACATAGTGGTAGTAACATTGCTAAAAAATCTTATATGTTTGTCTTATAGTTTCATGAAACTATATGATAGTTGAAGATTTGTGAACAACTTTTTTATCACTTTGTTCAAATCAAAAAATGATCCAAATAAGAGTTGTCTATATTGAGAAGTTATACAACTTTGTAGTTCAATACTTTTTAATTTGAATTCATTTAAGGCTTCAAAATATGGTTTGAATTTCTCTTTGCCGAGTGCCACTTAAGTCAAACATTAAAGTCTCCATCACTTGAAACACTTTTCGAACACACATGGGGCATAAATTTGGACACAAGGTTACTTTCATCTTAATATGAGAAAATATGATGTAACATTAGCAATTGTTATAAAAAAGTCATATGAAAATATTTATCTTAGTGATATAAATTTTGAAGAAAACAAGTCATGTGAAAAAAAATATAGCAGTAAACATACAAACTTATATTCTTACTTGAAAGAGCTTGATTTTAGACGAAAATAGAAAAAAGAATCATCAAATTTGGAGTTCGTATGAGAGAGAAATACCAATTATAAATTTTAATTCTGGATTAAAAAACAAAAGTCGAATTTTGCTGGTGTTCTTCAGCACCTATTTTTAGAGGCAGACCGTAAGGTGGTCCGCCTCTAAAAATCGATTTGTAGAGGCGGACCATCTTACCGACCGCCGCAAAAATACCCTGTATTTTTAGAGGAGGACCGTAATGTGACTCGCCGCTAAAAATCAAATTGATGACGTCAACAACCATTTTTAGCGACGGACCACCTTATGGTCCGCTGCTAAAAATGTTGTGACCATTTTTAGCGGCAGATTTTGCTTGAACTGCCGCTAATCTAAAGTCGGGTCCGCCGCTATAGTGCCTTTTTGTTGTAGTGTTTACTGATCAAGACACAGCCTTCAGTGTCAGTGGAACCAAGGATGGCGCTCCTTATATGGTTTATTGCACTGGGTTGGTCGTTGGTGTGAACATCTACGGATTTTTTCTTGATCAAACATACCTGTATTGATAGTTAAGGAAACAGTACAAATACACGTACAGATACATTTCTGGAAGGATACATAGCACAGCTGTGTCAGTCATTTTGCACAAAGGTCCCCAAAGAACAAAGAAAAAGCACACACACCCCTGGACCCTTTGCAAAGCAGGAACCGCCGCCGCCGATCACCGTTGGTCACCGCCGACGCCGGAGCCTTCCGCCACGAACCCCAGATAAGGAGGAACTCCTTCGCCACATGGCTTTTGATTGAGCCGAAGTAGACACTCGCTGAGATCGACGAGATTGAGCCATCGCTTGTCGCCCATCGGCCGGGGCCGCGCCCCGAGATCCATCGGCCTCGGGACCCAGCTCGCCGATGACGACGTGCGCCGCCGCAGGACGCCCGAGCCCGGTCCCCTCTCCCATCTTCCGCGAACCCCACAGCAAGCTCTGGATCCCCGAAGCAAAAGGCCGAGCGGCACGAAGTCTCACCGAGAAGACGCGCCGCCCGCACCGGACTCCTAAACAGGGGATTCTCGCCTGGGATCCCCCCTCCACAGGCTCGTCGCCGGCGCCGGAGGAAAGCGCCGTCGAGACGAGGCTGAGCCAGGGAGGACCAACTCCATGCCGGTGACACCGCCGTCGCCCCACCGCCACCAACCGGAAACCTAAACCTAGAAAACCTAAAACTATAGGAACTAGGACCTACCTATCCGCCGACAGCAGATCCACCGTCTTCCCCACCTCCCTCTGGCCTGGAGACCATCGGAGGCAAGGAAGACAGCGGACGCCGTCGACGGAGAGGACCGCTCTCTTTTTCCGCCTCTCGGGACTGTAGCAGGATGGAGAGGGTTCGAGAGAGACGGAAACTGAAGAACCCATCAACATCTACGGAGTTGATGAAGACGGTGAGGAGAGATGGATTCCAGGTAGCACCGTCCGGTACGAGGAACAGGATGGCCCACCTGAAAATAACGATGTATTGGAGATCACGGGTATCAGAGATGGTTTTGTGTACTTGGCCACATCAAAGATGGTCCTCGCGCTGTGCTTGGAAACAATGAAGCTAGAGAAGAAGGGCATCAAGTTTGGTGGCTTGCAGGCGGGGATGAAGCCGGGAAAGGATCCACAGGCGGTGGGGAAGGTGCTGACGGAGAAACCGGTGAGGGCAGATGCCCTCGAACTGGCGCTGGTCAAGGTGTGGTGCCCGATGAAGGGAGTGGAATGCAAGGATCTTGGAGAGAACCGCTTCCTGTTCACCTTTCTCCAGGCGAGCGGGAAGAGACGGGCCCTTGACGATGGTCCATGGAATTTTGGTGGCAAGGACCTGGTGATTATGGCTGACTTCGATGGTGCTAAGACAATTGACGAGATCGAATTTATTTGGATCCCGACTTGGGTCAGGATCACAAAGATGCCGCTGGGACTCATGAACAAGGCGGCGGGAGAGATGATCGGCAGCATGATTGGGGAAGTGCTGGAGGTGGATGCAGAGGAGGATGAATGTGCGATCGGACAGTTCCTTGGTGTCAAGGTCAGATTAGATGTCCGGTTGCCGCTGATGAGGGGAGTCACTCTGACTATTGGTGACGAGGGGAAAGAGAAGGAAATCTGGTGCCCACTTGTGTATGAGTTTCTCCCAGAGTTCTGCTACACGTGTGGCATCATTGGCCATATTGACAAGGTGTGTGAAAAGAAGCTAGCTAAGGGAGAACCACAGCAGTTCTGTGCAAAACTCCGATATCAGCCGGAGAAAAGAAGAGTGGGTGTTGGCGGGAGATGGGGAGGGCAGAGAACTAACTATCCATGGAGATCAGGAGGGTCTGGAAGTAGAGGGAGTGGAGGATCGGGAAGCTGGAACAGTGGTGGTGGCAGAGGTAGTGACGGCCCGAGCTGGAGGAAGGGGTCGGTAAAGGGAGCTGAGGGGGAGAAGTCGAACGGAGATGATGAGGCCACTAGCCCACTCAAGATAAAGGCACCACCACAGGGTGTAGATGGTAATGCACGTAAAGCTCTGTTTACAAATAAGAAAGATGCTAATGTGCAAGGGAACGCACCAAAAAAAAGTGGTGGTGAGCTGCCGGACGTTAATGGGGAAAAGGTAGCACAAAGGGAGGCACAGGCAGAACAAAGCTCCACAAACGTGAATAATGCCATGCATGTCGACCAAGCTGCATTACCGGTGGGGAAGGATGGTAAGAGGAACTGGAGGCGAAAGAAGAAAAATGGCGGTACTTGGAAACGCCAGCGGAGGGTCGCCAAGACAAAGGGGGACAATGATGAGGCAGCAGTGTTGGATGGAAAGAAGAGGGGGCCGGAGGAGGGGGAAAGCATGGACATTAATAATATAAAGAAGGCAAAGGTGGGGAACACAGCTGCAGAGGACAGTTCAGTCAATACAAGAGTAGCGGGGCCGGCGAACCGGTCCTGCGGGTCCCAATGAAAATCATGGCATGGAACTGCCGGGGCTTGGGGAACGCCCCGGCAGTTCGGGGTCTTCTGAAGGGTCAGAAGACCGAGCAGGCGGACATTCTCTTCTTGTCTGAAACAAAGTTGGACGAGAAGCGAATGCAGCGATTCAAACTCTTGTTGGGAATGTCAAACATGGTGGTGGTGAAAGGGGATGGAAAAGGGGGGGGGGGGGGGGGGGGGGGGGGGAATTGCAGTGTTGTGGAGGAGAGGAGTCGATGTGACCTTGCGGAATTATTCAGCAAATCACATTGATTGTGATGTTACGGAGGAGAATGGTTTTGTGTGGCGGTTCACTGGCATATACGGTGAACCACAGTCTGATTTGAAGCACAGGACGTGGAAATTGTTGCGAGACCTTCATGCACTGCGCCAACTCCCTTGGCTCTGCGCCGGCGACTTTAATGAAGTTCTTCACCAACACGAGAAAGAGGGTGGGCGGCCTAGGCCGCAATCCTGCATGGACAAGTTCAAGGAGGCTTTGGAAGATTGTGAGCTCGTGGATTTGGGCTTCATTGGTGACATTTTCACTTGGCGTAATAATCAACACCGGTGCGATGACTACATCCGGGAGCGGTTGGACAGGGCTGTTGCGAGTGGAGGGTGGAGAAGCAAATTTACATCAGTCCAAGTCCGGAATGGGGATCCTCACCACTCTGACCACCGGCCTGTTATTATCTCAACGGAGAGGCCTGTGGGACGGCGAGGCCCAATGCAAGACAAGCCGTTCAAGTTCGAAGCTAATTGGTTGGAGGAAGTGCGGTGCAGAGAAGTGGTGGAGGGGGCGTGGGCTAGCTGTGGAGGGGAGGAGGATGGTGCAAGAATGGTTGACGCACTGAAAGGTGTTGCGGCCAGCCTACATGACTGGAGCACAAACGTCCTGGGTGATTTGGAGAAAAGACTAAAGAAAGCGAAGAAAGAATTGGAGGACTGTAGGAGGAGGAATATTTCCCAAGAAACAGTCGGGCGAGAAGCGGTGCTGAGGTTTAAGGTTGATCGAATTGAAGAGCAGATTGATATCTATTGGCGCCAAAGAGCACATGCAAACTGGTTGGCGAAGGGGGACAGGAACACGGCTTTTTTTCATCACGCCTGTTCGGAGAGAAGGAGGATAAATAGAATAGGGAAACTGAAGAAGGAGGATGGAGGTTGGGTCGAAAGGGAAGTAGAGAAGCAGGTGTTTATCGCTAACTACTTCAAACAACTTTTCAGGTCCAATATAAATGGTGACTCACAGCAACTTCTTGATGCTGTTAACCCTCGGGTCACTGATGAAATGAATGAAAGCCTTCTCCGGGAATTTTCTGAAGAAGAAGTAAAATCTGCTCTTGATTCTATTGGCGATCTAAAAGCGCCGGGACCCGACGGAATGCCGTCGGTTTTCTACAAGAATTTCTGGGATTTAGTGGGAGGAAAGGTGACACGGGAAGTCCTTCATGTTTTGAATGGTGCTGCTATGCCAGAGGAGTGGAATGAAACTGTTATCTCTCTTATCCCGAAGGTGCAGAACCCAGAAAAAGTCACGGACCTGAGGCCGATCAGCTTATGTAATGTTCTCTACAAGATCGTCTCAAAAGTGCTTGCCAACAGGCTGAAGAGCATTTTGCCGGAGATCATATCACCCACACAAAGCGCTTTTGTTCCGGGCAGACTCATCTCGGATAACATTTTGATAGCATACGAGATGACACATTATTTGAGGAGCAAAAGGGAGGGAGAGGTGAGCTATGCAGCGATTAAGCTGGACATGAGCAAGGCATATGACAGGGTAGAGTGGTCTTTCTTAAGGGACATGATGATCAGAATGGGTTTTGGGGAGAGCTGGGTGCAGCTAATCATGAACTGTGTCACGACAGTCTCCTACAGCATTAAGGTGAATGGTGCTTTGTCGGAAAGTGTTGGTCGTATCTACGCACCCACTTATATACCGCAAGAGCACGGTGTACAGTTGTAGTCTTTTTCCCCTAGAAGAGTATTCCAAGGTTTAATCGAACCACAAGGACCTATGGGAATTAAGCAAAATCATCAGTAAAAGAGTTAGCCAAGCTTTCTAGTGAGCGTGAGCGTGGGTTTCAGGGAAACAGGGTGTTGTGCCGATCGGCACAGGGGATGTGCCGGTCGGCACCGAGGTGAAGTTGTCCGAAGTGTTGTCCGAAAGGCCTAGGAACAGATTAGACCATGGGGTAAGTTAGCCAAGTCTGCCAGTTGAGATCGTAACCAAAAAGCTTAATTGAATAGCATCATAAACGGGATTATTCAATTATTGATAACCGAAGATCGGTAGGTCGAAGCCCCTTTCCGACGAGCCCTGTCACGACCAGTTCGCCGTAATCGGTGACCTCTTCCCACTCTACACATCACCTCAAGGATCATCGCGTATGCATTAGCGGCTGTGGAGGTACGGAGGCAACGTGCAAATATGGCGCATTACAAGATCCCAATGCTACCTTAACCACAGTGGAGATAGTGAGAGAACGAATCTTGTCACTACCTTAACCACAATGCTACCTTAATCATCGCGTATGCATTAGCGGCTGTGGAGGTACGGAGGCAACGTGCAAATATGGCGCATTACAAGATCCCAATGCTACCTTGACCACAATCAAGATAACATCTAATACTTAGTCGTCACTAAGCGTAGGAACAAGCACATGTAAAGACCATAAAATCCAGGCAATCAATAATCAAAACCATTCATCAACATATTCAACCATACTTTGATAATACATAGTGCAAGATACATCACCATCTAGTCGGCCTACCTTGATGGATCACCTCTTCAACACCAGTGGTTCTTGATCTAACAACTAGAGAACATGAAGAACGGAGCAAAGCCCCGGTGGCTCTAAACTTACTAGCTGTGTTGTCCCTCTGGCGGCGGATCCCGAAACCCTAGGGCTGTTACAAGTTTATATAGGGCTGTACATCAGGAAGGAAAGGATTCTCGGGAAAAGACTCCTTGTGCCGATCGGCACAAGGGTTGTGCCGATCGGCACACCTCGTGTCCAGCTCGGGTTCCTCCCTAAGTCGGTTCCGAAGTCCTAGGTAGCTTCCATGTGGGCCTTCCAATCAGTTTTCTTCGAGATCAAGTCTTGTATTGCTCTTTCAAATCTTTGAGTATCTTTTATCTCTTCGTGATGAATATCTCCCAAGATTGGTTCGGATAGCTTCCTTCTAGAATAAACTGAATGGTGGGCCAGCTTCAGTGGCCTTGGGGTCCCGTGTGCCGGTCGGCACATGGCTGTGCCGATCGGCACAGTGGGCCTTTTCTGCTGGTTCTCTTCTCTTCAGGTCCAGATCAGCCTCAATGTCCAGAATGTCGTCCTTTTCATCTGTTTCTGCAATAAAGCTCCAGAACGACATATATACAAATATGGTGCTATTATCAAGGGTTAATGGCCTATAATGATGACATTTATGCTCTAAATAAGGCGCAGTTGGCATATAAAATGGTATGCTAGAAATCGCCAACAGCTCCCCCACACTTAAACCTTTACTCGTCCCGAGGAAAGTCAAGAATGAAAATCAACTTGCATGTAGTCACATCAATCATAAAAGTATTTCAAATCTACACGAGTTGAGCATTTAGTCATTGTGAGATTAAATCAATTTAGTATCCAGCAAACATGTTCACAATATGGGTATTGAACATGAAAGAGTACTTCCCAAAGCAAACCTTGAAAATATTCAATTTGATGCGCATGACTTTTCCACTTATGTGAATCACCAAAAAGGTATTGTGAGCAAAAGAACTATCCTTCTCAAACGATCAAGTCGACAACTCAACTTCAATCTCTCACCTAAATTACTCAAAAGTCTAGCCTATTTTATCGATATATGTATGTGTAAGGCCATATGAGTAGCTTGGTGAGGAAATTCAAGGAAAATAGACATAAATCAACAACATATTGCAAAGCTAAGAAATAACTCTAATTGGTTTTACTGAGACTTGTCAAAAGGCCATTAGGAATTGAATTGAGAAAGAAACTCACACCTTTAGAACAGTGGACATATACTTATGTGAATGAACAATCACAAGTAGAGAACGTAATCTTTTTAAATAGGTGACAAAGCTGTCCTTTCTTCTTTGCATATCTATCAGAAACTTCCTGGCATTTTCGAAGGATATCGGATGCAAAGAATTGTGGACATGATTGGAAAAAGAGATTCTTGGCTACTAATCAATGATAAGAATTCAAGGGAATTCACTCTTCCCCCCACACTCAAATTTTTTGCTAGTCCCGAGCAAAACAGCGCAAGGTACAGACTTCATTTTCTCCCCCCTTTTTTCTTTTTCTTTTTCTTCTTTTTCCTCTGTTTTTCCCCTTTTTTTTTCTGTGTGCCGGTCGGCACAAAGCCCGTGCCGATCGGCACACTGTCTGTACCTGCCAATTTCGCTCTGGATTTTTCGTTGGAACTGCTGTGACAGATGTATAGCCAAGAATACAGTAGGATGTGGTCAAGGATTGATATTCGAATCAAAGAATTTGGTTCTCAAGTATACTCGGCGAATTACGCATAATTCCAATGCGGTAATTTGCATAGCTCGAGTGGGAATAGGCTGGAAAATCAACACGATACGCGAAAGATGTGGCCAATTTTCCAAGTCTCATACCCTAAGTGAAGCGCCCCGGATATCCCAGGAGCTCAAACACTTTATTATACCAGTCCCTGGATCAGTCGCTGGTACAATCAAGTCTTACAACAGGTGATATTACAAGTCGCGACCTGGCAGGGGTCGATTAAGAAGTAACAAGAACACTAGTAGATAGGCAACAGTAAACACAAAGCTAAACCAGAAGATGACTTCTAGGTCATCAAACGGCATAGCGGAAGCAACTAAGCGGTAGACTAATGCCACAGGCAGCTCGGGTGCGGACGAGACCAAGCTCAATCGTCTTCCTCACGGTCGGCGTCGACGAAGTCTGGATCTTCCTCTGTAATCAGCAAGCAAGAATGAGTACAAAAGTACTCAGCAAGTCGCAACCCTTACCCTATCATCAATGGATAAAGGTATGCATTTGGCAGTAGCAAGGTAAAGGCCAACAGGTTTAACATTGCAATAAAGCAAGTTTTACACATGCAAGGGTTCAGTTTATAAAGCATTTTAGCAAAAGCATCCAATTAAGATATTAAGGGGTTGGTCAAGTTTTACGTTGCCGGACACCCCGTCCACGACAACCTTCGGCGGGAGGCCGGACCTATTCTCAAAAACAACTCACGCATCAAGGAGATAAGCACCCATCCCATGCTAGTTCTTGGACCGAACCAAAGCCATGTCCGTGACCGTGGACTCGGCTATTCGAATAGATTTTAACACTCTGCAGAGGTTGTACTCTGTACCCACAATCTGAGTGCATCACAAGCCACCCGCGACGTGGGTGTGAAGACTCACAAAGCCATTACCCATCACAGCATCGTCCCGACTAATCGCCATGGGAGTTGTCCAGGGGTCTAGCCTCTGATCTAGGCCTCGACCGGGTCGCACACGTCTGCATCACGTCCACCTGCTCCATGGGCTCCCATTGCATCTCCAGCCTTCAGGCGATTAACAGACTAGCTGGCGGGATTTAGACTAAGCCGTGCCGCATACACGGTAGTGTGGTCGCACTGAATAAACGGCTAGGTAGGATGTCACAAGCAACTCGGTCCTTATACGAGCCAAGGCAATCATCTCCACATATATGAACCCACCACAGAGGCGGCATTCATCTCCCATATCACTTGTCATAAGCACACCACAGAGGCGACGCTTAATCTTCCATAAATATCATCAGGATCACCTCAGCTCTAACCCAAGTTCATTCATTCATCTTTCTTTAGTTATCACCCAACCTTACTACTACCACACAACACCAATCACGGTTTTCACATTTGCAAAAGCTAGATATAAGTAGAGCACTTAGTGATACACAGTCCTAAGCATTTCTATAACAAGGCAATCATCCATGCGTAAATAATATTCATACATGGATATCCTAGGTTTAACAGGGAATAACATAGGACAGGTAATATAAGGCTCAGTGGTCTTGGTCATACTACACAAAGGTTTTGCAAACATCAGGGCAATCATTTCATGCAATAAAACGGCTGCTACGGGTTGTGTTTATAAAACATAGGAGCAGTATGATCAAAGGGAAAACGGATTGTGACTTGCCTTCGTTGACGTCCTCGGGAAGCTCCTGCTCGAAGTCTCCGGCTCCTGGTTCCTGCTCCTCCTCCTCCTCATACTCGTACTCTCCGTTAGCTAAACGTGCGACCGGCAAACAACAAACAAGCAAACAAACACAAATAAATACAAAAGAAATAGAGGATGAGCTCTATAAAAGATGAAACTGGTAGAAATGGATAGAGCTCGATTTTAGATGAATTTAGGAAGAAGAATCGGGTCAATCGGAGCTTGGATGGTGGAGATATCGATTTTACAGCGAGGACTAATGGTTTATTCCGAAAATGAATTCGGGGAAAAGAATAACGGGTCATGTTGCGTGGACTGGTTGCTGCTGCGTTTGGTTGGAGGGGAGGGAGAGGATGTGATGAGCAAGCTTGGAATGTGTCTAGGAGCACGGGCAAGTTTCTTTAGGTGGCTCGCCCATGGCGATATGGCTCCGGAGGGAAACATCGATGGAAGGTGTATTGTTGGTGGTGAAACAGAGAGGAAAAAGAAGCGGAGCTCACCTGCAGCTGGGCTGGGCAGCGCGCTGGTGAGGGAGCTCGCGGGGAGGGCTATTTATAGCCGGGGACAAGCTTGAGTAGGGAGAGAGAAGAGCATCACCGTGGATGGCATGACAGCGACATCGAGGTGACGGCGACGTGACAGGAGCAGTAGCGGTGCATGCAGGGCAGCATGCGCGTGCGGAGAACGGTAGTCGAAGCGTGTAGCTTTGGGGTGATGTGACTGGGGCAGCAGTGGGAAAGTGGCCAGCTGGTATGCGTGCGGGAAAATGGTAGATGAAACGCGCAGCTTTGGCGGTGATGTGATTGTGACGCGATGAGACAGAGTAAAGAGACGACTTGATACGACGGGACAGCTCAAGAATAGTGTCATCACGTGGTTCGGGATGACATGACATGACGCGATGGCGCAGTTGACGTGCTGTAGGTGAGGCAGATGACTTGAAGAGGTGGGGCAGTGCGGAGGCAGGGCACGAGCTGAGCTCGGTGATAGTGCTGATGTGACGGCGTAGTTGACGCACTGTGCTCGATGAGACCACAGCGGCAGGGACGGGACGGCGGGGCCAAGAGCGTGGCTTGTGAACTTGGGTTGATGGGATGGTTCATGCAGGCTTGAATAAAGGCACGGGTAGGCGAGATTAAAGGCGCGGACCGAGGTAGGTAAAGAAAACATGCGTGCTGTGCCAGTGCACGGGGTGGAAGAAGAGACAATGACGAGACGGCGGGGCCAATGGTGTGGCGTATGGATTTGGGCTGATGAGACAACGACGAGACGCGACGAGATAACACAAGCATAGTGTATAGTGTCGTCACGTGGTTTGAGATGACGAGACGACTCAAGCATAGTGCATAGTGTTGGCACAAGGTTCAAGACGACGAGACGACTCAAGCATAGTGCATAGTGTTGGCACAAGGTTCAAGACGACGAGACGACTCAAGCATAGTGCATAGTGTCGTCAGGTCATTCGAGATAATTAATGTGACGAGATGACTCGTGCGGGGCCGAGCGATGTGCCAGCTTATGCGACGGTCACTGGGTAGGTGAAGGTAAAAACGCGCTGGACGGCAAATTAGCGCGCGAGGATGGAGAAGGGAAGGAAATAGACCAGACCGGAAAATCCAGTTGGTGTGGTCCAGAATAAGAGAGGGATTTTTGAAAAGTTTTGAAAACTTCCGATTTAAGTTTCGATTTTTATTTAAAATTTTAGGGTCGATTTTCAGGGCGTTACACTAAGATTAAATCTTAACCGAGCTCAATCATCAATCATAGTCTCTACTTAGCAAGGGCTTAAATTGAGTCACATATATTTGGCATTGGTAGGCACAACCGAATGATATGGAGTAATTCTAAAGCTCACAATAAGAACGTTTGAATTTTATAAAGAAGTAGGTACTAAGTCATGTCATCCAAAATCGATCTTTTATTAGACCTTGCATGGGAATTTTGAAATGCACTACGCCACATATGAAGTATTTGCCGAATACATTAAAGTGAAAGTTATGAATTTTATTTATGCTCAACATCGCTCGATTATCATTAACACTTCTCAAGATAGACATACATGCTCGTATCATTTTTCAAATAAAGCATAAAGATCATCATCATATTGGATTTGAAAGCGCGGGCTACATGGTGATGTATCATTCTAAACATACTACTAGCACACTTGCATAAATAAAACTAGGCTACTAGCACACATGCATGAATAAAAGCACACAAACAAACTAAACACACCCGATACATGGTTTCCCAACCCGCTCACACACACATAAGGAAATAAATAAAAAGAGAATGCGAAGGGAAAAGAAAAACGCAAACCGGGAAACCGATACAAGTTGTGCCGTACACAATACTCTACCCATCGAATGGAGGTGGCTGCGTGTAGTCGAAGCCATAGTATGCCGCCTCCAATCTTGCGAACTCATCGATCATCGCATCGGTGTTGCTCCGCATCTCGCCCGCCAAGTTGTCGATGCGTTCAATGTATTGGACGTTGTTGTCGATGTACTGATGCATAGGGGCAAAATTCGCCCCCGGAGGACCTGCAGGAGCATATTAGGGTGCCCCCTGAAAGTGCTGAGGGTAGACAGGGGGCATACCGAAGTACCTGGAGTTGGTGCCGGTCGGCACCTGGCCTGTGCCGATCGGCACAAAGCCCGTGCCGATCGGCACAGGTGCCTGCTGCGCTGGTTGATGCTGCGCGGCTGTTGCCGCGTCCCAGCTGTCCCAGTCCGCCGCTGCGCTCGCCGAAGACTGGCCGACGACCTCCTTTCTCCCGCGCTTGGTCTTCGTTACCTTGTGTCGCTCGCGGAGGTCGGCCTCAAGCCAATTCCCTCCGTCGATCTTGTTCGGGAGGAAGAGGGCGAGCTCGGGGCAGGGAAGCTTGATGCCGGTGCCGCACACGTAGTAGCCGAGCTTGGCGCTCCCCGTGATGGTCTTCCCGCGCACCATGGACTCGTCGATGAGCGTGGACCTTATCCAACAATCATCCTTCATCATGAGGTTACCTTCGGTGACTTGGAAGATGATTGTTTGGAGGTAGCCTCCAAAAGCTAGTCTCGCCTTAGGGTTTGCCCTTTGGCTAAACCAACTCCCCACCATTGTCATGATGGGATTGCACTTGCACGGGCTCGCAATGGCGTTGTAGAGCCAATGCAAGTCCGGGTCGGAGATGTTGGTGGTGTCGAGGCGGCCGGTGGTGCGTGCGGCCATCCACCGGTGGAGGATTTGGATCGTGGGGTTCTTGATGTGCCCCCTCTTGCGCTCGTCCGCGTCGGCGATGCGGCGCCAAAATGTGTCGAGCATCTCCGTAGTCGCCGCGCCGTATACGGGGGCCTCCCAATCAAAACCGAGAGCATCGGAGATGCCCTCAATTGTGATGGAGTAAGGCTCGTCCCGCACACGGAACTTGATCTTGTCGTCTCCTTGCTCGTCCACCTCGCGGCTCATGGTGGTGATGAACTCGGTGATGAGCTCGATGTCGAAGCTGCTTGCTTGATCGTGGAGGGTCTCCCATCCAAGGTTGAGGAGGCATTGTTGGAGGTCCGGCCATACCCCGACCTTGGAGAGGAACTCCTCATCATGTCGATGTTGGGGAAGATGCGGCCGCGGATGTTGGTGTAGTAGAACTCCTCCTCACGGCTCGTGAGGGTGAACCCCTCCCGAACCGCGCGCGGTACATACGCCGGCTCGCTCGGCTCGGCCTCCATTGACGGTCCGCCCGCCGCGGCGGCGGCAGCGGCGGCGGCGGTCGCGCTCCTCGTGCGCGGCCTCGGTCCTCGAGGGATGACGATGTCGCGGTGGCCGATGAAGAAGTCATCCCGCCCTCGTGGTGGTGTCATCTCGACGGAGAGCTCGGGGCTATCATAGCCCACCGAACTTGCCCTCCTCGCCGAGGTGAAGGAGCTGGAGTCGCTGCCGGAGTTGTTGTCGCCGGCTTGGTGCGACCCGCCGGAGTGGTGTGATCCACCGGCGTGGTGTGATCCACCGGAGTGGTGCGACCCGCCGGAGCTGAACCCCCGGCGAATCTTCTTGCCGGCGCTCTTGAGCGTGGAACCAAACCCTTTCATTTCCTGCGAAAGAATGGAAACGAATCGCGCAAATGGAGGAAGTGGAGGAGTGGAGAGGGTTACCAGGGAGTTGTGGCGAAAATGGAGGAGGTAGTGCCCCCTCTTATAGCTCTCCATGGCGTCCAAGGGAAGGAACCCGCGCCGGTTCAAATTCCCTGCGCGCGCCGGTCGGCACAGCGCCGTGCCGATCGGCACGGTTCAAAATTTCGCGGATTCCGTCGTACCTCGGCTGCCACGCCTTCTTTTCCTCTTCCCTATGACTTATACAGTGTCGGATGTCGGGGAACAGGGGCGCGCCTGCAAAATATTAGCTTTCCCATGGCGTGCCGATTGGCACGGAGACCGTGCCGGTCGGCACGATTCAAATTTGCACAGATTCGCATGTACCTTGGCTTCAGCAACTTCTTTTTCTCTTCCCCATGCTTGATACAGTGTCGCATGTCGGTAGACAGGGGAGCACGTTCGAAATTTGAATTTTTCAGGTGGTGCTGATCGGCACGGGTACCGTGCCGGTCGGCATCTTTGCTCCATCCCGAGGCTGGGTGCTCGGTGTCTCCCCTGTGCTCCGCAGCTGCATGGGTGTCAGTGATCTTTCCTCTTTCCAATGTGCGCAGACTTTGATGAACCGATTCGAATCATTGGTCAGTGTGCCGGTCGGCACACAGGGTGCCGGTCGGCACTGTGTAGTCCGCGCCCGATTCAAACTTCGTTGCTTTGTGTCGCCAAAATTTCAAATTTTCTTGCAGATGTCAGACTTCCTGTAGCTTCGAGATCCTTGGAGGTGGCGTTTCGATGCTGTGCCGATCGGCACTGACAGGTGCCGGTCGGCAACTATGCCAAATTTCTGCCAGTGTCTCCTTCTTTCGCAAGGATCATCTAGGTATTCCTGCGACACAGAAAAAATACCAAAAGCACGGAAATATTCTCGGAACAATTGTTGCACTTACCTTTCCAAATTTTCCTTCATTAAATATTCCGCATATTTTCTTCTCTTTACCCCATATTAACTTTCACCTTCAGTTCGGGGTAACGTCTAGGGCACGATTTGGCGTGCTTGCTGCTGTGCCGATCGGCACAGCCTGAGCCGGTCGGCACATTCCAGAGTTTCCTCTTTTTGTTTCTTTTCTTCCTGCGCTGTTAGCGAACAGGCAAAATACAAAAACAAAAACTGCAGAAAGTAAACAGACAGCGCAGGTGTTCACACAAAAGTTAAAACAAACACTTGGACTAACAAATTTTATTCCGGGAGCATTATTGTGGATTACAAGCAAACAATTTAAAGGCCGGGTTGCCCTCCCGGTTAGCACTAAATCTCTAATTCACGGGTTGCCCTCCCGAAAGCACTAACACACAAAGACTCACCCTATGACTCGCTCCCGAATTTTGGGTTGCCTCCCAAAAAGCGCTCTTAGTTTTAAAAAGGTCGTAGAGCTTGACCTCCCCGCATAAATCACTTCCTTAGCGTCGCTTTACGGGAAAAAGTTGCGACACTACAAGGTTCTCATGTCTCTTCTCCTTCAATGATAGGACATATCCTTCCTCCAATTACCCTCGATTGCTTTATGGTGCGGAGACTTATATTTCTCAACGGTACGGCCTTCTTCTCCCTTGGGGCGAAAATTAAATGTGTAGGAGGCTCCACTTATGTCGAAACTTATCTTTCCACTCCCCACATCAATGTTCGCCTTCGCTGTCCTCAAGAATGGCCGGCCCAAAATCAATGAAGTCTTTGTCCTTCTATCCATATCAAGCACAATGAAATCCACAGGAACTATATGATCACCAATCTGGACAGGCACATCTTCAGCAATTCCATCGGGATAGCGAACCGATTGATCGGCCAACTCCAAACACATGGCCGTAGGCTCTAATTCTGGCAAATTCAAACTTGCAAAGACATAGCGAGGCATGACACTTACACTTGCTCCAAGATCGCATGAAGCCCCTTCAAAGATTTGAGCTCCAATCAAACACCGGATACTAGGAGATCCGGGGTCGGGCTTCTTTTCTGGTGTAATGTCATTAATAGCTGCAGTGCACTCTCTTGTCAACTTCACTACTTCTTCCGATGCTAAGGACTTCTTGCTTTGCATAATATCCTTTATGTACTTGGCATAGGTAGGCACTTGAAGAGCATCAAGGAACGGGACATTGATATATAACTTCTTCATGATATCGACAAACCTGGAGAATTGTTCATCATGATGTCGAATCCTTTCTGTCTTGGTCAACAGCTGCGTATCCAGAAAGGTAGCAGGACCATGTTCCTTGTTCTCAGTTCCCTTTTTCAGACCCGAGAGGTCAATTTCTTCTACGTGCCGATCGGCACCATCTTCGTGCTGGTCGGCACCTTCAACTGTAGCGTGCCGATCGGCACCGTAGTCGTGCCGGTCGGCACGGGGTCGTCTTGCTCCAGCTACAAACTTCGGATCTTCAGTTTGCTTCCCAGACCTCGTCTCGATGGATTTCAGCTGTTCTGCAGAGCGGGTGTTACCAGGAAGAGCTCCTTTCTCGCTTTTTACCGACTCCGCTAATTGGGCCATTTGTTTCTCCATCATCTTCATGAATTGGAGGATTTGCTGATTAGAACTCCCCACTTCGATGACCTTGTCATTGATTGTCTCAAGCACACGATCAACTTCCTTGAATTTGGCTTGAGTATCCTTGTTGACCTTATCTTGAGCTTGAAAGAACTCTTGGCATTGAATACGAAGAGGGATGGCATTTTGCATAGACGATGACGGGGTGAAGCTACTCCTTTGTTGCTGATATGGAGTCTTCCATCCTTGACTCTTGACATAGTTGAGCATCTTTACATCTTCGGGGCAATCCTTGCTCACATGACCAAGTTCTCCACATTCTTCACATGTGGAACGGGCTTCTGCTAGCTTGACGGTCTCTTCCTTGGGAATATGATCAATCTTGTCCAATCTCCTTTGTATGGTGTCAAGCTTGTCCATAAGCAATTCATCATAAGCTCTTTCCACCACACTCTTCATCTTTCCCGTGGAAGGTTGGATGCTTCTACTTCTCTCTCACCAACCCATGATTGATTTTGCTCTATCTTCTTGATCAGAGACGTGGCTTGAGCGGGTGTCTTGTCCAAAAACGATCCTCCAGCCGAAGCATCTAAGTGTTGTCGGGACAAAAGATTCAAACCCGTGTAGAACCTCTCCACTAGCTCCCATTCAGCAAGACCATTCTGCGGACAAGCATCCTTGTACCCATTGAATCGATTCCATGCTTCTCCAACGCTCTCATCAGCAAGTTGAGTGAATCCAAGGATCTTGTTCTTCAAAGCTTGAGTCTTGCCTGGAGGGAAGTATTTTGCCAAAAATTCTGCAGAAAGTAGATCCCAACTAATCTTGGTCGCAGTAGGTAGCCCATGGTACCACTGCTTAGGACGCCCAATAAGAGATAGAGGGAACAATCGCACCTTGGCTTCATTGTCATTCATATGTTCCAATTGAAAGGTACCGCAGATTTCATGAAAATGTTGCAAATGCATATTAGGATCTTCAGAACCTGTGAACGGTTGCTGACCAACCAAAGACATGTAGCGCTCCAGCCGAAAGGGTCGAGCTTGTGCAGTGAATTCAGTCTTGGTAACATTGTCCAAGGCAGGCTTGAGACGATTAGCAATTGGTGTTGCGTCTCCCATGTCTTCTTCTTCAGGAACTTCTTCTACCTTGTCTTCTTCCAAAGCTGCAAACAATGCCTTCGGGCTGAGTGGCTCGCTGTTGTCTTCTATGTCTCCCACTGACTTGCTTTTCTTTTCCGCCTTACGCTTGCGAAAGAGAATCTCTGGATCATCGAGGTAATTAGAGGGTTTATTTGTCTTAGCGCCGTCCATACCTGTCTGTTAAATAAACAGGACATATATACTGGAAAAGACAGAGAAATCAAAGAAAGAAAGCTCCGTGCCGGTCGGCACACAGGTGTGCCGATCGGCACAGTGACCAATTTCTCAAACTTCAAACAATGCCTAATTCGAACAAAGGTCCCCGGCAACGGCGCCAGAAAAAGACAGCTTGTTGGTCGTATCTACGCACCCACTTATATACCGCAAGAGCACGGTGTACAGTTGTAGTCTTTTTCCCCTAGAAGAGTATTCCAAGGTTTAATCGAACCACAAGGACCTATGGGAATTAAGCAAAATCATCAGTAAAAGAGTTAGCCAAGCTTTCTAGTGAGCGTGAGCGTGGGTTTCAGGGAAACAGGGTGTTGTGCCGATCGGCACAGGGGATGTGCCGGTCGGCACCGAGGTGAAGTTGTCCGAAGTGTTGTCCGAAAGGCCTAGGAACAGATTAGACCATGGGGTAAGTTAGCCAAGTCTGCCAGTTGAGATCGTAACCAAAAAGCTTAATCGAATAGCATCATAAACGGGATTATTCAATTATTGATAACCGAAGATCGGTAGGTCGAAGCCCCTTTCCGACGAGCCCTGTCACGACCAGTTCGCCGTAATCGGTGACCTCTTCCCACTCTACACATCACCTCAAGGATCATCGCGTATGCATTAGCGGCTGTGGAGGTACGGAGGCAACGTGCAAATATGGCGCATTACAAGATCCCAATGCTACCTTAACCACAGTGGAGATAGTGAGAGAACGAATCTTGTCACTTCTTTTTGCCACCACAATCAAGATAACATCTAATACTTAGTCGTCACTAAGCGTAGGAACAAGCACATGTAAAGACCATAAAATCCAGGCAATCAATAATCAAAACCATTCATCAACATATTCAACCATACTTTGATAATACATAGTGCAAGATACATCACCATCTAGTCGGCCTACCTTGATGGATCACCTCTTCAACACCAGTGGTTCTTGATCTAACAACTAGAGAACATGAAGAACGGGGCAAAGCCCCGGTGGCTCTAAACTTACTAGCTGTGTTGTCCCTCTGGCGGCGGGTCCCCAAACCCTAGGGCTGTTACAAGTTTATATAGGGCTGTACATCAGGAAGGAAAGGATTCTCGGGAAAAGACTCCTTGTGCCGATCGGCACAAGGGTTGTGCCGATCGGCACACCTCGTGTCCAGCTCGGGTTCCTCCCTAAGTCGGTTCCGAAGTCCTAGGTAGCTTCCATGTGGGCCTTCCAATCAGTTTTCTTCGAGATCAAGTCTTGTATTGCTCTTTCAAATCTTTGAGTATCTTTTATCTCTTCGTGATGAATATCTCCCAAGATTGGTTCGGATAGCTTCCTTCTAGAATAAACTGAATAGTGGGCCAGCTTCAGTGGCCTTGGGGTCCTATGTGCCGGTCGGCACATGGCTGTGCCGATCGGCACAGTGGGCCTTTTCTGCTGGTTCTCTTCTCTTCAGGTCCAGATCAGCCTCAATGTCCAGAATGTCGTCCTTTTCATCTGTTTCTGCAATAAAGCTCCAGAACGACATATATACAAATATAGTGCTATTATCAAGGGTTAATGGCCTATAATGATGACATTTATGCTCTAAATAAGGCGCAGTTGGCATATAAAATGGTATGCTAGAAATCGCCAACAGGAAGCTTTAAACCGGAGAGGGGGCTGCGCCAGGGTGACCCGCTCTCACCATATTTATTTCTATTGTGTGCTGAAGGTTTCACAGCTCTGTTGAACCGTGCCGAGGAGGAAGGCCTGATAGCGGGAGTTAAGATTTGTCCGTCCGCTCCTAGCGTCTCTCACTTACTTTTTGCCGATGACTCTTTGATTCTCATTCGTGCAAAAGAGGAGGATGCTATACATCTACACAGTATACTTGATTTGTATGAGCGATGTTCTGGACAAGTTATTAACAAAGCTAAGTCAGCCGTGCTGTTTAGTAGAAATGCCAAACATGAAGATAAGAATGGGGTGCGGCAGGTTCTGCAGATAGAAAAAGAGACCCTGAATGACAGATATTTGGGACTGCCAGCACATGTGGGGCAGGCCAGGACAAATGTGTTTGCATATTTGAAGGATCGAGTATGGCAAAGAATTCAAGGGTGGAAGGAGAAGATGTTATCGTGGGCGGGAAAGGAAATTCTCATAAAGGCCGTTGCACAAGCTATCCCAACTTTCGCCATGGGCTGTTTCGACCTGACGAAAACCTTGTGTGATCAGTTGAGCACCATGATATGTAGGTACTGGTGGAATCAGCAGGAGGGGAAACACAAGATGCACTGGTTGAGCTGGGAAAAAATGATTCTGCCTAAGAGCGAAGGTGGAATGGGGTTCCGTGAAATCCATGCCTTTAACATGGCCATGCTTGCTAAGCAAGGGTGGCGCATATTGCAGAATCCGGAGTCCTTGTGTGCGAGAATTCTCCAAGCTAAATATTTCCCCGGCGCAAGCTGCCTTAGTGCACAACCGAGACAGGGTATTTCTTACACATGGAGGAGTATCCTGAAAGGTATAGCTGTACTGAAGAAAGGACTGATATGGAGGATAGGGCATGGTGAAGGTATTGACATGTGGAATGATCCGTGGATCCCAAATGAGTGGACGAGGAATCCTGTCACGCCGCGAGGAGCCAACCTGATGCACCAAGTTTCTGAACTCATCAATCCAATAACCGGGGGGTGGGATTCAGAGCTTGTGCGGGATGTTTTTTGGGAGGAGGATGCAAGAATCATCTTGGCTCTGCCTGTTCATGTTGGCAGAGAAAATGTGATAGCATGGCACTTCGATCAACATGGGATGTTCTCAGTGCGGAGTGCTTACAAGGTGTGCAGGAGGGACATGGCTTTGGAGGGTGCAGGCTCATCGAATTCTCACTCGGGGCAGGGCCCTGACGAAATATGGAAGAAGATATGGAAACTGGATTGTCCAAATAAGATTAAGCACTTTTTATGGAGAGTGGCACATAACAGTCATGCTCTAAGGGCTAACCTACAACATAGAGGTATGAAAATTGAGACTAAATGCGTGGTATGTGAGAGAACATGGGAAGATGGAGGGCACCTGTTCTTTAAGTGTAAATTTGTTAAGCAATTGTGGAACCAACTGAGGCTGGAGACACATAGAGCAGTACTAACAGATATTGGCTCTTCACGAGATGCAGTTGCATATATCCTGGGACTGAGGCATGACATAGGTGTGAAAGTGGCTGTGACAATGTGGACGTGGTGGAAAGAGCGAAATAGTATCAGGGAAGGTGAAGGCAGGAAGACAATTAATTTCCTTGCGCACAAGATTGAGGGATACTAGGTGAATACCCCGCGCGTTGCCGCGGGAATTATTATTGAGAAAACTAAAAAATAATTAGATTGATAGAAATTGATAGAAAAAGTTGGAGTATTGTGACATTAAAAAATAGAATGTGAAGGCCATATATATAAGAATAGTCCTCTTCTTCTATTGTTAAGGACATGCATGAGTTCCCTCGCAAAAAAAGGGACATGCATGAGTTACAAACAATATGAGAATCAACAACAGCATAAATCTAATTGGTAAACTTGAGCTCTTGAGAACCATGTTCATTCGATAAGAATCAAAATCCAGAGTTTTGTCGCATTCTTGTGGGAGGTAATTAAACATATGTTACTTTATGGTATGCTTCAAATGCTTAAGAAAGTGCATACACTTTAAAATAAATGGAGAGAAAACAAATCCTATAAACTTACCATATGCAATGTATGTTTCGTCGAATATGGATTTTAATGGGATAGAGCTGATGTTATCAAGCTAAATATTTATATTACCAGTTCTTTTACATGATTTTGTTAGTGGAGTAAACATAAATTTAGGCATGTTGTCCTTTGCACTTTGATGCGAAAAATGGTATAAAGGTGTAACAATATTGGAGTATCAAAAGTGAGGTTATTAATGAGCGTCAAATCACACAAATAAGGAGTGGGATCAATGTACCTCTAAATTTATTTAGAAGAACTATCGCTTATACGTACTGTTTCAATAAGATAGATGAAAATAAAACCCCTTCCAAACTATACTGGTTGTGGACAAAGAATGATAAAAGTGAACACAAAACTCATAAAATAATCAATTAACTTGCGATAGCCAACAATAAAATACATGCGAAGAATTGCCAAATATCAATAGAACCAAATGGAAAGATAACTCTGCTGTTTAACATCAATACAGTTCCAAGAATTCTTACTGTGGCAGATCGGTATTGAAGGTGTGTAAGATTGCACTGAAAATGGTAAAAAAAAAAAAGGACAGAAGTTGATAAAGAAAACGGTGGGGAATTGATCTATCCAATGCTACAAATACAGATCAGGGAAGGATCATTTGTCGAATACTTTTCCTGATCTGGAAGGGAGTAAATTCAAAGAGAGTCAGTCTAGGTAGGGGCTTGGAAGGACACTGTGGTGCCCTGAGGTAGGCATCCAACAGGCAGCAAGGTCGCCATGGGTGACGATTCGATGAACCTTGAGCCTTCATGAGGCTGAGCTTGTATTCCGCATCCCTGCTTGTTTGCAAGCCGTCCCTGGTCATATTCTTTCGCTGCAAGGGCGCTGGTGGTGACCTCGTCGCATTTTAAGGGCAGACCCAAGAGTATTGAATCGGAGAGGAATTGGAAGAACAAACATTAATGTATTGATTTTTTTCAGATTAATGGCGGCAGTTTCTGCATGCATGTGGCATCTAAGGAGCCGGGTCAGCAGGCAGCTTCATTTGTGAAGTAATAGCAGCAGTTTTGAAGGCTCGATTAACACGAGCAAATGGGATTTATAAATTAGAATTAACCATGGAACCGATAGTGGGTAAAAAACTTGGGATATAAATTATGATATTGATGGTACGATGCAATGTAGAGCCAACGGCCAGGATATCGCAATAGGAAAGGATCAAACGGACAATATTTTTGAGGTGATGTGGCCCAATGTGAGGGCAGAGAAATAGCAATGAATGACTCTTAGTTGGTTGCACTTATAAAGAAAGAGTAGATGCGGCCGAAACTGTTGCAGTTTTTGCTAAAAAAAAAAAGCAGCCAAACACAAGGTCCCAGAAGTGGAAGAAGCCAGCCATGGGCAAGCTCAAGGTAAACAGCGATGCTGCTTTTTGCAAGGACACAGGAGATGGTGGTTGGGGATTTGTTATCCGCGATTCTGACGGTGATGTTGTCTCGGCTGGCCGCGGAAGACTGAACTATCTACTTGATGCCTTCCAAGGAGAGGCAATTGCTTGCCTGCAGGGGATACAAATGGCGATTGACCTGGGGATTGGCAATGTCGTGGTCGAAGCTGATGCCGTAATGCTGAAGCAAGCCATCTGTTCGGAGGTGTGTGACCTTGGCCCTTCGGGTGGCCTGATTACAGAAATTAAAGAGCTAGCTCGGTTGAATTTCATTTCCTTTAGTGTGAACTATGCATCAAGGTCTTGTAATAAGGTGGCGCACGCATTGGCTGCGCTGGGGTGTGAGTGTTCGGAGACTGATGACCCGGTTGTGGTCGATCTCCCGTCTTGTATTCTGTCATTGGTGGCTGACGATTTATCAGCACCCGAGTAATGGAATCCCTTTCCACGTCAAAAAAAAAAAAATGAAGCTAGAGAAGCTGTTTCCAAGGAGCTTTCGGGCCCATTGGTTGCATCCCTACGTCATGGCATGGCCTCCTTCTTTAGTAGGAAATTACGGTAGCGTTGCAGACATGCAAGATGGTGCCAGCAATATTGTGTAACTGGGTATGATTGGATATAAGTTCGACCTCTACTTGGTTATGTCATATTGTTCATTGCTCTGTTCTGTAGACGCCAATTAACTTTAGTGAAGAATCAGGTTATGAAGTTGTCATTAACAGTTTCTGGCTTTGTGCATGCAACTCAATTTCGGCACATTAATTTTGACAGTCTGAAATAAGAATTCTAGATAGAATGAAGGAGCTCATTTTATACAAGGGTCGTACAACATCAATCAATTTAATATACAAAACTAAGGATGGCAGTTTAATATGCTTTATGGGCCAAGCTTGATACAATTTTAAGAGATCGATCTTTCTCTTATGAGGAAGATCATTAATCTGCATTTTGGTTAACTGTCGTCAATGGCAAAACCGATTGACATGTGATCTTGTATATTGTCGTGCAGGTTGGGACGACTCTACACCTTCTCAGCACAGTTTGATTTTTGTCTTTCATTGAGGTTTGATATCTTTCCAATGTTTTGTCCATTAATTCGAGCTTTGACGCAATGGAGTTCGGGTTCATCATGTTTGGTCACTGGAATGATGTTTTCCAAATTTCTTCCGGTTATAATGGCATAAGCTTTTTGGAAGGAAAAAAGTCATCGATTAACTAATAGCAATCAAATTTAGTGCTACAGAAGCCACATGTCAAATTTGATATAAACCTTGTTTTTATACTACATCGCACCCACAGGCCGAAGCATGAGGGGGCACATTTTTCACCATGAAAATTACAAACATTACTATGATGCATGGATCACGAGCATGCACAACATTGGCGCTAAGAGTTTCTTAAGAATTTAAAAGCGAGTCTCCGATTTGAACTTTGAAGTACTAGACATTTTTCAAAACAACAAAACTGTAATAGCACATATTTATTTAATTAAACCTTATAGTAAAACTTATCTTTTTCCAGAGCACACGCCACTTTACATTTTTGTTGCTTTTGTCGTGTACGCTAAGAAATCAGAAATGTATTATTTTTATTTTATTATCGAAAATTTTTTTGAGCACATTTTATTATCGAGAAATGAACGTGTGATACAGATAGATAACAAACTAGAAAGATGGCGCGTCTTTTACGCGCCTGATAGACTTTGTCTTAGGAATATGTAGCATCCTATAGAAGAAGAATCGATGAATGGTGCACTACATTTTTACTGAATCTTTTATGGAACACCGATCTTATATAGCAATAATAAACAGATGCACTGTTAACATGCGCAGTCGAGAAGGTCTGATTCTTAATTAAAATTGTCTGTCTGACCATTCAAATTAAGTAAACATCATCGTAAATTAGTTAAACACCACATCAATTGCCTGAGTCCACATAAGTGCCATTACGATTTTCTGTTTATCAAACATTTACTAAGCTCTTCATAATGTGATCAAACAATAGACAATTTGACATATCTGGTATTAAGCTTCATGTTTTATACTGTATAACATACTAATAGTCTCTAGGGGACTGCATAAGACACTAATGGTGCCTACGGGACAGTGTGGGTTGCTGATTCGGTGATTCTGTTTTGGACCTGGCAATAACACTTTCAAGGTTCAACATTTGGGGCTTGCATCGAGTGTCCAACATGCTTGCATGAAGGAGACCATGATCATCGATTCGTCATAGTGTTTTCACAAAAAGGGTAAATATTTGCATCAGCTTGAGGTGGTAAAAATCTATCTGACGAACTTCGGGAAATTAGATTGCCATCGACATTTGTACATTTGTGAAAGATAATTATGGTGATGAAATCTTTTTTCTAAAACCCTGAAGCTTTCAACATTTCACTAAGATGCATAACTGTAGCAATCCAACTTTTCTAGTAATGGAAGCTCGCGAATGATTACTGAGGAGTAAAGAGATTTACAGTGGGCTAGTCAAGATAGCAAATGCAGAAGAAATTATGTTTTCAGAGGAGATTAATGCAGGGTGGGGATTGGCTTGGTGGGCATGAAGACTGAAAGTTACTGTAGCCTGAAACTGAAAGGTACATCAGCTCGTCTACCTCACCAAACAAGTAAGAAAGCAGTAGCAGTCATTGCTAGGAAGCAAACAAATGGGACGTAGACTAACCTGAACATTGATTTTGCACTTATCAAGATGTTAAAATTTCATTATGATCTCAGCTCATCAACATAAGTCTGCCAAATTATATATGAACAAAGGAAAGTTTCAGGATTCATGCTAATCTTAGGGGATCAAAAGAGATGGAAAAATTGTGCAAGTGTTTATTGCAGCATCTCAATTTATAGTTTATTATATAAATGGCGTATGATGTATACAAGTGAATAAGTTCAGAGTCTGAATTAATAGAAGATGAAAGAATTTTAGCGCCATTTAGAGGACCGTCTATTACACATAAGCAAAAGAAAGTGGAGCCGTAAGGCATTATGGATGAATTAAAGACTCCATAGACAGACATTGATTCTTGTTGCGATTTCCCAAGTATAAAATAAAATAGAAGCCATAATCAGGTTGTACCAGTAGACCGGTAAAATTGGGGAAAGAACCATGGAGCACAGCTTGATTTCTTCTAACCTACTACTACCGCATGCATGATGAGGGAAGGAGTCCCCTGGATGGCGGGAGTGGCGGTTTGGGTGAAATGAGTGCGTTGGTCTGCCATGACGCCCCTACGCGACGCTCCGCTTGCGCCGTGCACAACGAGCAAACTGGGCCTCTGGCACCGCTTCACTACGATAGGACACCGCCGCGCTTCCACACCGGGGCATCGCGCCGGCAACTGCTGTATTGTTTGCTTTGTGGAGTAGTTTGACGAATTCTCTGGACGTCTCTAGATTTTAAGCGGTCTCAGTAATGGCCATCACATGTTTATCGGTGCAGATTTTCTCATGCTCGCATCCAACGGCTGCAAATTATGGTACTGACGTGGATGCATTTGCTGGACACCAATGCGACCGCATTGGGATAGTAAAAAGATGCTCGGCCCCGCTCGGACCGCTCGCTGAGGAAGGTGCCTAGGGTTAGTCGGCAAGCAGCCGCCGCCGCCGCCGCCGCCCGAAATGGCCTGCGACAACGACCCAAACCACCCGCCGCCTGCGAAACGCCCGGCTGATCCAAATCCCAGCGCCACCACTATAGACTTCCTCGGAGACGACATCATTTTGGAGATCTTCCTCCGCCTCCCCTGCTTCACGGCGCTCGTCCGCGCCGCCTTCACCCGTCGGGCGTGGCGCCGCGCGGTGGCCTCCTCCCCGTCCTTCCGCCGCCGCTTCCGCGCCCTGCACCCGGCGCCCCTCCTCGGCCTCTTCTTCTCGCCCGTCAGCGACGACTATGCTCGCGACGTCCCCGTCTTCCCCCCTTTCGCCCCCTCCCGGTGCCCCGACCGTGACCTGGCCGGCGTTATCCGTGCCGGCGATTTCTTCCTCACCTCCATCCAGGCCCGCCCCGGCGCGGCCCCAAGCTGGAATATGGTCGACTGCCGCGGCGGCTTCGTTCTCCTCGGTGATTGGAAAGCAGAGTCATACGCTGTGTTAAACCCCTCGGTGCGGAAGGTCCACGGCTTCTTTGAAATTCCATGGAACATCCTGCTGCATCACTGTGGTTATCACCCCATTCTCCATGACACCCATTTGATTTGCTCTGATGAAGACCCCATGTCATTCCGCGTCATCTGCCTTGTCCATGACGATGAGTTCATGATGCGGGTTGCAGTCTTCTCTTCGGTCACTAGGGAGTGGTCCGTTCTCCCATGGGTGGAGGTATCCCCTAGACCTCATTGTGAGGGTTTCTGCCTTGAAAGAGACATGGAAGAAAGTGAGTCGCACTGTAAGTATTTCTGCCTTGAGAATGGCACGCAGGACAGTGGATTGTTTATATACTGGCCTTTCAAGAGTCGGAAGAGTTTCATAACGCTGGATACATCAACAATGGAGTTATCTGTTGCTCCACTCCCATTGCTTTTGAAGAATCGAGATCATATACACAGCTTTGTCATAGGTGATACCGAGGACGGTTTGCCTTGCATTGTTTATGCAGATGAATTCAACATTGGTGTCCTTTTGCGCAATGCAGATGATTATGAGAGGTGGTCGTTGGACAGGTTACATTCATTGAAAGAACAGGTTGGTCGTGTTCTCGGGGGCCTACCAGATTACATCAGTGAGCTGAATGTTATTGCAATCAGAAACGGCTACGTGTACTTGAAAACAGTGGGGATGCATGATAATACTCAAGCCCCTTATTGGTTCTTTTCCCTCTGCTTGGAGACAATGGAGCTGGGAAAGGTATTTAAGAGGATGTATGACAGCGATATGCATCCCTACAACATGCCCTGGCCTCCTTGTTTAGTCGGTGACTATGGGAGGTTCGCTGGTGAAACTACTCCAGGAAGCACAAAATGTCCTGGTGCTGTTGAAACCTAACCACTTATAAGGTACACCAAGTTGAATTATCCAGCCTAATTATATATACATGAATATCCATATCCATATAAGCACTTATTGTGTATCCTTATCTTATTAAATGTTTGTTGTTTATCTTGAATTAGCACAGAACTCAAAAGTTTCTTTGTTGCTTAGTTTGGCAATTGTGTCATTTTTCAGTAGTTGGTTGAGGTATTCAGTGGTCTCTTGTATTGTTCTATTATCCTTTCTAACCCTTTTCCCTGGAAAGAAAATACCTACCTATAGGTCTTTTGGGTTTTGGAATGTTGAATAGCACAGGGCATGCATATCTTTCTCCGTATCAATTTTTCTAAGATCACTTGACCCCAGTAGAATGAGCTTTCCGTATTTTCCTATCGTGATGCTCAGTAGCGGGGTCGCACTTTCTGGCATGCTCTGTACTCACGCTTATGATCTTCAGACATCTCTCTGACATAACAGGTCGCAAATGGATTATTGATTTGAGCCGATTATGTTTCTGATTTTTAGATGATTTTTAGATCTATGTGCAGCACGTATTTTAGTCAAGAACTAGTCTACAGTTGCTTCGGTCAGTCTGACTCTCGTGGGACTGTAGTTGATTAGACAGTACTGTTGGGCTACTTCGACATGTTATGTTGTACAATAGGCAAATTACTCATTAATTTTCACTATATTGGTCTTTGCAGTGGAATTTTACGTTATCCTGTACTAAGGAGCATGCAGTCTCCCAGCCCCCATAGCCGACCTCGTATGGAAGCTAAGTTTTTCTCCTTGACAATCATGGGTCGGTCAGATGTTTTCTAACCAACCAAACCAGTTCAGAGTGAATTCAAGAAGTTATGTATGATTGTTATGGATCGAAGGACCAGAAAGTATCTCCATTGTTCATCTCACCGACTAAACCTCAGTTGATCAAACGCCACTGAGTAACTTGATCTAGTACGATAGTAGATGTCGGGCATGCCAGTAGTCTTTTATGTGGTTCATTGGTGTTGTCTGTCTCTGTAGGCATTCTTATCCCCCAAACCATACTAATTGTTTAGAAATGTGACGGTTCAAGTTGACATTGTCAAAGATGTGCGAGAACCCAGCAAGGATATTATCTGGCTTTTCTAATGTTGGATTTGATCTGGGGCCTTTGGTGTGGGCTCTTTTTCTTATTTGCCTCTTGGCTTAATGCCGGACTAGGTGAATTCTCCGCATGTTGCTGCCATGCGGGACTCTGGGAAACAATTTAAGGTTAACACCAGAAGAATTAAGAAACTGTTAAGTAGCTTGTTTGTTAATCTAAAGATTAGATTACGGCGTGGAAACAATTGGGTCCCATGGGGACCGGGAAAAAGAGCAATAGTTTGAGGAGCCATCTTAATATATGCATTTAGGAAAATATTTGTTGGTACATGGTACATCCAAGCGTCATGACATACTTATATGGATGGTCATGTATCGTGATTCGTAAACAAAGACAGTAATGACTCTTGGAACTAATGAAACATATAGATGGCTTGAGCTGAAAAGTAAAAAATAAAATGGATATTATATAATATAGGAACTCATAATGAAGTAGTAATGATTTTGATTTGTATTCTTTGAATCCTTTTCAACACGATGATGGGGAGGCAACGGATTCCGAGGTTGTGCTTGCGTAATGAAGAAGCGGTTGGCGTACGTACATTGAGCATGTACAATGGAGGTGCTTAAGTAAAAAAAATCGGTTTATTATTGGCACTAGGTGCTTATATGAGGGGAAAGATGCCTAAGTTAGCATGAGGTGCTTAAGATGTAAAGCAAGGTGGTTAGATCAATTTAAGCACTCTTTTGCATTGTAGGAAAGGATTTTTTGTACAGGTGCTTAATTGTTTTTTTTTTTTTTTTGCCTTAAGCACTCCTTCTAAGCACCATGCGTTGTACATGAGAGGCCGGGGGTGACATACGATGATTAGGTGTGAGGTTGTCTTAAGTAGTAGAGATAGAGTTAGCAAAGCGTACAACACACTCTGCGGTGTGGCGTATGCAGGTCCCTAGCTGTGTGGAGAATTTGATTGCCTGGGAATGTAACTCTAACCTGAGTAATCAATAAAGATCCTCTCTGTTCTCAAACAAAAAAAAAGTTTACAGTGAATTGAAATTAGGAGTAAAACATTTGAAAGAAAAATTACAAATTCCACTTACACGTGAGGGAGATTCTCATTACATACCTGAAAGAGCTTTCTTGTTGGTCTCATGTTGACAATATTTATAATGAAATCAACTCACAAAAATAGTCATAATGAAATTGGAAGTAAGACATCTGACATCCAACAATTCCTATCCATATCTGTTGTCACCACAAACATGTCTTTGTACATAGTATGCCTAAAATATTAGAAGAGTAGAACAAATTTAGAATTAGTGATTCCTCATGTGAAATTTGCTGAAAAAAATATAAAGAAAGAAAACTATTAACGACACTTCAGAAGATATTCTAATACATTTAAATTAAGTCTCGCCGTCCCTAGATAGGCTTCCTATCATCCTGAGATAAAAACAGTGTTGGAGTTAAAGAACGACTATAGCCTTTATATTTGGTGACAAATTTGAAACTCTAAGACGGCCTTATATTGAAAAGCTAAAGCATGTGGACACATTTTTAATGCTACAGAAGCAGACAGAAACCTTGTTTTTATAACATCTCGCCGACAAATAAAAGCATGGGACACATGCATCGTGAAAATTACAAACACTAATATGATGCATGGATCAAGAGCATGCACAGCACTGGCGCTAAAAGTTCCTTGAGAATTGAGAAGGAATCTTTCAATTTGAAGTAGATATGTTTCAAAACGGATAAAATTGTAATAGCACATATATATTTTAATTAAACCTTAAAACTTATCTTGCTCCAAGAGCACGCTACTTCACATTTTTGTTGCTTTCGTGGTGTACGCGGAGAAATCAGAATGTATTTTTTTTAAAAAAAGTTATTCTTAGAAATGAACGTGTGATAACATGAACTTGCCATTGCGAAGTCAGGGCTCGGCTCAGCCCATTTCTCTGAGGAGCCTAGGGTTAGTCGGTAAGCAATCGCCGCCGCCGCCCGAAATGGCCTGCGACAACGACCCGAACCACCCGCCGCCGGCGAAACGCCCGGCTAATCCAAATCCCAGCACCACCACTATAGACTCCCTCGGCGACGATATCATTTTGGAGATCTTCCTCCGCCTCCCCTGCTTCACGGCGCTCGTCCGCGCCGCCTTCACCCGGCGGGCGTGGCGCCGCGCGGTGGCCTCCTCCCCATCCTTCCGCCGCCGCTACCGCGCCCTTCACCCCGCGCCGCTCCTCGGCCTCTTCTTCTCGCCCCTCAACAACGGCGTGGCTCCCGACGCCCCCGTCTTCCCCCCTTTCGCCCCCTCCCGATGCCCCGACCGTGACCTGGCCGGCGTCATCGGTGCGGGCGATTTCTTCCTCACCTCCATCCAGGCTCGCCCCGGCGCGGCCCCCAGGTGGGATATCGTCGACTGCCGAGGCGGCTTAGTCCTACTCAATGATTGGGCTGCAGGGTCATACGCCCTGTTAAACCCCTCGACGCGAAAGATCCATGGCTTCTTCGACATGCCCTGGGCCATCCTACATGGTAATGATGATTATTGCCCCCTCCTCCATGATGCCCAGTTGATCTTCTCCGACGAAGACCCCACGCAGTTCCGCGTTGTCAGCCTTGCCCACGACGACGACTCCACGGTGCAGGCTGTGGTCTTCTCCTCGGCCACCAGGGAGTGGTCAGTTTTCCCACGGGTGCAGATATCAGCGATCCCACTCTCTGAGATCAACCTTGAGAAAGGCATGCGAGACAGCGGGTCGTTCTTATATTGGCCTTCCGAGAATCGGGATAGCTTCATCAAGTTAGACACAGCAACAATGGAGGTCTCCGTTGCCCAGCTCCCATGGCAAATCAAGAATCCAAATGACATACCCAGCTTTGTCATGGGTGAAACCAAGGACACTCGACCTTTTATTGTTTATGCAGATGGATTCAATGTGGGTGTCCTTGTGCTTAATTCAGATGATGGTCATGAGGAGTGGGTGCTGGACAGGTTACATTCACTGGAAGAGCAGACTCGCCGTGCCCTTGGATACCTACCAGGTCACATCGACGGGCTGAATGTTGTTGCAATCAGGAATGGTTATGTATACTTGACAACAGAGGAGATGTATCATGATCCCCAAACCCCTTGTTGGTTTCTCTCCCTTTCCTTGGATACAATGGAGATGGAAAAGGTATTTCAGAGGGTGTATGACGGTAATGTGCATCCCTACATCATGCCCTGGCCTACTTGTTTAGTAGGTGACTATGGGAGGTTCACCGGTGAAGCTACTCCATGAAACAGAAAATGTCCTGGTGCTTGAAAACCAACCACTTTGAAGGTACACCAAGTTGAAGTATGCAACCTAAATATTCATGGATGAATACACATGAGCACTTTATCATGTATTCTTATCTTTAAAAGTGTTTGTTGCTGCTGCTGAATTAGTATTCTTCAGTACCCGTAGTTTTTTTAAAAAAGAAATATTCTTCAGTACGGGTGAATCAACTCTAAATTTCCTCTGTTGTTTTGGTTTGCAACTATGTTTGTTTTTTCAGTTGTCGTTGAGGTATTCGGTAGTAATCTTTTATGGTCTTGTTGTCTTATCCTTGCTTCTAAGAGAGCAATGAATGATTAGTTCTACCCTTTTCCTGGAAAGAGAATACCTATCTTTAGGGCTTTCGTCATGTAGCACTGTGCATACATATTTTTCTCTGTATTCAAAATTTGCTACGATCAATTGGGCTCAGTAGAACGAGCTCTGCATTTTCATATTGTGATGCTGGGTTAGCACTTTTTTGGCGGGGTCTGTACTGTCCTCGATGTTTCTTCACCATGTAATTATTGAAATGTACGGAAGAAAACAATCAGTTGTTCCTGTGTTGTGAACTCGTGATAAAGGATAACCTTAAGCGAAAGCAGATCTTTGAGCTTATATATATGATTTGGAGACATCACTCTAACATAGCAGCTCACGATGGCATATTTTTTTTTTTTGAAGCAACCACGATGGCATATTGAATTGAGCTGATTCTATTTCTCGGATTTCTAGATCTATGTGCAGCATGTAGTTTGGGGGAAAAGTTATGTCTAGAGTTGCTACAGTTAATCTGACTCTCGCTGGATTGTAGTTGCGCAGACCGTACTGTTAGGTTACTTCAACATGTTATCTTATAACTCAGGCAAATTACTCATTAGTTTTCACTATGTTGGTCTTTTCAGTGGATTCTTGTTCCACCCTACATATTTAGCCGACCTCGTATGGAAGCTCAGTTTTTTAAGGCATTGCAGTGATTAGCTTCATGGCAGTTGTGGAGGCGGATCTTGTCTAGACTCTAGAACGAAGGATGGAAACTTCATGGGAGATGGAGATGTCGCTCTTACGGGTCACTACCATCGTTAAACTAAATACCACATCCTATTATGCTCCTGTTCACAATTATGAGACTTTTGAGGTTTGGTCAAAGTTTAGCTCTTTAATTTGACTTGGATGAAAAATATCTGTACAAACAAACTATTTTATTTTAAAAAGAAAATCCAATCTACTCTCAAATGTAGCTGCTCCCATCATCTTTGAAAAACCACCTTACATATAATTACAAATCCATTATTAACTTTGAGTATGTTCATGTACTCATTCTCTGATACTTCCTCCATATTGAAAATGAAGGCGTTCCGACAGCCCATGCTAGTTACTCCCTCCGTCCCAAAATATAGTGTATATCTAGTTTTGTTTTAAGTCAAATTTTTTGAACTTTGACCAACAATATCTAAAAATATATATTATTTTGAAGTAAGAGAGTTATATATCATGAAACTTCATTTCAAGATGAATCTAGTAAAAGCATTTTCATGTTGTCAATCTTTATGATTTTCTAGATATTATTGGTCAAAGTTCAAGAAGTTTGATTTAGGACAAAACTAGATGTACGCTATATATTTTGAGACGGAGGGAGTATTTTCTAGTTCACCATGCATGATGGAAACGTCAACATTTACCCAAGGGAGGGAGTGATTACACCTAGTTCAAAGCGAACTTGTTAACCTTTACATCTAGTTCACCATGAATGTTTAGGTGTTGGGCCGAGCCACACGGACGCGTCAGGCCGAACCAGCGGTGAACATTTGGGCCCAGTCTCGTTTCGGCGTAAGTCATCGACCGACCAATCTGCGCTCCATTGTTGCAACCCCCGCGCGCCCACGCGCCGGCGCCGCCAACGAATACAGCCTTCGTTTGCATCTCCGCCGTCGCAATGCCGGCAGGCACCTCTCCGACCCACCGGCCGCCAACGAAACGCCGAAAGAAACCGAGCACCACCACCAACGCCTACCTCGGCGAGGATATCCTACTCGAGATCTTCCTCCGGCTCCCCTCCCTCGCCACGCTCGTCCGCGCCGCCCTCACCTGCCGCGGGTGGCGCCGCGCGGTGGCGTCCTCCCCGACCTTCCGCCGCCGCTTCCGCGAGCTCCACCCGGCGCCCCTCCTCGGCCTCTTCTTCGAGACTCCCGGCGTCGTCCACCCTACCCTCCCGGCTTTCCCCTCCTTCGTTCCCGCCCGCCGCCGCGACCGGGATCTGTCAGCCGTCGTCCGCGGCGGAGACTTCTTCCTGACATCCATCCAGGAGCACCCCGACTTGCCGCACAGCTGGGACATCGTCGACTGCCGCGGCGGCTACATCCTCATTATGAACGGTGATCAGGAAACGCTGGCGGTGATAAATCCCTTGGCGCGCCGGAGCGAGCGGTTCTTTGATCTTGGCCATGAGGGCACCCTTGAAGACTGCCGCGGCTACCCCGTTTGCCACAAAGCCTGCTTGATCTGCTCCGACGATGACCCCACCTCGTTCCGCGTGGTCAGTATTGCCAATGACGAATCAAGGGTACGGGCAACTTTCTTCTCTTCAGACACCGGGGAATGGTCCATTTGTCCATGGGTTGATTTGCCGGCTAAGCCAGGCCGCGGAAAATTCTGGCTTCTGAGAAGCAACATGCAGGCCAGTGGATCCTTGTATTGTATTTACAAGAATCGCAAGCATATGGTCATGCTGGACACAGCGACATGGGAATTCTCTGTTGCTGAGGTCCCTCGGTGCCTGAGGAATCGGCGATGCAGCTTTGTTGTTGGTGAAACGAGAGATGGTGATCCTTGTATTGTCTATGCTATTGACTTCAAAGTTGGCGTGTTGTTGCGTGGAGCAGACACTGATGGCGCGGAGGGGTGGATGCTGGACAGAGTAACCCCTTTAGAGACAGAGCTTGGTCAAATCCTCGGCCAACAAATGGACAACTACAATGAGCTTAAGGTTGTGGCAGTCAGAGATGGCTTTGCGTACTTGGCAACATCAATGTTCAATCATGGTCCAATTCCTAGTTGGTTCTTTTCCCTCTGCTTGAAAACAATGAAATTGGAGAAGCTGTTTCAGAGGACAAGGGATACTGAAGTGCACCCCTATGTCATGACATGGCCTTCTTCTCTAGTTGGTAACCCTGGAAGGTTTGCACTTACATGAAATGCGTGTCTGCCAATCAAATATGATGCGAGGAAGAAGTGAAGAAGCTAGTTAAAGACTCGTGTTTGTTCTGGTCAAGTAACAAATAACCTGCCCAGATACCTTGAAAGCTCTTTTTGAAGGTTCAGTCACTAGTCAATTCTGAATTTTTATGTTTCGCATTGGTTACCTTCTGTTACACATTTCAGTACTGCTATAATGATTTCAAATTTGATTTTATTTCGTATGTTTGCTAGCAAGTCATTTCTATGTGTCGAAAGGTGTGGTATTAGGACACCATATTGTGAGACCCTTGCTCGCTAACGAACAGGCACCTTTTTACCTTTGTTTCAATATCTGATGTATGTTGATTTGTGTACAGCAAATGTGAAATACTAGCGAGATGACACAAACCATTATTTTGCTAGTTTGGTGTGACGATTCCCCTTCTGTCATCTTTTTTGTTATCAAAAATATAATTGCAATTCTGCTAATATATTTGTTTTGTGATAGTGAGAAAGAGATCAACTATAAAGCCGAACACATACGAAAGATGGACTAATCTCTCTCCAAGTAACTTCACAAGATTTACTCCCCTGGATATGGGTTCCATATTGATGGATTTATCATTCTGATATAGTTGTGACAACTTGATCGTTCACTCTTTGAGAATTATTAGAGAATTTAGACAATCAAGCACCTTGCATCAAACATCGCAACCCCAAAAAAAAAACTTTGTTTATGATAATTCACCATGTTATGCCTTCAACTGAATTTTTTGGCTTTTATGCATGTGAAGAGTCCTCAGACGTCCTCGTCCATTTTTTTTTTTTGCGAAGGAGGGGGGATTTATATTAAATTTGTGAACAGTACATCCCACATCCTTTTACACCCAGGCCCCTGGGAACACTTACAAGAAGGCCCTCAAAGAAAAGGAAATTACAACGAAATCCCTCCTCCTCTCGAACCCTCCCGAAGCACAAGCTCCTCGGCGCCAGAGACCGCCGACGACGACCACCAGGCTCCTCCACCGTCGAAGGCCGCGACCACAACACATTGTTGACAAAGCCGATTAGATAAACACGACGAAGGTACCAAGCCGGCCATCGCAACGACCCCGGAAGGTGGAAGAAGAACCGGAGCGCCACCATCGGAGCACCAGCAGCAAGAACCAAAAGACCGAAGAAGTCGACGCCAAAGCATGACGCCGACAGCCCGGACACAACCTCCACCATCACCGACACAGCCGGCGAGGGGAACCAAAAGCCTATCCCCCCTTTCGCAAAAGAACGGAAGGCACAAGAACTACACACGGCCTCACCGTTGATCTTGTCGTCGCCGCCGACAACGCCATCGCCAGATCTGCCGAGGGAGAAAAGAAATCCGGCCGCCGTCGCCATGGCGGAGCCGGAACCCTAACCCTAGCTCCTAGAAACTAACCTAAAAAGCTAAGGAAACAAGACCGGACGGCGATTCCCCAATCCTCCCCGCTCTCCGGAGCCCTACGGGCCGCCGGAGAAGAGGGAGGGCCGGCGAATCGCCGCCGGAAAGACGAGCCGCCTCCCTTTCGCCCGCTCTCTACTGTAGCTGTGGTGGACGCTTCGCGAGAGGGAGGGCCTTTGACGTCCTCGTCCATTGAATCGTTCATAGATGTGAAAGTCAATTCTGTTCATGAAGGCTTTGCTTACATGTATAAATATGCGGGCACAAAATTAAGGGAAATTACATTGGCTTCTACACAGTCATTAGTCTTCACATGTGCATATGTACGCTCATTTTCTCACAAAAAGAAAAGCATATATATGCGCATCAATGTTGAAAGAATTTCTGTTTAACAATTATTGGACTGTATAAACAGTCGTGGGGTGCCCCAACTCATGGGACGTGCGACGCGAGGCTCGTCGTCACATATACACGTCCCCTAATAACGCATTGGCCGCCAACAATACCTGCTCTAGGCCGTCGCAGACAGCCCCGACCACCGCAATGGCGAGAGACAGATCTCTGACCAACCTGACTCCGGCGACAAGTAGAGTGGAATCGAGCAACACCACCGTCGCCGCCCTCGCCGACGATCTCCTGCTCGAGATCTTCCTTCGTCTGCCCTCTCTCGCCACGCTCGTCCGCGCCTTCACCTGCCGCGCGTGGCGCCGCGCGGTGGCTTCCTCCCGGGACTTCCGCCGCCGCTTCCGAGCGGTCCACGCGCCGCCCCTGCTCGGCCTCTTCTTCGACCATCCCGGCGCCCCACGGGCCACCAGCAGCCGCTTCGGTGAGATCGAGCCGGCGCCTCGGCCTCTCAACCGTCTCGGCACCTTCTGCGACCACGCTGGCGACGTGGCTCTCCCGGCCTTCCCCTCGTTCGTCCACGCCCTCGGCCTCGACAGGGACTAGGCCGCCGCCGCCGTCCATGGCGGCGACTTCTTGGCAACCTCCCTCCTGGAGCTCCCCGGCGGCCCCCACGGCTGGGAAATCCACGACTGCCGTGGCGGGTACATCCTCCTCGGAAACGGTGATCTGGGAACAATGGCGGTGCTAAATCCCTTGGTGCGAAGGAGTGAACGTTTCTTTGACTTTGGCCATGAGGACACTCTTGAAGGTCACCGTGGCTTAGCCGTCGTTCACAAAGCCTGCTTGTTGTGCTCCGACGATGAAGACTCAACGTCGTTCCGCGTTGTTATCATCGCCCGTGACGAGTCCAGGGTGCGGGCTACCGTGTTCTCCTCCGACACCGGGGAGTGGTCCATGCACCCGTGGGTGGATGCCCCGGCGAGCCTGGAAGACCCTGAGAAATCATGGCGCAAGGGCAGCATGCAAGCGAATGGAGTGCTGTACTGGATTTACAAGGACCACAGTCATATGCTCGCGCTGGACACGGCGACAATGGAGTTCTATTCCACTGCATTCCCCTGGTCGGTGAAGCGCCATGCAATTTCCAGCCATGTTGGTGAAACGAAGAACGGTGCACCCTGTGTTGTCTATGCTTCCTTCTCCAAAGTTCCTTATCCAAAGTTGGTGTGTTGTTGCGAAGAACAGATAGTGATGGCGTGGAGAGGTGGATCAAGGACAAGGTCACCTCTTTGGACAAACAACTCGGGAATCTTAAGGAGAAGAAGTACAATAATATACAGGTTATGGCAGTGACGGATGGTTATGCCTTCTTGACAGCATCGCCTTGGTCACATTATGCCTGGACTCCGACTTGGGTCTTCTCCTTCTGCTTGGAAACAATGAAACTAGAGAAGGCGTTTCAGAGGCCGTATGATCGATGTGTGAACCCCTGTGTTATGGCATGGCCTCCTTGTTTAGTCGGTAACTATGGTAGCTATGCACTTGAAGATGAAATGCATACAAGGTCATCAATATGATACATACAACGAGGGAAGAGAAGAAGCCGGCCAGCAGTAGGTTCAACCTCGTATTAGTTCATGTCGAATACATAAATCAACATGTTTAGATAGTAACGCCATGAGAACTGCATTCTTTTGAAGCTGTACCACAACGAAGAATACGGTCAAAATCCATAATGCTGAGCATTCAGTCGTTCGTTCAGATATAAGCTCATATACTTTCTCCGCTGGTAGCTTATTTACCTTCAGTTAGCTGTTTTCAGTATAATGATTCTATTTCTTGTGTTATCAACCGAGTCACTTTTAAGTTATATCTGTGCAATTTGAGATGCCTTTTTTTATCTATCTATAAAATCTTTGCTCACAATCAATTCACAAGAGAACTTGCTATTTTTACGTTTGCTGCAAAAAACTGCTTTAATTTGGGCATTCTAACAAGCATACTTAGATTTGTTATATGTTTTGAAACGTTACGGAAAGGACATGAGAAGTTCATTGTCCCGATATATTTCAGTCCTTATTGTGGGATCTGTGCCGGCCCTCTGGATTATGGTAGATACTTAATGTAGTTCGTTGAAGGCCACTTTTCCTAAGTACAGTACGTGTTACCACCAAACCTGGATGAAACGTAACATGTTTCACAGCATCAGAACGATGAAATGGTAGCTCACGTATTTTGGTAGTTCTCTGATAATTAACTTTTGTTGCATTGTGTGAAAGGAGATCATCGTAAACATAACCCATGACTCAAATCAAATGTGCTATGTGCTCCGTTTTCTGTCTCTACCGAGAATAGTTAAGTTGTAATGGATTCATGAATGTTTATTTTCTTATTAGTAAGATCGCTAACCTTTTTGTGTGTGTGTGTGTCAAATAGATCGCTAACCTGCTATGGGCCTATTGGTATTTCATAGTTATGGAAACCTCGAAATCCTTTGGGCAACCAAACATTCTTGTGGAATCCATGGGGTTATCAATATTCTTTGCTCATGTGCGCATCTATCCTCGTGTCCACAGGGAAATGTATTTGGTCGTGTATCTATCTCACTTCCCATATGGTTCCATCCACCTGATCTTATGTTTTTCTAAACTACTTCAGTTCTTGATTGACTGCCACTTGTGATGTCAAATCATTTTTCGGGTAAACTAAAATGCAATCTTATACAGTAATCGCAAAGATACCCCTTTTTTTTTTGTAAAAGTCTATGGAGGTATCTCACGGTCAGGTGACTGAGTTTTTGCGTCTGGCTCAGTCAAATTTTATGACCATTGGATCTGCATCCAATGGACAACCAACAAAATAGAATTGACTGAGATTTTGCATTCTGGTCAGTCACATTTTGTGGAGACCGACGCAAAAAGTCTGTTGGACCGGGTCTGACTGGAAAATGAACCTGTTATCAGATCTGCAGAAAATGAATTGTGCCGCCAAATCTGCAGACAGGCAGCAAAAATTTTGAGACCAGCTGGTAGCAGACAGGCAGCAAAAATTTTGCAAATTTGTGGGCTGGGTTTTTGTGCGTGTGGGCTTGTGTGATTGTGAGCCTCCGTAGGTTTTTTTTGCAACTTTGTGTGGCTGCTGATCCAGGCCTTTGCTTGGAAGTAAAAACAAATAAAAGGAACGTTGCGCCAAACTAAACAACTCTATCCAGTTCATGTTTTTTTTAGCACATTCAACAGAACTCGGTTACTGATCTTCGGCTTAGAGAAGTTTGGCATGCAACTTGCCTTCTCGCACATCAGACTAGACTGACGCTGCTTATCAATCGGTCCTTTTCCAATACGGCCTTTGTACTTACATAGAGGCCTGGTTTGTTGAACTCTGAAACCTAAATTCTCCACTCCAGAAAAGAACATCTTGTGACCGGAAGTAGCGGTACCATGTGACAATAGTCAATACGTGGAACTTTGCTCCCATCTATTGATATAAATTGCTACTAGTTTATAGGTTACAATTTTTATATGAACTAATTGTAATTATTGCTTGTTTCCAAATCAGATAATACACAAGCCAGCACTAATAAAAAACCACTGAAAGTGCATCTAGGCCCCTAATTATTGTTTTGTGTGATTGACGTCAAAACGATCCAAAAGGACTAACGTTTACATTGAGAATATACTCAGCTAGGTCCTTCAATGGAGATCAAAAAGATACATGTGGATATGATTCCTTGCTTTGTTGAAAAGAAATGGCATGAAGTGCTCAATGGACGGATATATTATGTTTTTATATTTTCATTGAGTATAGGAATGCCGTACTATCAAGAGGGATGTTAATCATGTGTCTAATGATGTCACAAGAGCTTTTGAGAGAATCAAAACCAACCTAAGATGAGCGTTGACTGTTTGGAAAACTGGAAGTATAGTTTACCCCCACCGGAGTGTCCGGCTATAAGCCGGAGTGTCCGGTGCTGTTAAAAACCGAGTTACAGTTTCCCCCCACCGGAGTTTCCGGCTCTGTGGCAGAGTGTCCGGTGGTGTTAAAAACCGACTTACAGTTTCCCCCCCACCGGAGTGTCCGACTATGTGCCGGAGTCTCTGGTGTAGTTCAAACCTGTTTTACAGTTTACCCCCACCGGAGTTTCTGGCTATGTGCCGAAGTATCCGGTGGTCTCCAGCTCGACCCAAACCTAAGTCCCACCGGAGTATCCGGCCATGTGCCGGAGTGTCCGGCAAGACCTAAGTGAGCAGGGTAACGGTTCGTTTCTGAGGGACTCTATATATACCCATCCACCTCCAACGGCTCTCCCTCTCGTCTCAGCTCACAAGAACACGACCAAAGCTTTCTGTTGACGGTCGTTAAGTACCAACTTCGACCGCCAATATTCCTACACATAAAGGAGAATTAGCATTTCTTATACGCATATTTATTTCAACTAATAAATTTCCACGAGTTTTGGATGATTTATGAGTGCAGGAGTATTTCTGGAGAAAATGGGCCTCTGTGAGAGAAATCGTAGGCCGGCCGAACTACATCCTAGGCCGGCCGGCCACACCCAGCGGCCACAGCCTGCAAGCCTCCACCAGTGGGCCACGAGAAGCCCACAAAACCAGAATATTGAAGCCCAACTCAAACTTAATGAAGACTTTCTAGAAGGTGGGCTACAATGGGCCTATACTTGGCTCTTACTCCAGTTCTGCCGACCCCAGGAGAAAACCGACCTCGGGACCGACCTCACGAAGCAATCTGGAGCGTCCACACGGAAGACGGTGGCTAACCGCCACAATGTGTGGCCGGCCGGCCTGCCACCTAGGCCGGCCGGCCTACCTTGGCGGCCAATTCGCCTCAACCGCCTCTCACTTGCTCTATTTAATCCCCTCTCTCATTTGGGGCTATAAATAGAGGGGTGCTCGGCCGGTTAGAACACACACCAAGAGAGAAATCACTCCTTTGCATTAGATGTAGTTTCCAAGCTCTAGTGGAGTTAGGCTTAGAGTAGAGCTACTCTAGTTCCCAAGTCCTCTTGGAGATTTTGGTATGGCTCTTGTATCATTTTCTCTTTTTGCGACTTTATTTTATTTAATAATATTATTCTTTTCATATAGTCTTGCCTTGGTTAAGCGTTCCTTGTTTGGTTGTGGATCCTTGGCTTGGTTATGTAATAGAGTAATCATAATCTTCTTATATAGTGCTAGTGTGATATTCATATGTTCGTTATGTGGGTATTACCTAGAGGACTGGCGGTAGTGATATAATTGCCTTATTGTCACGTGTCCTAGTACGTAGTATACCATGCCATGTTTATACTTAGGTTTACATGCATTTGCATATCCAAGCATGAGTCCAATGGTCCTTATGATTATGCTCTAGATCCATATCATCGCCGGGGATTTAGAGTAATTTTTAGCAATGCAAGCATGGTGCTTGGATTGGTAGAATACATTGGATGCCTCGTGCCCCACGGATTGTTTGAGGTAGACGGTAGGTGGTGACAGCCCTATTCGTCCTCGGTATCCCTCCACGTTCGGGTACGGCGTAGAGCTGTAGACCGGAGTCGCCTGGCAGACCAGGGGTAAGCCGGTGCCCAATTTGCTTGAGTGCTTATGCCTAAACCTTAGTTGTGTGCATGCATGTGTATGTTGTATACTATGCCACTGTATAATGAAGTATAACAGGAACTTAGCTCTTTCCTTTGTTCTTTCTCCACTTGGCTTCGGATGTATATTAGAGTTGGTCCTTTTCTTGTGTGTCACACTACCCATATATTATTGTTTAGCATTGTATGGACCGTGACCCATTTAAATGTAGACATTAACTATGAGCATAGTACTCTCTTAACCATCGTCTTCCCTGTGGAAAATATAAATTACGATACCTTGGAATACTCCCGGGTGAAATGCTACAGCGGTATTCTCCGTGCGCTTGCGGATTTATCTGTGATCGTTAAGAAATACCAACAAGCATTTCTGGCGCCGTTGCCGGGGAAGACACTTGGTTTAGGAGTTTACAAATGCTCTTAGTTATATCTGCAAATATATGGTCATAGCCTATACAGGCTATCACTTGCTTGTTTTCTCTTCATGTGAAAACAGGGTAGTGCATGATGGATTCGAATTGCCGAGAAACTGCACTAAAAATCCGAAAGACCCATGGCAGTCGAACTCGTCATAATGTCTTGCTCATCGGACTTTAAACGATGATGCCCTTGCCGACAGGAAAATCGGTAGTTATCTCATATTTGATTTTTCCAATTGCATATTTGGTTTCCCTTAATTTGAATTCAATTGCATTTGCATGTTTGATTTTTCCAAATCATTTTGCATGTTGGATTGTTCCAACCCTTTAAAAAAAAGAATTTGAGATGTTTGTTTTTGGAGAAAATAATTTTTGGGCATAAATTCTAGCTGAGCTTTGGCTAAACCTCCACTATTCAAAAAAAAAATCGACGGAGGCTTTGAGCCAAGCTTGGGGGGAGAGTCCCCGTCAATGGGTCACCTAACATGACATGGTCATTGTTCGCATTTTGCCTTATTTTCTAACGGCCACTTGTCATTGTTCCTCCCCAAATATGGCCATCGAACTTCAAGTTTTACAAAAAGGCCGAGTGGTGATGTTTTCGTACCAAATCCATTTCATTCACCACCCAAATGCCCTCCTCATCTCCTTTACTCTCATTTCTCCAAATTTTCTCAAATTCAACAAAAAGATTTCCCTCTTCTTTGTTTTGCATCTGCAAGTTATGCTCAAGCTGACAAGATCAACCGACGGGCGTGCTCATTTTGATTACACTAATATAACCCGTTTCGAGTTTGTTCTTGTTGTTTTGCTTTTTGTTGCAGCCATGAAGAAAGGAACCAAGCAGTTATTGGCGCACTCAAGCAAGAACTAAGCTTAGGGGGATCACTCCCCCACTGAGGTAACTTGTATCTTTCCTTTGTTTTCTGCATTCAAAAAAAAGATAAAAACAAATAAATAAAATAAAAGTAGTTTTTGTTTTCTATGCGCGATAAGAATGTTTTAATTCTCCATGTTGAAATGATGAATAGTTGCTCTGTTTTATCCCTCTCTTGTTTCTGTTTGCAACTTAGTACTCTCCCGAGTTTTGAGTTTGATGGATGCACTCTTATTCTTGAACCTTAAACTCGTGGGTAGCAAAATGCATGATCCAAGTCTAGGTTGTTGTGAGATATGATACGATATAATAGAGCTGCTATGATCTCTTTCTAAGTAAGACTTAAATTCCAGAGAATTTTTTTTTTTCAAAATTATAAAACCAAAAGTTCCTCAATGATGAAAATTCCTACCAAAGCCATATGTCGATTTTATTGCAAAACCTCCATACATATGCTGCTTGTTATTACATTGAGCTTTTTCAAAATTGTTGTGACCCTTGTGAGATGCCTTTCATACTTTCATGATCAAGATCACGTACACTCTACCATATCATATGCTTAACTTCTACACTAGAAGTTAGCATCACATTTCCGCTCATTCCATAAAATAAATACTCCATATGTTTTACATCTCTCTCTCTCTCTCTCTCCAAGTATCATTGCAACAGAGGAATGGCTATGGAAAAAAAAAGGGAAAGAAAAAAAAAGAATCTTGCTCATTTAAGTAGAGCATGATGAAAAAAAAAAGAAAAAAAAGAAGAGATAGCCATGTCCTCAAAATTCAAACAGAGAGAAAGAAGGTATACAAAAAGGAGTAATCATTTTTTTCCTCCGTCATTCACATTTCCACACATATGCACATCTTGATCAGATTGTATGACTTGCTTTTCTCCTTGGATCCGGTCTTTCGATTTAGCAATATATGTGATACAAGTTTGCCTCACTTTACACCTACCAAGCCCCACATTTATAAACCTATTAGAAGTAGGTGGAAAAGAGGCAACATAATGCCTTGGTAAGGAATCATACACATTGAGCGATTCGAGAGAATCATTTGAGGAGCTTTGTTTTTATTTGCAAAATCTTTTGAAAACCTCTGGAATGAAAGTTGGACAAGGAATGAGTAAATAGTACTCTACAAACCGTTCTGTCTCTCAACTGCCCAAGGCAAGGAGAAGCAATCAGCCCCATGAGGACTAAAGGGAAGAGTAAGTTGTCACGCCAGCTTATTCAATACGAGGAAGAATATTTTGTTGTATGCATGGTACTTTTGCGGAGTAAGACATGGTAGCAACTCCTGATCAACACAACCCAGTTTTTAGCTTTGCTCGGGACGAGCAAAGGTTTAAGCTTGGGGGGTTTGTTGACGGTCGTTAAGTACCAACTTCGACCGCCAATATTCCTACACATAAAGGAGAATTAGCATTTCTTATACGCATATTTATTTCAACTAATAAATTTCCACGAGTTTTGGATGATTTATGAGTGCAGGAGTATTTCTGGAGAAAATGGGCCTCTGTGAGAGAAATCGTAGGCCGGCCGGCCTACATCCTAGGCCGGCCGGCCACACCCAGCGGCCACAGCCTGCAAGCCTCCACCAGTGGGCCACGAGAAGCCCACAAAACCAGAATATTGAAGCCCAACTCGAACTTAATGAAGACTTTCTAGAAGATGGGCTACAATGGGCCTATACTTGGCTCTTACTCCAGTTCTGCCGACCCCAGGAGAAAACCGACCTCGGGACCGACCTCACGAAGCAATCTGGAGCGTCCACACGGAAGACGGTGGCTAACCGCCACAATGTGTGGCCGGCCGACCTGCCACCTAGGCCGGCCGGCCTACCTTGGCGGCCAATTCGCCTCAACCGCCTCTCACTTGCTCTATTTAATCCCCTCTCTCATTTGGGGCTATAAATAGAGGGGTGCTCGGCCGGTTAGAACACACACCAAGAGAGAAATCACTCCTTTGCATTAGATGTAGTTTCCAAGCTCTAGTGGAGTTAGGCTTAGAGTAGAGCTACTCTAGTTCCCAAGTCCTCTTGGAGATTTTGGTATGGCTCTTGTATCATTTTCTCTTTTTGCGACTTTATTCTATTTAATAATATTATTCTTTTCATATAGTCTTGCCTTGGTTAAGCGTTCCTTGTTTGGTTGTGGATCCTTGGCTTGGTTATGTAATAGAGTAATCATAATCTTCTTATATAGTGCTAGTGTGATATTCATATGTTCGTTATGTGGGTATTACCTAGAGGACTGGCGGTAGTGATATAATTGCCTTATTGTCACGTGTCCTAGTACGTAGTATACCATGCCATGTTTATACTTAGGTTTACATGCATTTGCATATCCAAGCATGAGTCCAATGGTCCTTATGATTATGCTCTAGATCCATATCATCGCCGGGGATTTAGAGTAATTTTTAGCAATGCAAGCATGGTGCTTGGATTGGTAGAATACATTGGATGCCTCGTGCCCCACGGATTGTTTGAGGTAGACGGTAGGTGGTGACAGCCCTATTCGTCCTCGGTATCCCTCCACGTTCGGGTACGGCGTAGAGCTGTAGACCGGAGTCGCCTGGCAGACCAGGGGTAAGCCGGTGCCCAATTTGCTTGAGTGCTTATGCCTAAACCTTAGTTGTGTGCATGCATGTGTATGTTGTATACTATGCCACTGTATAATGAAGTATAACAGGAACTTAGCTCTTTCCTTTGTTCTTTCTCCACTTGGCTTCGGATGTATATTAGAGTTGGTCCTTTTCTTGTGTGTCACACTACCCATATATTATTGTTTAGCATTGTATGGACCGTGACCCATTTAAATGTAGACATTAACTATGAGCATAGTACTCTCTTAACCATCGTCTTCCCTGTGGAAAATATAAATTACGATACCTTGGGATACTCCCGGGTGAAATGCTACAACGGTATTCTCCGTGCGCTTGCGGATTTATCTGTGATCGTTAAGAAATACCAACACTTTCCCCTTCACCTCTCTACTCACTCCAAAGCCAAAGATTTGAGTGGTTCACTCTAGGGAGTGTGAGAGACCAAGAGATTCGTGTTGAGAGCAAGCATTCCACTCTTGAGCTTCTTGTGGCATCATTCTTGCGTGATTCATTTGTTACTCTTGGAGCTTTGTGCTCCTAGACGGCTAGAGGTTGCCCGGGAGCTCCCAACTCGTGTGGTGACGCTCCGGGAAGTTTGTATTGCCCTCCTCGCAAGAGGATTTGATAGTGAGCAACTCGAGCTTGATCTTTGTGATCGCTTGAGTGAGGAAAAGAGTTGAAACAGACTCGGTCCTTTGTGGACTCCTCAACGGAGACGTAGGGCACTTTGTGGGCCTGAACTTCAGGAACAAATCTTGTGTCACTTGTGCTTATTTCGTTTGTTCTTGTTGTTCATCATAGTTCTTGTTGTTCTTGCTTATATATCACTAAATTGTTTCGATCTACTTGTGTACTTGTTTACTTCCGCATATATTGTATAGATTCACTTCATAGCATCTATACAAGTCTTTTGATTCAAGTAGAATTGCTAGAAACTCTGTAGATTTCAAATTCCGCAGATTTAATCCCAGGTCCGGACTGTCCGGCACAGTACCGGATACTCCGGCGGTTCCAGGCCCGGAGTATCCGGCAGTGTACCGAACAATCCGATAGTGCTGACAGTTTAATGAAGTCTTAACTTGCAGAAGTTTTTAGTATTGCCTATTCACCCCCCCCCCCCCCTCTAGGCAACTTTCAATTGGTATCAGAGCCAAATACTCCGTATTGAAGCTTAACCGTTTGGAGAAATGATGGAAGCAACTCTTGGTGATCCAAGTAGCATAAGGAAGAAGAAGAGCAAGTCGAAGGAGCCCAAGCTCATCGACTACAGCGAAGAAGAAGAAGAAGTCATCCATACAAGCACTAGCTCAAGTGACTACTCCTATGACTTCGAGTATGAAAGCTCAAGTGGAGGCTCAAGGTCCGAAGATGAAGGATCGTATACCTCTTCAAGTCGAAGGAAGAAGAAGAGCAAGAAGAGCAAACGATCCAAGAAACCTAATGAGTATCACACCACCAATTTCAATTATGAAAACTTACACACTAACACTCACTTCATGCCGGTCCCATTAGGTAAAGCGCCGTACTTTGATGGTACGCACTATACTAAGTGGAGGCACAACATGAGGTTGCATCTAATCTCGCTCAATCCGAGCATTTGGAGAGTTGTGTGTGTAGGTGTGAAGCTACCCAAGAGATATAGAGACCTCACACCGGAACAAGAGCAAGACATGCATCGCAATGCACAAGCGGCTAGTGTGCTACTCACATCTTTGAGCAATGAGGAGTTTGATAGAGTTGATGGTTTGGAGAGTGCCAAAAAGATATGGGATACTCTTCAAAGAGCTCATGAGGGTGTTGACACCGTGAAGCAAGCCAAGATTGAGATATTGGAAGGAGAACTTGGAAAGTTTGTGATGGATGATGATGAAACCCCTCAACAAATGTATGGTCGGCTCAAGGTCATGATCAACAACCTTAGAGCATATGGATGCACCAAGTATGGAAGGCACGAAGTTGTCAAGTTGATGACTAGAACCTTCTCACCAAGGAACATCACATTGGTGACAATGATCCGTCAAATGAGAAACTACAAGAAGATGTCCCCGGATGAAGTGCTTGGTTTGATCATCAATCATGAGATCATGGAGAAGGAAGCCCAATATGTCAAGTCAATAGCAAGAGCAGTCTCCAACTCCAAGAACAAGGAAGTGGCATTCAAGGCTAGCAAGAAAGTCAAAAGCAAGCAAGAGGTTGAGGCTAGCTCAAGTGAAGGTGATGATGAGAGCTCCGATGTTTATGAAGAAGAGATGGCTCTATTCATTAGGAAGTTCAAGAAATTCATGAAGAAGGACCGAGGTACAAAAAGCAAAAGAACGAACTCCAAGCAAGTTTGTTACATATGCAAGAAGCCTGGACACTTCATGGCGAATTGTCCACACAAAAAGGAAGAGCAAGAAAGTGAGAAGAATCATCAAAGTGACAAGAAGCTCTTTAAGAAGAAGAAGTTCACCGGTCAAGCTCATGTGGCGGAAGAAGAGTCAAATGAAGAAGCCCCCATAAAAGAGGGCATGGCCACTATTGCTATCAAAGGGTCATCATCAAGCAAGAAATTGTTCCCATGCCTCGCCGATGATGATGATGACAACAACAAGCCACGCCACGTATGCCTCATGGCCAAAAGGCGCAAGGTAACTAAGAAAGTCGTCACTCCTTCTACTCTTGAAGATAGTGATGATAATGATCATGATGATGATAGTGCAAGTGATTGTGAAGGTTTGCTCAAAGGTTTGAATAAAAATGCCATAACTAAAATAAAGAAACTTATGGAGCAATTGGTTGATAGGGATGAGTTGCTTGAGAAACAAGAGGACTTGCTCATCTTTGAAAAGGAGAGAAACCTTGAACTCAAGGAACTCTTGGCATGTGAGAAGGAAAAATGTGAGAAGTTGGACCAAAAACTTGCAAAAAGCAAGGAGACTATCACAAGTCTTAAGAGCTCAAGTGTTGCTCTTCAAGAAAAACATGATGGGTTAATCAAGGCCCACAAAAATCTTGAAGTGCAATTTGATGCTCTTAAGTCTAGCTCCTCCAAACCTTCAAAAGATGCCCCTAAATCAACCAAAGGCTCCACAAGTAAAGGTTGTGCAAAATGTCATAATGTTGATCTTGATGCTTTTGCTAACAACGAGAAAGAGTTGAAGCTTTTGAAGGGACAAGTCACTAGGTTGAACACCATTGTCAAGAGAGGTATGATTGGTGATGGTGAAGATGAGAAAAAAGCAAGATTCAAAATGGCAAGGGATGGCTTTGTTCGGCTTGAGGCTATTCCCCTTCCCATTGCTGATCTTGACAACAAGAAGGATTCAATGTTCACCGTCAAGGATACCTTTGGTCCACCATTTGTGATAGGTGAAAAAGTGAAGTACAAGAAGAAGTACACCAAGGTGATGGAGACAAACAAGAAAGTGAATAAGGTTGAACAAGTCAAGATCTCAAATGCCAAGAAAGTCAAGAATGAAGCTCCAAAGGAGAAGAAGAAAGGATATGCATCTCAAGACCTTTTCTATGCCGATTATGTCTTGACTAGAAATTCTCTTGGCAATGTTGTTGCTAAATATGTTGGATCCCGCACACATAACACTCAAATCAAGAGATGTGTGTGGGTGCCCAAAATGCTTATTACTAATGCTAAAGGACCCAAGTCTTTTTGGGTACCTAAAACAAAGGCTTGATTTGTTTTGTAGGCCTACTCCTCCGGCGGAACAAGTTGGGTGCTTGATAGTGGATGCACAACTCATATGACCGGAGCGAGGAAGATGTTCACATCACTTGAAGAGAACACATCCGATTGTGATTCTATTACCTTTGGTGATGATCGAAAGGGAGGAGTACTTGGTATGGGTAAAATTGCTCTTACTCCCGAGTATTCAATCTCTAGTGCTCTCTTGGTTGATTCTTTGGAGTACAACTTGATGTCGGTCTCACAACTTTGTGAGAAAGGCTTTGATTGTCTTTTCACAAACGAAGGTGTGACCGTCTTTAGAAGAAGTGATTACTCAATTGCCTTTAAGGGTGTGTTGAAAGGAGGACTTTATCTTGTGGATTTTTCATCAGATAAAGCCCAACTTAATACTCCCTCTGTCCCAGAATACTTGGCGCCTTTCCTTTTTTGGCATCACGTTTGACCGCTCGTCTTATTCAAAAAATTTATGCAAATATTATTTAATTTTTCATAATTTGTTTTAACATTCAAGATACTTTAATCATGTCAAGTTTGTTTTAGCATTTGTAAAAAAAATTTGAATAAGACAAGCAGTCAAAGGTGATGTCAGAAAGTCAAAGACGCCAAGTATACTGGGATAGAGGGAGTACATGTTTGATGACAAAGTCTAGCATGGGTTGGCTATGGCACCGAAGGCTAGCCCATGTTGGCATGAGAAATCTCCATAAACTTCAAAAGGACGGCCACATCCATGGACTAATGAATGTTGCTTTTGAGAAAGATAGGATTTGTAGTGTATGTGAAGCCGGAAAGCAAGTTGGAGCTCCTCACCCCGCCAAGAATGTGATGACTACCACAAGGCTATTGGAAATGCTTCATATGGATCTATTTGGTCCAATCGCCTACATAAGCATTGGTGGTAACAAATATGATTTAGTAATTGTTGATGACTATTCTCGTTTCACTTGGGTATTCTTTTTGCATGATAAGAGTGAAATACAAGGAGTGCTCAAGAAGTTCTTGAGAAGAGCACAAAATGAATTTGAAGTAAAGATCAAGAAGATAAGGAGTGATAATGAAAGTGAATTCAAGAACACTCAAGTTGAAGAATATCTTGATGAAGAAGGCATCAAGCATGAGTTCTCGGCACCCTACTCCCCTCAACAAAATGGGGTGGCCGAGAGAAAGAACCGCACACTCATTGAAATGGCAAGAACAATGCTTGATGAGTACAAGACTTCGGATAGGTTTTGGGCCGAAGCCGTGAATACCGCTTGCCATGTATCAAACCGGTTATTTCTTCACCAAATCTTAAAGAAGACACCCTATGAACTTCTCATTGGTAACGTTCCTAATGTCTCTTACTTTCGTGTCTTTGGAAGCAAGTGTTTTATTCTCAAAAAGAAACCCAAGTCCTCAAAGTTTGCACCAAAAGTTGATGAGGATTTCTTGCTTGGATATGGATCAAATGTCTTGGCATACCGTGTCTTCAACAAAACCACCGGTTGTGTTGAGATCACGCGTGACGTGACGTTTGATGAAACTAATGGCTCTCAAGTGAAGCAAGTTGATCCAAATGTGATAGGTAACGAAGAAGCTCCACATGAGACAATAGGAAGGATGGCCATAGGTGATGTAAGACCACAAGAACCACAAGTTGAACAAGTCCAACTTTCTCCTTCTCCTTCTCGACAAAACACACCACCACCAACACAAGAGTAAGATCAAAGGAGTGCTCAAGATCATGGTGACGACCAAGATCAAGATCACAACCAAGATCAAGCTCCAAATGGTGATGGTGATGATCAAGATCAAGATGATCAAGAAGAAGAAGAAGAAGAAGAAGAAGAAGAAGAAGAAGTGGTAAACACAAGACAAGTGCTACACCCAAGAGTACGCCAAAGTGTACAAAGAGATCACTCTGTCGACAACATCATTGGTGATATCGAAAAAGGGGTAACTACTAGAACCCGAGTTGCAAATTTTTGTCAACATTACTCTTTTGTGTCTTCTTTGGAGCCACTTAGAGTAGAAGATGCACTCGCGGATCCGGATTGGGTGATGGCCATGCAAGAAGAGTTGAACAACTTTGAAAGAAATCAAGTGTGGCAATTGGTGGAGAGACCCAAGCAAAATGTTGTGGGCACCAAGTGGGTGTTCCGCAATAAACAAGATGAGCTGGTGTGGTGACAAGAAACAAGGCAAGACTTGTTGCGAAGGGGTACTCACAAGTGGAAGGTTTGGATTTTGGTGAAACCTTTGCTCCCGTAGCTAGGTTTGAATCAATTCGTATATTACTTGCCTATGCTACTCACCATGGTTTTAAGCTTCATCAAATGGATGTGAAAAGTGCATTTTTGAATGGGCCAATACAAGAAGAGGTGTATGTGGAGCAACCACCGGTCTTTGAAGATTCAAAGTATCCTAACCATGTTTTTAAGCTCCACAAGGCGCTCTATGGGCTTAAACAAGCACCTAGAGCATGGTATGAATGCCTTAAGGGTTTTCTTATTTCAAATCAATTCAAGATTGGTGAAGTTGATCCTACTCTTTTCACAAGACATGTTGATGATGATATTTTTGTGTGCCAAGTATATGTCGATGACATTATATTTGGCTCCACTAACCAAACATTTTGTGAAGAGTTTAGCAAAATGATGGTCAAGAAGTTTGAGATGTCCATGATGGGAGAGTTGAAGTTCTTTCTAGGATTCCAAGTCAAACAACTCAAGGAAGGCACGTTCATATGTCAAGCTAAGTACACTCAAGATATGCTCAAGAAGTTTGACATAGACAAAGCCAAGCCCATCAAAACTCCAATGAAGACCAATGGACATCTTGACCTTGATCACAATGGCAAACCCGTGGATCAAAAGGTATATCGCTCCATGATTGGTTCTTTGCTTTATCTTCGTGCATCTAGGCCCGATATAATGCTTAGTGTGTGCATATGTGCAAGATTTCAATCCGCTCCTAAGGAGTGCCACATGGTGGCCGTTAAAAGAATCTTGTGATATTTGGTTCATACTCCTAACCTAGGGCTGTGGTATCCAAAGGGCTCCAAGTTCAAGTTAGTTGGCTATTCCGATGCCGACTACGCCGGATGTAAGGTGGATAGGAAGAGCACATCCGGGACTTGCCAATTCTTGGGTAGGTCCCTAGTGTCATGGTCATCCAAGAAACAAAATTCCGTTGCGCTTTCCACCGCCGAAGCGGAGTACGTTGCAGCCGGTAGTTGTTGTGCATAATTGCTTTGGATGCGACAAACTCTAAAAGACTTTGGTTATGAACAAAGTTCCCCTCCTATGTGACAATGAGCCATAGCCATCGCACATAACCCCGTTGATCACAATAGAAGAAAGCACATAGATATCCGGCACCACTTCTTGAGAGATCATGCTATCAAGGGGGATATAGTGATTAGCTATGTGAGAACCGATGCCCAACTTGCCGATATTTTCACCAAGCCTCTAGATGAGAAGCGCTTTTGCGAGCTTAGAAGTGAGTTGAATATCCTTGATTCTTCTAATGTGGAGTAGAATGTTGCACATCCGATTGTTGTCTCTATTTGTTTGGATTTGCGAAACAAAATGAATTGTGAAAGCCTTTGAGTGATTTTCAAAACTATTTGAATGGCTCTTGATCTTTTGATCCTATCTTGTTGAATATGGTCATAGTTCTTGATATGTTGATTGCTTACTGGCCATATGCAATAAGTGTACCCTATAAGTTCATCCATCTATTCAAAATTCCTTGAAAATCTCTCTCTATCAGCAAGTGGTCAGTCAGGGCCGGACTATCCGGCACAAGGCCGGACTGTCCGGGAAAATCCTTGGATTCCAGGATCGACATCAGAAACACCCCACCGGAGACTCCGGTAGTTAACCGGAGTATCCGGCCCTGGTACTTACCAGACTGTCCGGTACCTAGCCGGACTATCCGGCAAGTTACCTCCTATATAAGGATTTGACTCCGTGGTGAACCGGTCACTTCTCTTTTCACCGTGTCTCTATCACACACGTCGCCCTCCTTCTCCCCTCCACTCAAATCTTCGAATCTTGGTCGATTTGGAGCGGGATTTAGCCTCCCAAAGGATTTCCAAGACCTCCAATCGTCGGAGACTCCGGTGCCCCCGAGTTTTTCCTCCGGGATACCGAGGAAGTGCTTGAAGGTATTGTTGAAGTTCTCCACTCCTCGATCTCCTCATTCATGCTAATGTGGATGATTTCCTTTGGTCAATCTGTTGTCTATGAGGTTGTTTAGCAATGCTAGAAGTTTGGTTGGAATCCCGTGGCTAGTTTTTGAGATTCGACGAATTTGTGAAAAGTTAGGGTCTACCGGAGTGTCCGACTGTCTGCCGGAGTGTCCGGCACCCGGACTATCCGGCACATAGCCGGATACTCCGACAGAACCTAATCCTTCACAAATTCGTCCAATCCCTTATACTTGATTCCATCCTTTGCTTCTATAATCTAAGCCTCATTCCTTCTCTTCAAATCTCAGATGGAAGGGAGGTGGAAGGAAGGGTACCAAGAGGACCGTGAACCCTCTTGCATCAAGTTCTAGAGCTGATGCATCCAAGCAGGGGAGAGGCAAGGGCAAGGCACCTACTAGTGTTGATGAGAATGAAGCCCCTGTCCTTGTGGATGGCATGTTCCCAAGGATGCGTACTCCTCATCATTGGGAGAGGAACATTCAGCTTAGGGCTGAGAAGAACTACTCAAGGGGACAACATGACTTCACCACATTGCGTCATGCCGACCCTTTTGAGTATGAAAAGGACCCAAGGGACAAGGATTACCGCTTTCACTCAGATTTACATTGGGACTGGTACAAGCATGTGATCAAGCCCAAGAAGACTCCCGTTCTCCCCATGAAGTATATTGATTGGGACCACATGAGAAGGCAAAATGATCCTATTTTTGATCGTGTGATTGCTAAGTGTGAGGAAATGGGGATGGCTGACATTATGGAGCTGCCATATCATTGGAACGAGGAAGTGATTGCCCAATTCTATGCCACTTATTGGATTGATGAGTCCTCTGCCGATGAACCTATCATTCATTGGATGACTGAGGGACATCAGTTTGAAGTGACCTACCAAACCTTCGCTCAGATTCTTGGTTTCACTGATGAAGACCTTGGAAAGAAAAGTATCACTAATGAGCGCTCTCTTGATGATGGAGAGATTGCTTTCATGTACCTTCGCAACCAAGGAGTGATTGGTAAGACTCAGGGGATGAAGCCCTTCTACAGGTATCTCAATTCACTCTTCAGGCTTACTCTTCTCCCCAAGTTTGGTGACTCTTCTACGGTTATGGGGATGTCCAGAAACCTCTTGTGGTACATGTCTGAAAAGGAAGGGGCAGCAGATGGCTTTAGTGTGTTTGACTTCATCTTTTGGCAGATTTATGCCACTGCCACCGATCCTAGTCGCAGTTGTGGCTATGCTCCTTACATCATGAAGATGATTGAGGCTGTCTCTGGGGTCAATTTTCACAAGGATCGCAAACACACTCCCTATAGGATAAGGAAACAGGCAACTACTCCCACTCGAGCTCCACGTGCTGTTGTCCCTACATCTCTTGATGCCTCATCTTCTCGGGCCGGACGTAAGCGTCGTCCTAGTGCATCCTCTTTCATTGTTCGAGCTCTCAAGTCAATCTTCAACAAGTGCACCAAGAACGCTATTCAAATTCGTGAGCACCGGGAGGAGTCAAGGGCACAATGGGCAAACTTTGCAACAAATCAGCAGCGTCTTTGCTCTCATGCAAATGTTGAGTATGTGCCTCCTCCGCCTCTTCCTGATCTTCCCTCAGAGTCTGAGGATGAAGATCCTTTTGCACCCGCAAGACGGGCTGCTAGAGTGGTTGAGGGCAATGATGACGAGGACACCGAAGTTGAGGACATTGCTGAGGAAGAGGAAGAAGAAGAGGAGGATGAAGATGATGAGGATGAGGAGACCGGCAGCGACAACAACGATGACGACTAGGGCTCTTTCTTTCTCTTTTTGGCGATGTGATGCCAAAAAGGGGGAGAAATGTATCTTGTTTCTTAGTGATGAACTTGTAGGGGTATTTTTTTTATGTTGAACTAAGTGTGTGATTGTAAGACTAAATTTAAAGTTCTATGTTCTATGCGTGAGACTATGTGGATGTAATGATGTATTGCTCTTTCTATCTTTGTTGTTAGGTTGAGTGATCCTACTTGCTCTCATGTGTTTCTATTTATTGCATATATGATATGATGATCATGCAAGGTTTTAGGGGGAGTTCTCATGTTGTTCTCTAGAAAATGTGCATTTGGCATGTTTAGGCCAATTATGATGAATTCCATTCATGCACATATCTAGGGGGAGCTCTATCTATATTATCTCGATCTTATTGAATATTATTTGATCCTTGCATGCATTGGTTGTTTTGACATCAATCACCAAAAAGGGGGAGATTGAAAGTGCATCTAGGCCCCTAATTATTGTTTTGTGTGATTGACGTCAAAACGATCCAAAAGGACTAACATTTACATTGAGAATATACTCAGCTAGGTCCTTCAATGGAGATCAAAAAGATACATGTGGATATGATCCCTTGCTTTGTTGAAAAGAAATGGCATGAAGTGCTCAATAGACGGATATATTATGTTTTTATATTTTCATTGAGTATAGGAATGACGTACTATCAAGAGGGATGTTAATCATGTGTCTAATAATGTCACAAGAGCTTTTGAGAGAATCAAAACCAACCTAAGATGAGCGTTGAGTGTTTGGAAAACTGGAAGTACAGTTTACCCCCACCGGAGTGTCCGGCTATAAGCCGGAGTGTCCGGTGCTGTTAAAAACCGAGTTAAAGTTTCCCCCCACCGGAGTGTCTGGCTCTATGCCAGAGTGTCCGGTGGTGTTAAAAACCGACTTACAGTTTCCCCCCACCGAAGTGTCCGGCTATGTGCCGGAGTCTCCGGTGTAGTTCAAATCTGTTTTACAGTTTACCCCCACCGGAGTTTCCGGCTATGTGCCGGAGTATCCGGTGGTCTCCAGATCGACCCAAACCTAAGTCCCACCGGAGTATCCGGCCATGAGTGTCCGGCAAGACCTAAGTGAGCAGGGTAACGGTTCGTTTCTGAGGGACTCTATATATACCCATCCACCTCCAACGGCTCTCCCTCTCGTCTCAGCTCACAAGAACACGACCAAAGCTTTCCCCTTCACCTCTCTACTCACTCCAAAGCCAAAGATTTAAGTGATTCGCTCTAGGGAGTGTGAGAGACCAAGAGATTCTTGTTGAGAGCAAGCATTCCACTCTTGAGCTTCTTGTGGCATCATTCTTGCGTGATTCATTTGTTACTCTTGGAGCTTTGTGCTCCTAGACGGCTAGAGGTTGCCCGGGAGCTCCCAACTCGTGTGGTGACGCTCCGGGAAGTTTGTATTGCCCTCCTCGCAAGAGGATTTGATAGTGAGCAACTCGAGCTTGATCTTTGAGATCGCTTGAGTGAGGAAAAGAGTTGAAAGAGACTCGGTCCTTTGTAGACTCCTCAACGGAGACGTAGGGCACTTTGTGGGCCTGAACTTCGGGAACAAATCTTGTGTCACTTGTGCTTATTTCTTTTGTTCTTGTTGTTCATCATAGTTCTTGTTGTTCTTGCTTATATATCACTAAATTGTTTTGATCTACTTGTGTACTTGTTTACTTCCGCATATATTGTATAGATTCACTTCATAGCATTTATACAAGTCTTTTGATTCAAATAGAATTGCTAGAAACTCTATAGATTTCAAATTCCGCAAATTTAATCCCAGGTCCGGACTGTCCGGCACAGTACCGAATACTCCGGCGGTTCCAGGCCCGGAGTATCCGGCAGTGTACCGGACTATCCGGTAGTGCTGACAGTTTGATTAAGTCTTAACTTGCATAAGTTTTTAGTATTGCCTATTCACCCCCCCCCCCCCCCCCCCCCCCCCCCCCCCCCCCCCCCCCCCTTCTAGGCAACTTTCAACCACAAGGCCCCTTAATATATCTGAAATCAAATGGTTGAACCTAGCACTTAGAAGACGAAGGAGGTGCTCCACTAGGAGGAGTAGCAGATGTAGATACACAAGGCTAGCTGTCAGATCCAATTAAACTAAGAAAATGTAAAATTACACTTGTGGTACACTAATATTTTACCATATAGCATACGAGTAAATTTAAACAAAACAATGTGTAATTTCCTTGATGTATACAAGATCAGCATTATAAATTCAAAAACTATTTGTGTGTTACATGCATAGGCAAATAATGTAGTAAGGGGTTAACATCGTACTAGCTCTACAAAATTGATGGCAAGGCATAGGACCGATGTCCATGAACAACGCAGATGAAATCAGTATCTCCTCTCCCTCCCTCCCTTCCTCCCTCCCATATGTGTATGTGTATCAGGATCCAATATAAAGAATAAAAGGCCAGCTAGGCTGATAACAAGGAGTGAGCCCGGCTACTCAAATCTGCACCCAACAACAACTAAATTGGCTGGAGAATGCCGCCTCTCAGATCACTATCTGACTGAAAAGAAATTCAATTGAGAGAACAACGAATTCTTAAATGAGAAAATACCAAGAAGAGATAGTACCTTCACAGATGTAGCATCTCTGACTACATTTTCATCTCTATGGCAACTGGCAACATAAGCCATCTGAATACAATACAAAATAATACCTTAGATTTCTATGTAGGAAAAAACAGATACACTACTACAATAATAAGGTCTTCGACGGTGGAATGCAAAATACTAAGCAGTTATGCAAACTCTCTATAGCTACACAAACCAATAAATCATACAATCAAAATATACTTACAAGTAATTTTGGCAGCTATACGCTATTGCATATAAGTCAGTCCTCTTGATCCTGTAATATATAACATGAAAAAAAAGAAGGCAACCACATTTACGAGGCAAAATATATTTTATGAGCCAAACTCAGACAACAATGGTAGTAAGAAAAATGTCAGCAGTTATAATCACTACGTGGGAGTGCACATCAGTCATATTTTGTTTGTTACGAGTACATTACAACAGCAGTACCTCAAACGACCCAAGCCTTATCAGGTAACAAAATTACACATGCCTTTATAGGACACACAAAAAAACCAACTAAACCTGTCACTGAAAGGTTGAAGCATATTGAAAGCTTGCCACCTCCTTTGCTTTAATCTGAAAATGAAAATAAGACAACTTTTTTTAAAAAAAAACAAAAGATATATAAAGTAACATCAAATGAAATGCAATCAATATAAACAAACAAGCCACAGTTTCTTTGAAGGCAATATTGTGAAAAAACTAACAGTATAAACTCAACTGAATGCTTACAAACAATCGATGTGGTACAATCAACTAGCAATCTCCCTACCTCCCCTCCTCCTTCCCAAAGGTTAGCCTAACTAGTCATATAAACACAAGTGATTCTATGGCAGATATATGCAAAAGCTGACTGGCACTACTAACCCATCTTCCATTTCTTTAGAACTGCATAAGTCCCCTATAACAAATTTACAGGTCTTATCAACTAAAATGGTATTCAGGCTACATGAAATAAATAAAATTACAGTGCTTGTCTCATGAAATTACAGAAGCGCTAACAGTGTAAATTTATCTACATTAAAAAGTTTCAATTGGAAAACTATCAAATCAATCTTGATCAAGTCATATTTTGAAGCGCTACACTGAGCAAGATCAAGCAAGACAACAAGAATTGTAAACCGACTAGGCTACATCCGGCTTTACAGCAGCACTAAAAGGTGGAATGTCTAATATCGACAAGCATAGCTCGAACGGAAGCACTCCACAAGAACTAACCCGTCTCTTTCTTCTGCCACACCACTGCTAGTTCCAACATCAGAGAGAAGTTATCTTAATAGAATTGCAAGCCTGCAAGAACCAAAATATAAATGAACAATTTGATATATAAAAATAAAATTGAATAGGAAAAAAAATTACAAATTGCTCCACAATACCAAAGAGATCATCATCATCCATGGAGTTGATACGACTTCTCACTTGCTACAACAAGTACACATGCAAATCAGAATTATAATGGTCGTGTATTTCAATAAGAACAATATTCTGTTATAGACAAAAAGGTTCAAAGAAATTCCTGTCACATTACCATCTTCTCCAGAAATATTATCATCTCCTGAATCAGAATCCACTATATCATCAAATGGTTAATAATCATCGCCTATGTTAAAAGGCCTATGCCTAGGCATTATGAAAACTGAAAAAAGAAGTAAAGAACCAAATTTCTTTTCTCCTGTGGTGTATAAATTACAGTAAAGTAACATACAAAGTATCAAAATAAGCAACCATGGAAATTTTTTCTAATGGTGAAAAACACATATCACAATTAAAACCATAAATTTGAACATTTGGAGGTATAATCAGGTGTAACACACTACTGACAAAGCATGAAACGACTACACAGCAACACGGTACATGACATCAAACTGAATCACTAAGCTTGCTGTACTGAAAAAAATAGAGTGGCTCCATTTGTTCTCAAACCATCCTAGACCAAATCAAAAGCCAGTGCTAAAACCAAAGCACCCAACACGAAGCTGTGGAGTGACCAATGGTACTAAATCAAAATCCAGTACTAGCACAACACCAATCGCCTCTACTCACATCAACAAAATTGAAAAGGAGGCTAAATCAAACAAATCTGAATAGAATCGATTGATTTGAGAGCAAATCAGGTTGAAGTCATAAGATCACAACATGAATCGAATGATTTGAGACCAGATCCCGTTCAAACCCTAGCATCGCAACACGAATCGTACTGTTGGAATACGAATGCTAGCAGGAAATAAAGTAACAGATACTACAAACACACGACCATGGGAAGAAGCTATCGAGAGCATACCAGGAGCGCCTCCCACAAATCGCTAGTCGCCGCCAGCAAATCGCCGGTCGCCGCAAGCCTCGTTGCGAACGCAGTCGCCCTTCTCTGGTCTCACTCTCAACTAGACCTTCAGAACGCCTTGCAGAACTGAAATGACTCAACAGTCAACACTGGTCCACCCCACCGACTTGTTCGCAAAATGAATCGGGTTCCAACGCACAGACCCGTTAAACCACCACATAACACAGGGGCACGTGGCTCTGAAGAAATGAGGCAGGCCCAAACAAAATGCACAGCAGCCGAGCGCCGCTAGCCACCTGATCACAATCGAACGCTTCAAAAAATCGATTGAGCCATTCGCAAGTTCTCAGTTAACTGAGACCGAGCAATTTTCAAAGTATATTCATCGAACAATTAGGCTTCAATGCATCAGCCATTTATATATACTAAGTTCCTACTTCCTACATCCTTTAACACTTCTCCAGTGCTTCCAGCGAATACAGGTTATGGTTGACAATGCTGAATCAGCGTGTCTACTGTAAGGGTGTGATTGGTTTTCTTCCCAAGGTAGCCTGTCTCGTTGCAGCCATGCAAAGGGTGTGATTGGCAGACGCAATAGCCTTTTGTTTTCCCCTCAAAAAAAAAAAAGCCTTTTGTTTGGTTGCCATGTTCATTCAAGGTAGGCTAGGAGACAAGTTCGATTTGCTGGTTGTCCCGCGTCACTCATCTCTCCTTTGATGCAGGTAGTGCACAGGCAGACGCACGCTGCGAGCCAGGCCCAGCAGAAACAGATTCCATTCTCGTTTCCATGGAGCCAGGTTCAGCAGCCACTTTTGGATGCGCCGGGGCAGGCTCAATCCTTGTGCAGGCAACCAATCCCGCCACCTCCTCCAGGCTCTGAGTGCACATCCTGCTTTCTCCTGTGGCTGCCATCCCATGTAATTGAGAAAGTAGAGTAATAGGAGGTCGAGTGCGTCTGATACTGCCACTTCTGTATCATTCCAGCCAGAATTTCTTTCCAGGGCGGTGACTAGCAACACCACCGACCATATGCGAAACGTTACATGCTAGTACCTATTTAACCTCAGTCGCAATGTTACAAGACGAAGCATCAATACACCAGACATAATTCTGGAAACTATAGTGAATCATCACCACGCCTACGACAACCAGATTGCCTTCTCATTACAAGCATGTAACCTCCTCGCTGAGTTGATCAGGCAACCAGAATGGCATACCTTTGAAACAAGGGCTCCGCATTTTGTTTGGACACTATGCACCATAGTTATTCCTATAAAAGGTTGTCCTCAGATTTCTGCCTCCATTATGCAGATAAGAGCTTCACACGACTGTAGTCTGCTCATGAAGCAGTGAACCTAGCAATCTGCCCAGCTGATGAAAGTCACTAGTCAAGAAAAGAAAACTCTCCTATCCTATAAGAAGGCCAAAGAGCTGCATATTTTCCTTTTCCTAATTTACTGATCCACTAATAAGGTATAATTAAGAGTTACCGCTTACCAGCAAAATATTTCTAGACTTCTAGGCTCTCGCAATTGCAAATAATGAAAATTGCATAATATGTGACCACACTCGACTGTTATGTTATCATATCAAATTTCAAGGTAGTAAAAGGTGAAACTGACATATCCTTGACAGAGCGTATCATGTCATCATTCAACTGAAACAATCAGTAGCGGAAAAGTGGTGTCACTTATGAGCTATGTAAGCCCTACAGCTTCTCATCAGCCTCTGTTTATCTTCCAAAACTGAAATAGCAACCATAACCATCACTAAAGAGGAGAGATACAATGTTCTTTTTCAAGGTTGGCATCACCAGCAACCCATCGAAATGGACTCAAGGACGAACATTACTGTTGCCAGGGGACTACCATTAGGTGCAGCGAAATGATGGACCACGTCATCAAGTCAAACTACAGCACATTCTTAGCATTAGATGATCATATCATGAATCCAGTGTTATGCTCCAGCCCTCAGTAACATCGCAGTTGTTTTGCCATCTGTATCTAGTGTTTCCTATAGCAATGCTATGCCACAAACCAGGTATCCCCCTTCTGTGTTGGTTTACTCTGCAATCTCACTTTACTGTTTCTTTTTTCATGGCTTTGTTCATTTCGGCAATACCAAATTGTGCTTCTCAACTTGACAACACAATGGCTGGCAATGAACTGAACCCATGGTTCCATAGTACACACACGAATGATCGATTCAGTGCTCCTCTGTAATTTGGCAATGTGGTTATGCTTAACACATGTCATCAAGAAACATGGCGACTAACAAGAAATTGACATGGGTGTTCGTGCTTCAGGTTCAGGGACTTGTTGGCTGTTTTCTCACAAGAAATTGAGCCTTTGATTTTCTTAATCTGTGGATCCAAATGGATGCAGGTGGGCTTATGGAAAAACTTAAAACTTGGAAGTGTTTGATGGAAAAAAAAGTTTATGTGAGTGGGTAAATGAAAACCCCTCTCACTTGCAAGTGGGTATTACAAAAATTCATACAGATTATATAATGTGATAAAATTTAATCTTTGTTAATATTTGTTTCCTTGGGGAAAAGTTTTGACGATGAAACAAATAGAGTGATTATCAGTGTGATAAGTATAGCTCTGGTAATCCAATATATAGGCAGGTTACCCCGAGCCTAACCCTATACTTCCACAGCTAATTCTTGTACTTCAATTTATAAATCTATACTCCTCTAATGAAAAATGCTCCAAAATACATACTAATGAAGTTTGATCTGTAGTTTTGTATTTCTAGCGAAGTTTCCCTCGTTATAAGCAAAACACCGATTTCAACTATTACCATGCTATTTGAAGGGTATCCTTGGCAACTAGTAGCAAGGAAGCAGCCAAAAAAACCTTATTTTACATAGGTAATTTAGCTTTCTACAGGTAGTGAACATCAAAATTCATATTGCTCCATGCAAGGCTACATTTTCAATGAATTAGAGAAAACATCGTCAAACTCAAGTCAATAAGCACCTTATTAGCACCCGAGTTACATTTGGAATTTCCATAACCACAAAAGAGTAGGGATCAGCTTTTGTTTCTTACTGCATGGCTATACCATAGCAACCAAAACATTTCACCATTGAAAACAAAAAATTTAGTCTAAGTAGGATCCTTCAATAAGAGTTAATAAATATAATAATTATGAAACAGGAGTAGTTCTCAACCAGCTTTTCCAAGTTTCAATGAGTAATGAATTACAGTCATGAGGTAGACGAGCATATCATACAGAAAGATGTGGATGTTCTAGTGTCAATTTTGAAATGCTACCAAGTATCACGCTGCAGTGTAATGTTCCATGCTTTTTGAAGGTTAAGGGTCTTACAGGCCATAGAGCACATAAAAATAAACACAGCAGACAGCCTGAAATAGCAAGTTCAGAATTCTGACACCAATATTAAGATGTGCTAAATGGTTACTAACAGATTAACAAAAGGAAAAGAGCTATATTTAAAATAAACATAGAAAAGAATTGGCATACCACTGGACCCTTCAGACTGAGACAGCTTCAAAATAAATTTGTTTCCAATAGACGGACGCAGCTTCACAAGAAATTTTGTTTTCAATAGCACCTGGCCATTTCAATAATTTACAAGTAAGGAAGGCCACGCCATAATGTACGGATGTACAAAATTGTCAGACATCTCTAAAACAATGCTTCCATCTTCATCTTTTCAAAGCATAAGGCTATAAACCAACAAGGTGTTTCGGGGTCATGGGATATCTTTGTTGCTGGCAAATACAGACATTCAGCTCACTGCCATCATCACATTGGACAGGGAGGACACGTTGAAGCCCTTTGTACATGGGGACTGCCCTATCCCACACCCATCTGGCAACATCATCATCCTTTGTGTGCTACAGGACACCAACATCGAATCCATCCGCATAAACAATGCAAGTTTCACTCTCCTTGGTGTGACCCACATCAAAGCTGCAGCTCAAGCATTGTGGGAGCTCAGTGACAGAGAATTCAATCATGATGGTGTCAAGTGAAAAAAATATGCCCATGATCCTCATAAAACCAGTAGACAGACCTATTCTCATGCATGTGAAACTCATCCAGAAGTGATTGCTTGTCAACGGCATCTGACCGTCCTGGGAAATCCGCCCATGGGGTAACCGACCACATCCCAGTGTCCGACGATAAGAGGGTAGCATGTATCATCTTTTCATCTTGGGCAATAAGCACCACACGTGATGACATGGCCTTTGTAAGGTGTGCAGCAGATCAAAGGCACACGAGCTATGCCAAGTAAAGACCTGCTCGGTTCCTTGGGATTTAATCACCAAGAGGAACCAATGCAGGAAGGGATCAAGTGAATGCCCTCCTATCACTTGATCCTGGTGGGTTTACATTCCACCTCATTTCTTTAATCCCTAGCACCCATTAGTAGTTCGGTTGGGCAGGGAAAAATCTCCAATATCCATTTTAGAACATCAGAGACATTCAAACAATGCATGCAAAAGCCAAAACCAATTGATTTCTCCAATGATCCTTTCCTATCAAATATTCTCTTCTGTTCCTGTCAGCAAAAAACAATTCGTCCATACTGTCATAACTCATAAAACCTTACTAGTACAGCTACCAATCAGAAGTTCTTACAGAACTTGTGAGATTACCGCAACAAGCAAATGATAATTACAACCTAAGTTAGTTCTGCTGCTGCAGGACAAGTAGCTGTATTTATGTACAGCGGGACCATGTCAACATGATAAGACACCAAGTCAGTGAGAAAAGGTAGCATCCTGCTGCAGCAAGTATAAAAGAGCTAGTCACTAGGCAAATCAAACCATACATAAATAATAACAGACAGTGCTAAAAACGAAAAGGAAGAATATGGGCTTGTTTGGTCTGTACCCTGGAAAACGCGCCTGACTCAGGCATCGGACGCCTGAGGCTGAGATTGGTGCCTGGCCGACGGTGCTCAGGCCAGGGCACCAACCAAACTGACTATGTATGTGATCAAAAGAGTCGGCAGTATCACAAAAGTTATTTTTAAGTCTGAAGAACAAAACCTTAGTGTTTTTCCTCGATGAGCAATATGAACTTCACATCAATGTCACTGTTCTTGCAAAGCAACTCTATCCGCTACCTTCCCGGAACATTTTGAAGCATAAACATCAGCGAGGCCTGGGACAATGTCCTTGTACGGAAGCACAAACTTTTGCACAAATATCTTCTCTCCCATTGACGCCAAGGAATAGAAGTCTGACCGAGCCTTAAGAAATCCCTTCGTCTTGAGAACCTTGACCAACCAATGTCGGGGGAACAACCGCCGCTCAACACTATACATGATCAGCACAGGCCTTTGCACAATGTACGGGACATCCAGACCAACGTCCTTCATCAAGAAATCCGCATTCCCCTGAACCTTCTGATCAGACAAGCCCAGGACAAGAGGTGCCTTCCTCACAATTCTCAATGCATCATCCTGAGAGAAGCCAAACTTCTGTAAAAATTGTATTTTCCTAGCGACAGCCTCCTTGCTCATTACTGAGATCGAAGCAAGCATGCGGCGGAACATCCGCGCACCTCGTTCCACGCCTAGCTCCTCCACTCGCTCGATGGTCTCCCGGAGAAGATTTGAATTCATTGGTGAACACCCGGGGGGAATAGAGAGTGATATCAGAAATATCAGAAGCATTCAGCCCGCATTCCTGAAGCAAGGCCAGGTTGGGTTTAGCCACCTTGTCGGGGTCGGTGATGAGAAGTTTGGAATTCCTCCTGACAGCCCGCAGCAGCTTGTCAAAGGATCCGAGCTCCTTGAGCCAGAACTCGAGATTGCGGCGAAGGAACATGTTGCGGAAGCAGAGGGGGATAAGGCGCACAATCTCGTCAAGCGAAAGGCCGAGATCAGAAAGATCCGCGATGCGGGGCGCCAAGGTCCGCTCCACGTCGGAGCAGAGGATGCTTGGGTTCAAGACTACGGCCGCAGCGATGCCGGTGGCGGGGACGCCGAGGGTGCCGCCAAGGAAGGCGAGCACGGCGTCCGGCTTGGAGCGGGAGCTGAGGTGATAGACCTTCTTGGAGGCCTTGAGCGCTTGCGCCCGGGTGAGGCCGCATCTGGAGACGAGGTAGTCCTCGGCGACCAAAGGGACCGGAGAGGAAACCGAGGACGCGGTGGCGGCGGCGGCAGAGAGGAGGCGGTGGAGGGGGGCAAGAGGACGTGCGTGCAGAGAAGCGAGGCGAGGCGTGGAGGGGAGGATGAGGGGGAGGGCGCGCGCGCGGAGCTGGTGGACGGCCATGGCGTTGGGGCGGCGGCGGCAGAACAGCGGCGAGGAAGAGTGGATTTTAGGGCTCCGGCTTTCTTCGCTTCGCGCTCTCAGATTTTCGAGAAAATGTAGTGGACCTTACTAATCCGAAAGCTGAAAGCCCAAGGGCCTACAAGATTAACAGAACAGACCAGAATGAATGTACATACCATGGAGGGCCTAGTCCCATTCTTCTGTAACCTCTGGGGCTAGTCAGACAGGCCCATAAGATAGAGAATGCGTGGTTCGTTTTAGCTATGGGCCGTACCAGTGCATCGACGGGCCCGAAAGAGAAAAGTCTAATTTGTCTCCTTTAATTATTGAGGGTTGCGCAATTTTCACTCCAAACTATAAAACCTAATAGCTGATACCCTGATCATCACCTGGGTGCAATTTACCTCCCTGGACGGTATTAAGAGTGGTTTTGTCCTACGTGGCATAGTGGGGCCCACATGTCAGGTGCCACGTTATTTTTTTTCTCTTTCTTTTTTCTCTTCCTCTCTTCTTCTTCTCGCCCCTGCCTACCCGCACAGCCACCCCTGCCTATCCGCGCCGTTACGACCACCCGTTGTCCTGCTACCCTGCTGAGCTGTGCACCGCCGCTATGCCCTACTGCCCTGCCCACCCGTGCGTCGTCCCTGCCCACTCATGCCACACCGACCACTCGCGCCCAACCCAACTGCGTCGTGTGGCAAAGCATGGCGACGGCGAGCAGGGCGCGATGCTGTGGAGCGCGCGACGCGGCCGAGGGTGGCGGCGTGAGGCCGTGGGGGGCTACGGCGCGGTGCCGCAGGGCGCGGCGCGGCCGGGGTTGGCGACTTGAGTCCGTTGGGGGGGGGGGGGGTGCGGCGCGGTGGCATGGCGGGCGGCGGAGCGAGGCTGTGCGGGGCCGCGGCCGGGGGTGGCGGCGTGAGGCCGTGGGGGGCGGTGGCGCGGTGCCGCCGGGCGCGGTGGCATGACGGGTGGCGGAGCGAGGCTGTGCAGCGCTGCGGCCAGGGGTGGCTGCGGGAGGCCGCGGGGCGGAGGCACGAGGCGCAGTCAGGTGGTGGCGGGTAGGGGCGTGAGGCCGTGGGGCCCAGCGGCACGTGGGCGGCGATGCAGGGCCACGGGGCGCGACCGACACGTCGGCGGATGTGGCGGAGATGCATGGCCGCGGCGAGATGCGGCGGAAACGGGCAGAGGCTTGACATGGCTAGAGCTGGGGGCGGGAGGGAGGGGCGGCGACGCCGACGGGAGAGGAGGCGGACGCTGGAGGGGCGGCGGCGTGGGCGGGAGGGAGGGGCGGCGGCGCAGGCGGGCACGGCATGTGGGAGAGAGGAAGAGAGAAAAAAAAGAAGAGAGGAAGAGAGGGAAAAAAAGAAAAAGAAAAGAAATAGTGACGTGACACCTGACATATGAGACCACGATGCAACATAAGACAAAACCGCTCTCAAAACCGCTCAATGAGTCGATTTGCACCCACCCATACAATTGAGGGACTGTGGATACCCGGTTTTATAATTGAGGGTGAAAATTACGTTACCCCCAATAGTTGAGGAAGGCAAATTAGACTTTTTCTCGGCCTGAAAATGCTTTGCGTTTCTGATCTCCTCAGGTCATCATCTCGCCCGGTCGATTCCAAACAATTGGTTAGACGATGAATTCCTTCCTTCCGTGATCACTTATCTCCAACCTCCTCTTTTTTTGCGAAGGCACTTATCTCCAACCTACACACGATCGGATGCACTACAAACCATTGGCAAGCGCCCAACGCTACGAGGGAGTCGCACACCCATGCTCTTGACTGTGGAATTTGGTCAACCAGCCAGCTGCTGACTAATCAGGAAATCTTAATCAATCGATTGGAAGATCTAAAAAGAGAAACGAGGTTTTTACTCCTACAGTCCTACTTACCAAGCAATGGTCGTGCCCCTCGACGACCGCGTCCACGTCCACCTCCGTGCCGCGGACATCCGCTTCACTGCCAAGCGCGTTCGACCGTGTCCGCAAAGAGTTTGCCGAGTGTAGAAGAGCTTTTGCCGAGTGCTCCTTGCACTCGGTAAAAGAGGGTCTCCCGTAGTGTCTCTTTGCAACAAATCCTGAGAAAAAATGATCCATTCATAAGGGCAAGCCTGTTAAACGTCCACCGGCTTTAATCCTTGGTTAGAAACATAGTACTAGTTTGATCATATGAATATGAGTCAAAACAAGTCAGATACGGACGGATAAATTCTATCCCGTATGATATATCGTTTAGTCGGATTCGGAGTAAGAGCGGCTAGTATCGAATAATTATTTTTGTATCCTATACTTTAATATTATTTTTTCGTAGTCGGACACGGATATTATCATAATGTTTGCAAGGATGAAATTTAAATGATAGCAACACAACTAGAGTGAGAAAGTACATACCAACCGTTGTTAGACATGATCAGGAGCATTTGTGTGCTTATGACTTTTTGGTGTATAACCATTATAGACTTCCTAAAATCATATGATATTCGGATTTGATACGACTCATCTCTTATCTTATCTCGTTATTATTTTTTGAACTCGGATTCAAGCATGAATAACGTGAGATACCGTGAGGTAATTGTTGATGCATTATGTATCTGTCATATTGATTTTCGGTTGGTCAAATATTATGAGGTCCGTTTACTCATGAATAAGAGCTGCGTTTCCTTGACGTACAAGTCACGGCCAGTCGGCAACCGTGTTGTATACGATCTGTATCATGTACGTTGCGCCGTAACAATGGAATCCGAGCTGCGGCAGCCATCCACTCCATCTCCGGCGGAGGCCATGGCCGCGGCCGCTGCCATGTCGTTGGTGCTGGGTGATGACGACCTCCTCGGTGAGATCCTCCCTCCGCCTCGCCTTCCCCACCTACCTCGTCCGCGCCGCCCTAGCCTGCAAGCGCTGGCTCCTCGTCGTCTCCGGCTCCGCATTCCTCCGCCGCTTCCGCACCCTTCACCCGCCCCGCGTCCTCGGCTTCTACGCCCACGGCAGGACGTTATCCAAGCCCTCGGAGTTCTGGCCGCGTGTCTCTAATCCTCCGGAGTTTGCATCTGCTATCCGCCGCGCTGACTCTGTCTTCAACGCCTTCCCTGCCGGCCGCAAGTTGTGCGTCGTGCGCAGCCGGGACGATGATGGCTGCCTCGTCGTCGCCTTCGTGGGACCCAGTTCATTCATAGATGTAGTGTTCAGCCCGCTACTGTACCCAGGAAGGGACCGGGTCATCCTTCCATCATGCGATCAGCTGACTGCCCATAAGTGTAAGTCGGCCCCCTGCTTCAACAGCTGCACTTCCTCTGTGCTTGTCCCCGAGCGCAGCAGCGATGGTCTTCAGGGCTTGATGTTGCTACAAATATTTAGGGGTCGACAGCATCGTCGGACTACCATTCAGACCAATTTTCTCCAAAATGGCAAATGGTGCCTCCATACTTCAGTGACGACGGAGCTCCTTGAGAAAGGGTTCTTGGCAGTCATGGCAACCGGCCACAAAGTTTACATGACCACCTGTGAGAACATTTTTGTGTTGGATTTGGTGTCCTCAACTTGTTCTGTCATCGACTACCCGGAGAAATATCATAGGGGCTTGTTCGACTACCCGGATAAATACCATAGAGGCTTGTTGTCGAAGGCAGATGATTCTGGAGTCTGTCTGATCAATGTGAATGATAATTCACAACTTCGCATTTGGCTGCACAGGATGGTAAATGGAAGCTTGGGCAACTGGCTCTTGAAGGATACCATTTGTTTGCAAACGGTATTTGCTGATCTTGGGATGCCTATTGGGCCCTTTAAGCTGCGCTGTGCTGGGGAGAACGCCGAGTTTGCGTTGTAGAGATGGAAGCCGGCATCTTCTACTTTAATAAATCGGAGCAGGACTGTGGAAAAATTGTCCCAGATGACGCCGGGGAATACCTTTTCTCCTTTCTGTCCCCTTAAAATGATCTGGCCGCCCAGCTTCCCTACAATGAAGGACGACCTAAAGGAATGAGATCACAAGGTGTGCTACTGGATACTTAGTTTATTACTCTGTTTTGTTTTCAGTTTTACGATCCCATGTCCTAGAGGAACTGGACCTGTTCCAGATTTTTGTTTTCTGTAGGAACAGAAACACCTTTTTACGATGGAGTGAATCAGCATATGTCTCTTATCATATCTGTTTACAGATCTTTTAGTACAATTGTGGGATGGTTTTACACTTTTATGCACAACTATGTCATACCCCATTTCTGGAATACGTTGTGCATCCTGTATCAGTCCCTGGATCAATAGCTGATACGCACAAAACACAGGTATGATAATCAAAAGCATACTTCGAATAGGTAAATAAGTATAATACCTGATATGAGACCCTTAGTGGCGGCACGACAAGGATTCAAAACTATCCAAGTCCATCCGACCACTAACGGTGAAGCAGACAGCGGAAGACCTTGACCCAAAGCCACAAGCAGACTTGAGAAGTAGAACCGAAAACCAAATCGTCGTCGTCTTCTACGAAGCCTTCTCCTACTAAACCAACAATCGCAAACGCGTGAGTACATAAGGTACTCAGCAAGCCCTACACTACACAAAGGTATATATACATGCATATTTGGACTGAGCAAGGAATAGGCTGTATGGTTCATTTGCAGCAAGCAAGCTTTATGCAGGGTTCACTAAAGCAAGTGAAGGAGTCACAGATAAAAAAGAGAATTTATTGTCAATATTTTAGTTGGTTGGCCCTGGGGGAGTATGAAGCATTCCCGCCAGTTCCTAGGTTTTAGTTGGGCCTTCTGACCTCAATGGTCATACCGACCCGGCATCCATGCCAACACTTCCCAAAACACGGGCTGACTACAACCCACTCACACTCCAAGAGAATAAGATAGGTGGCTAATCCAACGTGCGCCACAATAATGTGTCATATGCCGTGACAACGTCCATCCGGATGAATTTTACACTCTGCAGAGGTTGTACATCTTTTCCCACGGGCTACGCACCCTTTGCAAGGGGGTACGCAACGCTTAGTCCATCTTCTCCGAGTAGTCTCACAAGTCCACCACGGAATCACACTCAGGGGCTTGTGACTTGAAATGTCACATTATGGCACAACACCTATAACAGGTACGTCGTGCTCCTGCATAACTTGCAGGATCCTGAGACACACAACAGGACGGGCGGCTTTCCCATGTACCGACAATGGGTTCCCGAGACAGACAGCGGGTTCCGCAACCGGACCACGGGTACGTTTCCCGGGCCTGTTCCTGAGCTTCCGTTGCCTCTACCGGCCTCCAGATGGAAATGCAAGAGTACCAAGAAGGTAGGGTAAGTCCTTCCCATACAGGTTCCGTGGTTGTACGAGAAATCATTATGTTAACGGGCGTCAGAACCGGTCCTTATGTGGCCGGGCAAGCACCAAGTTTCCCACACTAGGGGGACTATCACACCATCAACATCTTCACTAGTGGCCTTGCCCGCAATCCAACCCATCCCATCATCACCGTCACCAACATCATCATCACCTAACACAGTTGTGCTACTCCCAACCCAAGTATCACACACACCACCAAACTCATTTAACACATTTGTAAAAGTAAGTATGTGAGATGGTGTGGCAATGTAGAAACATTGCGGGGTCCTAAGCATATCTAGTAGCAAGGTGATTGTGCCATCATAGAAATGATGGAGCTATCCTAGGGTTATCAAGGTGACAGGTAAACAAGGGTAAACAAGGATTAAGATTTTAATGTCTTAAGTAACAGACATCAATATCAATAAGCAAGTAGGATCGTAGCTACACAAGCAGTAAAATAACAAGTAATGCATAATACGAGAGCAAGCCATATAGGTGCATTGCGAAAACAGTAGGTTCAATCATGATCAAGGAGAAGTAGAGCTTGCCTGAAAACGCTATCCTAATCTTCCAAAACTTGGTCTTCAGATTCTTCTATCGAAGTCGGTGTCTTCAAGTCCTTTTCTTAAGCTTGTGTCTTCTGACTTGTCCTCGGGCTTGGATTCTTCGACTCGTCCTCGAAGCTTGGATCTTCTAGATCTTCCTTGAATTCTTCTGGCTTCCTCGAATCTCGCGTAAGCTAGCGCATAGAACCATAACGTATAAACAAACTACCGCAAAAGAATAAAAAGATTGAAAAAGCCGAGTAAGATCCAATTAAACTCCAATAAGAATCGATAGAACATTAATGACGGTTAAGAGGCATAAATCATGTATGATGCAATAGGTTTTACTTTAGAAAGATTTTATTATCTTAAGATTATTAGGAGTGATGTCTCTAGCACTAGGGCTTTTATGTAAATGAGGGATGCTAAACACGATGAGAAGCGTATGAGTGTACGTGAAGGTGGGGACAGTGTGTGCACGTGTTCTTTGTACCTTTGTGGCACTAAGTCTTCATATAGGTCGTAACCTATATGAAGGTTCATGCGACACAGGTACAAGTGCAAGGTGTGTCACTTTAATTACTTACCTATAGATTATGGTACCTAATGGTGATTAGCTATCATATTATTTACTAAATTAATTACTAAGACTAAGCTACTAGTTATTGGTCATGGACGGAGCGCATGACCGTGGTACGTGTACGTGATTATGCATGGTATGATGCACGGTTGCAAATAAAATAATTAATTAATCGATTAAGAAAAAATAGCAATTAAAATAGCAATGAATAGTAACTTCAATAAGTCCAACTGAAATACCAGCAGCATAAATATTGATAGAACTTGGTGGAGGTGGGTGGCAACATTGGTTAAGATTGATTGAGCGGTGGTTAAGCTAGGTGAGAACAACGGAGGTTGTATACTTTGATATGGAATGATATAATAAGATAGGTTAAGCTCACTGTCAACGTTAAAAGGTGAGCGAGCATTCGTGACACGTGGGATCAACCACATATGATGAGCTTGTTGAGAGAATGTGGGATTTAGAGTATTGATGGCTCGTAGATATAATCTAGAGCTTTGAGATTAGTACCAAAGGGTACTACGCGTTTCTACGAACACGTGAGCGCAAGAATCGCTCAAAACGGAGCTGCGGTTGAAAAGATATGGGGGTTTAAAGATTGTAGGGGCTTATTTGTAATTACAGCAAGGTTCTAGGGACTTATCTGTAAAAACAGAAAAGTTCTAGGGACCTATACATACTTATGAGAAAGTTTAGGGGCCTCAGTGTAAAAAGACAAGGACTGAAAGGTAATTATAGAAAAGTGTAAGGGTGTTTATGTAAAAAGACAGGACCTAAACAGAATTACTGAAAGGTCAGGGGCCTATCTGTAAAATGTACAGGGCCTCGGGGATTTTCTGGGATTTTCGGATTTATTTTTGCATAGCATATGGACGGGAGAGGCTGACATGTGGGACCACGTGGGGTCGGGTTACTGTGTAGCACTGTGCTGTGGACTCGGCTCATGGGTGCTGTGGACCGGGGCGACTGTGTGGGCGGTTCACCGTGCACCGGGTTTGTGGACCGGGGGTGCTGACTGTGCAGGCGACCAGGTCGTGTGGGGCTCGCGCGACGACGTGGCTCGCCACGTCGGCGGCGGCGTGACTGGGTCAAGGGCGGCGGAGAAGGATGCGCGGCTGCGGCGCGTCGCCGGGATCTACGCCGCCGGCGGCTAGGAGGGCAGAGAGGCGACGGGATCTCGTCGCGCAGGGGAGCGCGTGACGGCGGACCTGGCGGTGGAAGATATCGACGCCGAGGAGCGGTGGAGTGACGGCGAGAGCTCGCCGGAGTTGGCTATGGCGGCGGCGAGCGACGGGGAAAGGCGAGGGAGAGGGATGCGGCAACACTTGTGGGCAGGAGAGGGTGCGCGCGTGCAAGAAAGATGCGAAGCGCGGCTCGGCTAGGCCGGAGACGGCCTGGAGGGCGGCCGGCGACGACGCCGCGCGGCGGCGGGTGGCGGCGCACGGCGCGGGAGATCTTGCGCGTGGAGAGAGAGGAAGAAGAGGGGCACAGGAGTAGGAGGGAAGCAAAGCGGAGCTCACCGTGGGCTTGTCGAAGCCGGAGGAGGAAGGGAGGCGGGGATGTTGGCGTTTCTTACGCAAAAAGATTAAATTCAATTTCCGCAAGCGCACGGAACACCATTGTAGCATTTCACCCGGGAGTATTCCAAGGTTATCGTATTTATATTTTCCACAGGGAAGCAGGGATAAGAATATCGTGAATTAACAAGGAAACATCTATTATTTATAACTTGCAAACTAGACCAAAGTAGGGATACATATATGATATATGTGTGGCACTCAGGAGAACATCCATTGATATAGATAACAAGGAGTTAGCATTTAGTTTGGGAGGACAACGAGAAGAAGGTATCAGTCAGCCTAGGGTTAGCATTTAGTTTCACGATAGTCTACCATTATTTACTTAAGCTTTCATTACAGATACATTCAAGTGCATCAGGGGCACGGCCGCCGCCAAGACACGCAACCCGAGAACTAGGTTCAACGTATCCGGTCAACGGACCGCGTCTAGGCCCCTACACACTCAACCCGAACGTGGTGGACTACAGAGACCGGTGTAGCTGTCACCTACACTCGCGGCTACCATATCATCCCGTGGGGTTGAGGGCAAAACACGCTAGAACAATTCCAAGCACCTTGCTTACAACTATCCTAGTAACTTACTCTTGGCCAAAGAGCAAGCCACCCATGAACAATAAATCCAAATAAATTGTGCGGGACACGTGACAATAAGGCAATTATGTCCCTACTGCCAGTCCTCAAGCAAACAACTCATTCGTATCTACCATACACAGACATGGATCCAACACAAGAATTTCTCTATAGTAATTACTTAAATAAATAAATATAAACTAAAAGAAAAACTAAATTAAATAGATAAGAAAATAAATAAATAAGAAAATAATTATATTAAAGAAAGTATAAAAGAAAAGATACACGAGAACTTTACCCAAACTCCGAAGAGAACTCCAGAGCTCCGAGCGAAGCTCTCACTTCTACTCTAACTCCCATGACTAAAATACTAATCCTATTCTAAACTACACAAGTGGAATGATCTTCCATGAGATGAGCGTGACCCTACTTTGGATCTTCTCTTCTCAAGTGTGGAGGTGCAGGTTGGAAGTGAGGGGGAGGTCCTCTATTTATAGTGTGAGGCTTCCTTGGGAGAGTGGAGAAGGTCCCTTCATCTTAGGAGAATCTTGTGGATATTCCTCACTTACCGACGTCTTCTTACTTGGTCGGTGCGCTAAGTTAGCTTGCCACCGCCTCTGGAACCGACTGGAAAAAGACGGGCCGATTCGGAGAAAAGAGTTGGCCGGCCGGCCTAGGCCTAGGCCGGCCGGTGGGCTTTTTTCTCCGAATGCCTCAAATTTTCGTGGGCTAGCCTCTCATGATGTGCCCATTAAGATCCACGGTCTTGCTCGGTGATTTGACGCCTTTTTGAGTGGTTGATGGGCTTGTTTGTTGGGCCTTGCGCAGTGGTTGATACTCTGGGCTGGGAAATATTTGTTGGCCATTTGATCCTTGATGTTTGAGCCCATTGGGAGATGCCTGGGGCTGCTGGACCATGTTGAGATCCAACATAAACCGGCCGGCCTATGATGGGGCCGGCCGGTAGGCTTTTGCTCCCATTTGCAATGGATTTCCTCCTGCATCCAAATATTCACCAAAACTTGTGGAGTAGCATTATTCCTATCTACTATGCACAAAATCTTGGTGTTATGCTTTTATTTACCGGTAGGGTGGCGGTCAAAACACGGTTTAACGACCGCCAACAGGGGACGCGCTCGGCGATCTGGAGCACGGCGGCGGTGCTCGAGGGGGATGAAGAGGGGGGCGCGGCGCGTCGGGTTCTTGTGCGCCGGCGAGGTACGCGGCGTCAAGGCGGAGCGGGGCGGCAAGGCCGCGTCGAGGAAAGAGGCAGGGACGCGCTTGGAGGCGGCAGAGCGCGGCGCTCGACGACGGCGAGCGGCGGAGCGGTGCGCTCGCGCGTCCGTGGCCGAAGCTTGCTCGCCAAGCTGGCCGGGGAGGAGGAGGGAGGCGTGGTGTCGTGCTTGGACTGGAGAAGAGGGAGAAAGAGGGCTCGCCGGCGGTGAATCGCGGCGGCCGGAGTTGGGGACGATTGGGGAAAAGCTCCGATTGGAGCTCGGTGGTGGTCGAGGAGGGGAGCTGTGAGTTGGGAAACGGAGAGGAGATCGTCGCGCACCAGTTTTTATAGGTAGAAGGGCGAGAGAGAGACCGAGGGAGAGGAGAGCGGCTAGGTCGCGGCTCTGGTCAATGGAGTAGGTGCCGATGCGATGGCTCGCCAGAGGAGAGGACGGGCGGTCATGCGCGGTGACGAGAGTGGAGGTATGGCTACAGGGGAGTGGAGATGACAGGACGGCAGGGCTCCACGTGAACGACGCGACGGCACGACTGAGTTGACGCGAAGCGGCGCCATGGCGGCATGGGCGCGGCGGCAGCCTTGACTGGAGAAAGGAGAAGGTGGAGGTCGGGCCGGACTGGGCCGCGGTGGGCTTCGGCCTGCAGTAAGGGAGAAGGAAAGAGGAAGAGGAGCAGCTGGGCTGCGAGGTGGGCCGAGGAAGTGGGCGGCCCACGGGAGCTGAGCGGGAGGAAAAGAGAGAAGGAGTGGGCCGGCTCAAGGAAAAGAGGAGAGGGCGGCCCAGAAGAAAAAGGAAAGGCTTTCCATTTTCTGGGATTTGATGAATCTCCAAATTTGAATGAGAATTCAAATTTGACAAAGAACAAATTCGACCAGACAATCAAAAGAAAAGCAAGGAATTTCATAAATGCATATGGTGAAGTTTGTGCAAGTTTTCAAAAGTCAAAATTTTTAAATTCGAGGTGAATTTCCTGGAGTTTAACAAACAATTATTTTTGTTTGTTGTAAATTCAAAAAGTTCAAACTTTTAGTGTATTCTAAATGAGGACAAGCACTTGAGCACTAGTTTTAATTTAGAAAATTCCATCTTCTAACTAGGTTTGAAATTATTTAATGTGTTTTGTGTTGAAAATTCGTGGCAAGGTAAGAGCGAGATAAAAGTTTAAATTTGCACTGATTTTTATTCCTTTTTGTTTTGCTTTGAAATTTGGGGTGTTACAAACTAGGCAGGTGATCTATTTGTAAGGATGATTCTAATACGAGTTAAAGTGCCAATTCATTTTCATGTTGCTGTATATTTTTTTATGTACTACATTTTTTATTTTTTACCCTTTTAGGCATCTACAATTCCTTTGAAACTAATATAAAATGGGCTCCATCTACAGATAACGAAATTTCGAGCCTTTGCACGTATATTTATAATAGCCAGCAGTTGTTTTTATAAACACCGGAGAGAGTGAGGAATTCATGAATGATGGATAGTCTTTTTCATTCTATATTACATTTTAGAACACATATTCCTAACGGAATTCTATCAGTTCACAATGTACCGCAGTTACTGTCGGTTTGTTACTTTCTAATTATGTTACACAACATTAGAACACCACAGCACTGCAGCGATGGAGGAAAAGTTACTACAACGATGGTTTCATCATCCGCCACTGTCATTCTGCAGCTACAAATAGAGGTTTTTAGTGACGGGCAACCAGCCCGATACTATACATCAACGAGAAAAGTAACAAAAAAGCATTAGCGACGGCGGTTTGCTCGCCACTACAAAATTGATTCTTCCCGCCGCTACAAATCCCATTAAAACATAAAAAAAGAACAGACGAACTGGGCCCACTACCACGCTGCTCACCGCCGTCAACAATTCATCTGCCAGTGATAGACACGTGAGCCTACAAACAATGTGTTGGCTATTCATAACTGTTGGGATAGGTTTGTCAACTCGTTATGTGTGACGGATGACAAGAATGGCAATTTAGGGTCGGCAAAGCTGGTGATCGGACCCGGAATTTTTATTCAATTAATTTATTCGTGCTCCCATTCACTCGCCTCTTCGTACAGCAGCTCTTCTCCCCGATTTCGCTCGCTGTCTCTGCGCGGCCACCTATTCGCTCTCAGATGCAGCCCTCCGCAGCGCCACCACACTCTTCCTCCTCCGGAGATTTGTAGAAGCAGCATTTCAATCGAGTTCTCCTATCCACTAGATCTACAAGCAACTACGAGTCCAGCAATGTCAGCGTCAATTTTGAAGGGTGCGCCCCTTCCTCTCAAGTGGTCGTCTGGAGGACTTTGTAGGTCCAACAACTCTCTGGTGGAGAGCGCAAGGCGCCGTTCTCCGCTGCTGGAAAGCTACATCATTTTGAAGCTGCATCAAGCTGAAGAATCTTTTCAATTTCATGATGCTGAAGATTCAGTCACTATTCGGTCCTGTAATTTGATATTTTGCATTGATTTTTTTTGTTGAGCTTATGTCAGCACATTTAAGTATCGTTGTAATGATTTTAAGCTTCATTTTATTTTTTTTTTATGATTGCTGGCAAGTCAGGTGTGGTATGAGGAGACTATTGTGGGACCCTTGCTACACACTATTTATTGACCTAAAAAAAGCGCTATTTACCTTTGTTTAAGTAACATTGTTGAGCATTCACCTTCTGTATTTTAATTTCCCATATAGCAAATGGGAAATACTTGCGAGATGGACATTAACCATTTTGTGCTAGTTTGGTGTGACAATTCCTCTTCAGATCTTCTGCCATTGAAATTTATGTTTAGGGATGGATGATTATAACTTTTTGTTTTGAATGAACTGGAGGGGCAAGGCCCTATATACTCCCTCCGCTTTCATATTGTTGATGTTCCGACTTCTGACAATGTTTCTCAGTTCATTTCTGGTTGACTTGCTGGTCCGGAGCGTCAAAGAATTGGGGAACGGGAGTATTCTTCACTCGTCACCTTGTATAAATGTGTACATTGGCATCTACACTGTCTGCAGTCTTTACTCCATCGCAAAAAAAAAAAAAAAACGGCCTTCATTCTTCACGTGGGGTGCCCTAACTCACTGAGCCGTGCGACGTGGAAACTCATCGCGAAATAAAAAAGCCTTCAGTCTTCACGTGGGATTCCCCAACTCAGGCCGTGCGACTTTGAAACTCATCGCCAGCCACATACCCAGGCGGAGGGTTCCCTAACGCATCGCGTTGGCCAATAATACCTGCTCTAGGCCGCCGTTGCACACAGCACCGACCGCCGCGCGATGGCGAGAGACAGATTTCCGACCGATCCGCCGCCGGCGAAACGTCGAAAGGAATCCAGCAGCACCACCTTAGCCTCCCTCGGCGAGGACCTCTTGCTGGAGATCTACCTCCGCCTCCCCTCCCTCGCCACGCTCGTCCGCGCCGCCTTCACCTGCCGCGCGTGGCGCCGCGCGGTGGCCTCCTCCCCGACCTTCCGCCGCCGCTTCCGGGCGATCCACACGCCGCCCCTCCTCGGCCTCATCTTCGACCACCCCGGCGCCCCGCGGGCAACGAGCCGCCTCTTCCAGGAGATCCAGCCGGAGCCTCCCATCGGCTACGACCCCGCCGACGACGTGCAAACCCTGGGGCTCCCCGCTTTCCCGTCCTTCGTCCACGCTCTCGGCCCCGACAGGGACCAGGCCGCCGCCGCCGTCCGTGGCGGCGACTTCTTGCTCACCTCCTTCCAGGAGCTCCCCGGTGGCCCCAGCGGCTGGGAAATCCACGACTGCCGCGGCGGATACGTCCTCCTCGGCAACGGTGGTCTGGGAACAATGGCGGTGCTGAACCCCATGGCGCGACGGAGCATCCGGTTCTTCGATTTCGGCCATGAGGGCACTCTCGAAGCTCACCGTGGCGTTCCTGTCGCCCACAAAGCCAGCTTGCTCTGCAACGACGAAGACCCCGCGTCGTTCCGCGTGGTTATCATGGCCCATGACGAGTCCAGGGTACGGGCAACCGTCTTGTCTTCCGACACCGGAGAGTGGTCCGTTCTCCCGTGGGTGGATGCCCCGGCCGCCCAAAGTCCCTACAGATCAAATTGGCTTCCGGACAGCAACATGCAAGCAAGTGGGTCGCTGTTCCAGGTTTACAGAGATGGCAGTTGTTTGCTCACGCTGGACTCTGCCACAATGAGGTTCTCTTTCACTGTGCTCCCTGGGTTCGTGAGATATGAACCATGCAACGTTTGTGTTGGTGAAATGAAGAATGGCGAGCCTTGTCTCGTCTATGCTTTATCATACTCATACAGAGTTAGCGTATTGCTGCGAAGAAAAGATAGTGATGGCGTGGAGAGGTGGATGAAAGACAGGGTCACCTCTTTAGACACACAACTCGGGAACCTTAAGAGGAGATATGAAACGCTTAAGGTTGTGGCAGTGATCCATGGCTATGCCTACTTGGCAACATCGACGATTAATCATAATTATTTGACCCCGTATTGGGTCGTTTCCTTATGTTTGGAAACAATGAAAGTAGAGAAGGCGTTTCAGAGGACATATCAACATGATGTGCACCCCTGTGTCATGGCGTGGCCTCCTTCATTATTAAATGATAACTGCAATAGCTTTGCACTCGAAGATGGTGCGTGAAGTTGCATAGCTGGTCTTCAAATATGATACGACAAAAGGATCAGAAACAAATAAGCGAGCAACAGATCCGTTTGTTCTGGTTCAAGACATAAATCAGCATGTCTAGATGCAATGCCATCAGAAAAACATTTCTTCTGAAGCTGCATCCAACCGAGATCCATAATGATGAAGATTTAGTCATTAGATTTTAAATAGATATGTGTTCTGCCATCCCCTGTTTTTCATTTTACCTTCATTAGAACATTTCGGTACTATAGTATATAATGATTCTGATCCTGTTCAGTTGATTCTAAGTCTTGTGTTATCTATCCCAGTCATTTTTAGGTGTTGGTCTATACATGCGATTTCAAGTGACTCTATTTCATCTGTCTATCTATAAAATCCTTGCTAACAGGAGAATGCTCTATGTTCCTTTTCTGCAAATTGAAACTACTTTTTGGCATGCCAGCAAAGCACGCTTAGCTTCTGTATGTATGCGTTGTGTTGGTCACTCGACAGTCACCACCGCACGAACTACTCTTGCCGTTTGTCGGCGAGACACTGGTGGCAACCAATCGTTCCCTTCTTGGACGCCATGTCCATCAAAACCAGAGTCGAATGAATGGGGGATCAGTTTTAGACGGTGACAGGGATCTTGGTGAAGGAGACGCGCGTTGTGGCCACTTCCACGGTGAGGATGTACAGCTCTTCTTCTGTCGTGGTGTACAGCCAATGCGCCGCGCCTCGGTGAACGGCGGCAGATCTCGCCAGCACCATGTAAGCGACACGTTGGCGGTGCGTTAGGCACACCGTGGGCACGCTCCAGCGTCGCGTCGCCGCAGAGTACGAGTGGAGGTGAAACTCACGGCTGTCCTTAGGGCGGCTGATGAGGAGCAGCTGCGAGAATTCGTGGCGCCGTGACGTCAGTGGCCGCTGTCCTCCGTCGAGGTCGCTGTCGGCGGCCGTGACGATGGCGTAGCCGGCCACATGAGAAGTGTATTTGGTGCCCTCCACTGGCGGGGCGACGTGGCGTTCACCGGTGACGGGGTTGCAGAGAGCGAACAGGTGGCCGGTATTGAACAGTGCATCCAGGTCCAAGGTACGGGGGGCGAGGTCCATGAGCACGATGCCGCAGCGCGCTGCTAGAGGCATCGCGTAGTTGAAGTCGCCGCCGTCGTCGGCAACGAAGGAGGTGAGGGCACGGTCCGTGGGGCCAAGCAGAGACCCCGGCGTCGGAAAGAATGTGGGCGCGAAGGCGGAGGCGCGCTGCATCGTCCGCGCCTTCATCATCCTCTCGCAGCGCACGAAGCTCGTCTGCTGGAAGAAGAAGCCGAGGAGGCGTGTGCCGTGCCCCTTGCCCTGGGACGGCAAGAGCCCGCGGAGGAAGGCCGAATCGGTGAAGCGGCGAAGATGTCTTTGATGGGCAGCGGAGACAAGATCTCAAGGAGGACGTCCTCCGGTAAAGCCGTGAGGTCGCCCGCGAATCTCTTGGCAGCCGGCGCCGCCATTATCGTCCGGGGCAACCTGGTTTGGCCTGATCGATGCTGAAAAAGGCTGAACGCGGTAGAAAACTGGGCTGCTTGCAGATAGCCAACCGCGGAGACCTCCCGAATGCTTGCGTCTAATTAATCTCTTTGGGATTCCCGGGGCTTGACGCTAGCATCGTTTTTTTAAAGATAAACTCTCTCTTATTTTCTCCTTCCGTCCCTTCTCAATTAGATTTGCTAGTTCTCAGGGCGCACTGAGATTTCGTATATCTCTGTTACATTTTTCAAAACAACGAAAAAATGCTACTACAACAACAAAACTGCACTGATTGGACCCCTCCGCGTCGCCTCTCTCAGAGCGACGGGAGGGGCGACTCCGCCGCCAACCCAAAGCCCGCCTCCATCGAGCCCCCCTCGGCCGCCGCCGCCGCGCCGGCCGGCGGCGGCGGCCCATGGCGGCGCTGCACAACCAGCGCCGTACGCGTCTTTGGCCCTCCCGCACTCCATCCTCCCTCCCGCACTCCCTCCTCCCTCCCACTTTGACGTCAAATAATCCCCATGGCCGGAGCTTGCTCACCGGATCTCGGCCTACTTGCGCCGGATCTTGGCGTTCTTGTACTGGATCTGGAGGGTCTTCAAAGTTTTGGGGCTGGGCTCACCGGACTGGTGGGGTGGCGCCATGGCGGCGCGACGGTGCGAACACAGCCAAGGGCTGCTCGAGCAGGCGGTGCGCTGGTTGCGTGCGTGGTGTGCGCAAGCCGGGGCAGCGGTATCCCGGCGGCAGCGACATCGTCTCTCTGCGTCGGGCGAGCGGCTTCGCGTCGGAGCGGCAAGGTCAACTCCCAGGCGCGTTCCGCTCGCGGTGGCTGGACCACTGGTCTGGGCTCGGTGGTGCCATGGTGGCACGGCCGGCCTTGGACTTGCAAGACATGACGCCGGGCCACCTCGGCGCCGGTCCATAGTGGAGGTCAGGGTACACTTGTTCTGGTGGTGCTGGGTACCGGGCGAAAGCCTAGCTCGGCAATCTGCTGGTGCCGGTCGCGATGCATTCCTCGTTGGAGGCGTTGCCATGGCGCCCTCACCACCCCCTCCGCTTGGCCGAGCTTAAGGTGTGTGCTTCAAATTGCTTGCTCTCGGCACAATGGTCGTGTCGGGGACTCTGCCCCTCTCTTTTTGTGGCTGGTAGGTTGGCGTCCATGGTGGACGTGCTACCTTGCTACATGCTGTTGGTGGGTTGAGGTGGTGATGATGAAGCTTCTCAAATGGCCGCTAGCACGGATGACGTCCAACGAAAGTGCCGCACGGGAAGTGCGGGGAGGTGATTCACCTTCGGACAGTCCGACATGGCTATAACTTTGGCTGTGCATCAAGCTCACCCTGGTGGTTATCTCCACTCCGGTACTTTGGAGAATTGTATCTGTGACCCTTCTCCTCTCATCTCCTCAGAGCTGGTCTTTGGTTTTGGTCTTGTTGGTGGCTGCCACTATGGTTTGGTGGGTTGTTGCTGCTGGCGCCTCTGCTTCGTCATCGGGCTCTTTGTTGATGGTGTTATCAAATCATATGCCGGGTGCATCCACGCTTGCCGGCCCTCCCTCCTTTGTGGATTCCTCCCCACAGAGGGCGCCGGATGGTGGCTCGTGGAGACCGGATGCGTCGGGAAAGGGGTACTCCTCAGCTTCAAGGGAGGTCGATGTTTCCGGTAAGCAGTGGTCGGCGTACCTCCCCCACTCTTAGTCCCCTTTCCGTTGGGCGGTTCCTCAGTCCTTCAAGGCTTCCTCCTCTTGTTGGAAGGTGGAGGGCGGCAATGGATCGGCGCAGCTACGAGGGGTGGTGTGGCGGTACAAAGCCCATTGTGATGCTGGCAAGTATGCTGTTTCGGTGGTGCTACTTCGTCGATGATTGGTGGTTGTTGTTCAGCTCGTGTCGAGGCTAGAGCTTGTTTCTTAGTCGATCGAGAGTTGTGTTTTTTTCTTTGTTTATCTCAGTTGTATATTGTAATTCTGGGTGTTTCTGTTCTGTTGCCTCAACTCTGTTGTAATTCCTTCCGGGCCGGTTTTGGCCACCATTATAATCAATGGAAATTCAGGTGGGGATTCTCTTCCCCCGTTGACCTTCAAAAAAAACTGCACTGATTGAACAACAAAATTGTACTACTAGAACATTTAGTTTTAGTTGGAACAATTTTGTTTTTCCAAAAAACATTTTTTTGCATAAGTGAATGAAAAATTTAGGTGGTTGGATCAAAATCCAATAACTGAAAAAAGTGACCGAGAGATTAGCAAAATCTCAGTCGCCTGATATGGAGACAACTCCCTCAATCTTCTCAATTCGAAGGCAATAGGTTTCCAAAAAAAAAATGAAAAGCAATAGCTTTGCTGCTTAAAGGAAAAAGCATTATCGTGGCAGGAAAAATTGATATCTTCATGAGGTTCAAGCGGTGTCTTCTCAGGCGGATGGATTTAATAATTTCACTAATTTTATCGAGCGCATCAAAAGAACCGCATGCAATTTGCTTATCCTTCTCAGAATGCAAAACCAAATATGTTGGTTCAGTACAGATATATTTGCCACTCGTAATATCTTTAAGTGATGACATATCATTTTCACGCGGCCAATAATAACATGAAACAAGTTGTAACTAAACCGAGCGTTTTTTTTTTTTTTTGCGAAAAGGGGAATTTCATTAATATTGAAGCAAATTACATCCCCAGATTACAAGAGCATCCCAATCAAAGCCAACTCCATTGATGGGAGACAAGAAACCTTGAAAAAGTCGAAAATTCCACCATCTAGGATCACCATCCCAGACAGATATGCCACGGAAGAGAACTCCGATCTGAACGAACATGGCCATCTCACCATCCACCACCGCCATCCTCATCTCCGATGGGGGAAAACTGAAACCCAACCCTTTCGCAAAAGAGGGGTAGACCGATATTCCACATGCAAATACGATGAACTTGCCACCGTCAAGCCCGTAGCCGAGCTCATCGTCGCCTCCTCCACCATATCCGTCATAGGAAAACACAAATCCTAGTAGCTTGTACCCAAAAAAAAGTGATTACCCTCGAGACAGACCACCAAGCTGAAGTACAAAGAACTCCGATAGATCCACCACCAATGGCACACAGGTCCCGTAACCGTTGGTGAACAGGCATGGAGGGTAGCCCATGACAAAGAACTCCGATAAATCCTTTTTATTCAAAATTTTTTAAATTATCATATATTTTATTATAATTTGTTTTATTAATAAAAAATTAAGCTTAACTTATAAGTTTTCAAATTTGAACTAATATTTTGAATAAGACGAACGGTCAAACGTAACTCAAAAAGTCAACGGCGACATCAATTTAAGAATGAAGGTAGTACTCTTTTACTCACATGATCGCCCGGCGGGTTCACGTCGTCGAACAGCCGACACGTCGTATACGTGCTCTTGCCGCATGCTCGACCCGGACGAAAGAGCATCACTGATCACCGGCCGGTTACACGGAAGCGTCGCCATCAGCCTCTTCAAAAAGATGGTGTCGGAATGTCACAATGGTCGGCCTCCTTTCGCGTACACCACCACCTCCGACGGCCAGCGCCACCGTGCCGCCGCCCACGCTAACTCGTCGAGACGTGATGCCCCCCCCCCCCCCTGCCCCGCCGACCTACCTCTGCAGCTCTGGCGGCACCCTCGCCGCCTCACCGCACCGCTGAACCGCCGCCCACCACCGGGTCGCAGTCGCCGTCCCCCAAACCCCTCTTCTATGACCAGGGAGAGAAGAAGCCTTCCTCGACAACTCAGGAACCCTAACTCCGCCGCCCTACTCCAGCTCCGGCGCTGTCACTGCGCCGCTGTATCCGAGCTCTGGTTCGCTCCTGCTGTGGAGAAGAAAGCGATTTGCTACTGGGCTAAGCCGTGTCTGGGGTGGCGCGCTAGGGCATCCGCGCGACCGGACGCGCTATATACTCTCCGATAATTAAACTTGGTATTATTGTGTTTCTACCCCAAGTTTGCCCCTCAATTGCGATTTTACCCCTCTTTTTCTAACTTTGTGATTTTACCCTTGCTTTTCAAATTGAAGCTTGACTTTGCCCCTATCAGAGGGGTAAACTTTGTCTTCGTTTTGAGATTCTTGGGATAAAATCACAAACCCTAAATTTCAATAGTAAAATCACAATTGAAAGGCAAAGTAGGAATAAAAACGCAATAGTCCCATTCAACTTTCGGCAATAGCCTCATGTTTAGTTTTCCTTTTGTATCTGCAATGTCGTTGCTGTTCCTTTACCAGTTTACAAAGTTTTGATCGGAAGGTTTGGTTGTGGCATCGATCGATTGAAGGTTGCTTAGCCAGCCGTTCGTCGGTTGCACTCTGCTCAAAATATCTTTTTTTGTTGTTGTTGACACCTATTTTTATTTTTTCTTTGTAGCATCTCATCAAGTAGATGGGTGTTTCTGCTCACATTTTGCATAATTGTTTTGCCTCCCACACGTTATTCAAGTACCAGGTGCTTTGTGGGCGCCGTTGTCCATTGTAACATGGGCTTCTTTTGCTTAATGCTGTGAGCGCAGGTTTGCAACCTCGGGACATAAAATGAGTGCTTCAGTGTGCACAGCTTGGCTCAGAAGCTTGCAAGGAATGATGGCTCACAAAAGAGTATAGAGAGTATCCTTACTGATAGTTAATTTCAAAGCATGATTGTCATAGCTCATACCTTATGTGAAATGCTGATGTTTACATAAGTCCAGATAAATGATAAATCTTACGGTGAAAGTTATATAGCCATTCAGTAGATGATTGTTCGTGCAGCATTATGCTAGTCAGTCGTTCAACCTTGTTCCAGTACATGGCTTCCTGATTTGCGCACAAACAAAAACTTGCATTGGGTGCTTTTGTTGTGTGATTATTTCTCTCCTATGCTGATTATACTCATTAATTCACACATTGTAATGCTTAATAAAAGAAAAGCTTTGTCACATTGGTGTGTCTTTCATCGTCGTCACTGCCAACAAGTTGTTGAAACATGGGATTGTGAGTTTCGCACAGCCCTTGCAAGAGGAAGATATCGTTGCTGTACCTTGCAAATGACATCTTGTGCGTGCGCGCGCGTGTGTTGTTTTATTGTTCCATTAACTTGGGTTAACGTATTGTGTGTGTGTGTGTGTGTGTGGGGGGGGGGGGGGGGGGGGGGGGGGGGGGGGGGGGTTTATTGTTAAATTAACTCGGGTTAACTTATAGTGTGTGTGTGAGTGAGTGAGTGAGTGAGTGAGTGTGTGTGTGTGCGCGCGCGTGTGCTTCCGTGTGTGTGTGTGTGTGTGTGTGTGTGTGAAACTATTTTTGTTAATGCAACGATATGTACCTCTCATGCATGTTATAGGGGAAAAAGATGTGCTTGATCTAATGATTCCACTCCGATTGTTACAGGTTGGTATATGGGAAGATTATAACATATCCGATAGCCAGGAACAAAGTGTGAAGGATGGCTACTTAAGAAAGCTCAAAGACATCAAAAACAAATTGGTAAGCTAACATATATTTGATTTAATTATTTTTTGATATTATCCTTCATTGAGGTTGATATTGTCATTCATATACACTCGTGGTATTGTGGTTTATAATATTTTGTGGACTCTCTATATAGAAAAAACCTAAAGAGCTGCTGGAGAAGGTTATATCCAACTACAAGCATGTGCTGAGTAGCATAGGTGAAGATGTTCTTCTGCAAAAATGCAAAGCTTCTATTGGCAGTTTTGAAAATCTCAACGACGCATATGAAAATAACCCCAATTTAGGTCAAAATATATATATTTGCAATATATTGTTTTCCTCTAGAACCATGATTGTTTTCTTTATGTTGTAGCTAATGTTCTTTGCATAATATTAGCAGTTGATTGCACTGGACCTACATTTGTAGAGGAGCTACATGAACAACGTAGCATTATAAGGAACTCTATTGAGAAACTCAAAGTGTCAGAGACGCTGAGGACCACTCTAATTTCTCACTTGAAGGAAGTAATTTACCATCAGGTGTGCAAAGTAAAATTTGTATGTTTTAACATGTATTGGATGTACCTTTGAATGCTTATTATTCTCATTCGTTTTCAGGAGCTCGAAGTGACACAAGTCATATGTCAGCTTCAGGTATTTTCCTATGTTCAGCATTTCCTTTATCACGACAAAAAAATTGTTAGTAACTTTCAAATAATAATGTGTGCAAAAAAAATTTTATGCAACGCGATATCACCTTATACGTCTTAAGAAAATGTATTCCAGCTAAATACTTAAAACATCTCTTCTCCTAATATGTTCGTGATCTTGGGGATGTAGAGCAATAGAGTCCCTATAATAAGATGACATATTTGATTGTAAACCTTTTAGGGCAGGAGAGTCTGATATATGTTATATTTGCATCTAAACATTAAAGCTTGTTATGCTAGCTAGGGAAAGCAAGGGTCTCATATATATTACTAATGTCTCAAGCACGATACAAGAAGACCAATGAGATCTGCCAGAAACTTGGAATTGATTCAGAAGGGCGTCAATCATCTAATCAAGGGCTTAAGATCTCCAATTTTTTTGAATCGTCTCTCAAGTGTTCCACACATTCAGATGTTGGTAAGAGGCAGAAGCTAGAGGATGGCACAAAGATTTCCCAGCCTCATTCACAACCACCATCACCACCTCCTCCTCCACCCCGTTTTCCACATCCTGATACATTTCCACCTCCACCGCCACCTGAGTATCCTTATTCTCCAGAGCCTCATCTACTAGCACCAGCTCCAACTACAGCAGCACCCAATATCATCTCACCACTACCACCGCTGCTATCTTCAATGCCACACCAAACAATCTCTCACATATCACCTATTACAGGTTCATTTGTACCCTATCCTGTTGGACCACCTGGCCTAGTCAGTGGGATGTCATATGTCACTTTTCCACCACCATACCCTCCTGTGGTTAATTTTTTCATGACCATCATACATCCTCGTTTCCTTGGTGCTCCAAACCCACCTCCGGCTTTTCAGGGATCGCTGGGAATGTTCTGTGGTCCTCCTCTATTCCCCAGATCACCCCCAGCGACATACAGGAACTAGGAGGAGAGTAGTTTGTGCATACCTACATATCAGTTGAGCCAGGCAGCCTAGGGAGATTGTACAACATGAAGCGAACAAGGTTCGTTGAAGAACATGGTAATGGTGATGCATCATTAAGTGTGTTGTGGAGATCAGACCATTGTGTGTGTGTTATTCACACTTTGTCAGTCAATTGGATATTGGTGTGCTATACTTGATTTTATTTACCTATCTAATTTGTATCCGATCTTGGTTGTGGAGTTGAACCTGTCGATTCAACTCCTAGAGATAATTTGAATTTTAGGAGCTTACAAAAATTCCTTTGGATGGTTAAAATCGCTGATCTAGATGTTTCTCTCCTCTGGGTAGCAGTGTTAAAACTGCCGATCTTGATAGCTATAGAAAATATAGAACATAACATCCCATCACAAATATTGTAGCTTGATACAGGTGTGTTATTTAATAGGTCATCCAGGAAAATATTGCCCTGCAATGTTTTTTTTAGATAATGGGAAAGGCATTCGGGCCTTTGCTTCCAAGATAACACCAACACACTATTTGATGATATCATCCAAATTATTACAAACTTCTCAGCACATCCATATGCATGAGACACAAAATAAACACCATCACATTGTTTGATGATGAGATATTATGACGGAACACATCCTAACAAAACCTGATGCGGCTATCGATGTAGAGACGATCGACGGTGGGGCAGAAGTCCGTGGATATGCTGCAGCGCTGCTGAGCCTGGCAGAGCTGGCGCTGATGTGGGCCACCTACAGTGGCGGTTGTGTGGCATTCGGCGAGGCCAGGTTCATGAGCCGCAGAAGCTCAAGTTGGGGCTCTCAGAATTGGAGGAGCGGGCGGTGAGCGGGGATGCCATGCAGGGGCTCGCGAGGCTGTACCAGTTGGCAAGATGAGGATGCTTCTAGAGACACTTGCCGGGATGAGGGAGCTGGAGAAGGTGGTGCGCTGTACAACAAGCTCCACATGGTGAGCAAGATATTTAAAGGTGGGTGGAGGACATGATCAACACAAGGTCAAGCACATCCCCACTACATCCAAACCATCTGGTAGCTTTGTTCACATATACACCTAGTCAGTTATACGTGCACGTACACATGATTAGAGCACATTATCAAGTGATGGAGATACAACATTATGTATGACTTGTGTGTTAGTGTCTCTGTTTATGCTTAGTGGTATGCTACGTGTTCATTCACTGTACTGTGATCTCCGAAATCAAATTTGTATACGTACAATGGTCACGATGCTCCTTGCTGGTTGTTGCAACATAGAAAACACAATCGAGGTAGTGATGGCCAAATGGGCCGGGCCAAACGGGTGGGCACGAAGCACGCAATTTTTGGCCCGGCCCAAGCACGGCACAAGGGTCGGGCCGTGCCGTGGGCCGAGGGTGCGGCCCAATGGGCGGCGGCACGGCACGGCACGATTAAGTTTATTAAATATATTTCTAATTTATATGTATACAACAAGTAGTCTTAGCTTAGTGGTAAGTCTATTCCTTCTTATCTTTGAGGTCCTAGGTTCAAGTCTCCATACTTACACCTATTTTTGCATCATTTAACACAAATTTCCTTCGAAAATGACTAAATGGGCTGACATTTAAAACGGGCTATCGGGCTTAATGGGCCGGCCCGGCACAATTATTATAGTGCGTGCCATGCCATGGGCCGAGGGAGGAGCCATGGGCCGGCCCGGCAGGGCACGAAATTAAGACCGGGCCGTGCCGACCAGAAATTAAACGGGCCATGCTTTTTCGGGCCCGGGCCGTGCCGGGCCGTCCGTTTGGCCATCACTAAATCGAGGGCAAATGGCACTTTGGCCGGGCTCGTAGTGACCAGTAAGGCTAATGATACGCAACTCTTATAATTGATATGTTGCATCCCCCATGTTTGCCTAAAAAAAAATCCCCCATATGTCGAGTAAATTTCCATGACGCTGCGCACAATTTCTTGTTATACAAATTAATCACTAAGTTTCACAATGTGGTAATTTAGATATGAATATTTATTTTGTGGTAATGTAGAGTGGGATGCAATGAAAAAAATGCAATTTATTAGCTAAATATTATGATATTAGATGTAGATGCATCAAAATTAGCTACACTCGAAGCTATTCTCCCAATAGATTTGGGACATTGGCACAAACAATGAGATACAAGTGTAATTCAAAAGAACTATACAAGTTTCACTTTGTAAGGAATAAAGTTGTGGTACATCAAGAGGATCCCTACGAGAGTAAGAGAGACTGAAAGCTTTTGCATGCCTCAACTACTTTACTATAACAAAATCTGATTTGATATTTTTTTCTTAGGAAGGTATTAGCACTGAGAAAGCAATAATTGGAAGATTCTTACACAAACATGACCCTTGAATATATGATAAAAACAAGAGAAACAAATGTGACTGCTAGGCTGGATAGAGGCTCCGCTCCTTCGAGGTAAATTCGTTAGGTCATATGCTTACTCGGGGATAATGATTACAATTACATTTCTCTTGTAGTTGCGTATCACGAATACCTGCTTCGTTCTTGAATTGCAGCTGATTCCCGCGCGCGGTGTGTGTGTGTGTGTGTGTGTGTGTGTGTGTGTGTTTTGGTGTGTGCGCGCGCGCTTGCGGAAAAGTAGTCAAATATACGTCACTTGCTCGGCTCTTCTTTATTTTTTTGGCATTTGAGCACTTCATATGCTACAAACTGCTGTAATACTTTTTTGTTTGACTACTTTTCCTAATTTGCTGGTGTACTTCAACTTGGCCACTGGAGCGAGGAGCTGAAGGCGGATCGAGCTGTGCACGTGCCGCCGCGCCATGATCTACCAGGATCCCAATGACGTCATCTTCACCCATCCGAGGTACCGAGCGCCGGACCGGCGCACACTCCACACCTGAAAACCAGTTCCTTGCTGCCTGCAAAGTAGCTACAGGCAAGGACCAGCAGCCAACCGGCGAGGCCGACTATGGTGTCTCAAAGGTCGAGGTCCTCTCCCCCGACGCCACCTTGGTGCTCTCCGACGTACGACGACGTTGAACCGTTGGTGCCGAGCAGGTGAACACCCTGCCTAGGAACGGAAAATTGGAGCAGGGCAGCTGCCAGGGTACGTACCGGAGTTTCGTCGTCCTTGCCGACTGTGCCGTGTCGATCAGAACCGGCTCAAGCAGCAAACGAAAGAGGAAATCCGCACCGGTTCGCCGGCCGCTGCATCGATCGATCAGCAGCCGAGTTGTGGATCTCCAGCCGTCGTTGCGGAGGGCCATGCGATCGATGCGGACAGCGGAAGATAAATTAGGAACTGATGAGAGCAGCCGACGCGCGGGCGCACCGCTGCAAACTGGTGCTGGGCGGCACCCCGTTCGTGTTCTTCGACTTCCGGCCTCCCTAGCGCGCGGCACGCAGACTCACACGCCCTAGCGGCACGACACGTCCCTGGCCAAACTGCCTGGTGTCACTGCCTTTTACTTACCTCGCCCGGCGGGTATTCGACGTGGCCTCGCGTGTCGTGGAACGCCGTGCTCTCGGCGCACGCTCCGAACGGCGCCCTGGTCGTGGACGCCGTAGACTAGAGCTCTAGTTTCTACCACCCGAGACGTACGGCGGCAGGGTGGAACCGGATGCCTCGTCAGCGTGGTGGTCTCCTGCATGCGCGCACCTCGGACAGCGGTAATTAAGTAAAAGGCAGTTTGCGAACCATCCGCAGAGAATTTTTAAAAATTCTCTGCGGACGGTTCGCAGACTGCTCCCGTGCGGACCCGATCCCGCTAGCCGACGCGTGGGCACCCCACACAATCGTGCACGTCCGTTTAGCGAAGTCCTGCTGTGGTAACATCGAGCGACGGAGCCGAAAGCCGACCATCCAGCGATCAAGCCGATTCATGGGACATCAGACTGAGCCAACATCGTCGGCGAAAGGCGCCCCAACTTTACCCTAATTCATGGCTGGTGACGAGATGCGTTGACCATGGAAAATTGCGCCCAACTGAAAGGAGAGCTGATCGACGAGATCACGCCATTGATGCTCCCTGCTGAGGTCTCCGCTTTCAAGGTCATGCACTAGCCGCTCGTGCCGTTAATGCTAGCTGCCGCTGTCAAGGTCATGCGAAACTTAATCCAGTCGAGTCTTGAAAGTAGCCGAGTGTTGAAACTGAATCGTTTCAATTTAAGTGTATTTTGAGTCCGGTGACGTCCAAAGAAATTACATTGTACATTGATCTACAGTTAGGTCATTTCACACATCACACATCGACACTTTGATCCTCTAAATAAAAAATCACTCTGCATGACAACATCTACAGCTTGATCACTACATTGTTGCCTTGCTAATTTCTCATCCTTGATTTAGTAGCTTCTTTTTCTGCATCTTCCTTTTGAGCAGCCTCACAATAGCTCTGCAAAACTGTGCTCTTCCCTTACATGCAAAACCATCATGCATCTCATCTTATGTACAGTTCAAATGCAGGTATTAACAACATGCATAAGAAAACGACGTGATTATAGAACTGTGGATCCAGTAGCATTGAGCAAGATCTGACATCTAAAGGTTTCTCAAGCTGCAGTAGTCTGAGTCTTGCGAACAGTATCGTCCTTCATCATTTCTGCGCTGATGATCAGCCAATCCCTGCCAACAAGTGTGTCATCAGTTTTCTCCTAACGAGAGATAGTAGAAATTAAGAGTATAGCTCAGCTTCATTCAAAAAAAGAGTATAGCTCAGCAACAGTCCTTTCAAATAGGTCACCTGGGCATTTCGTCGAACGGCTGTTGCGCCTGAAACAATCGGGCAAGCCACCGGCGTCGACGGAATATGTTCGGTGCGTGGCACAAACTGCATGTTGGTGTGAAAGCCCGTGAATGAGAGAGCCCGTGAGCTTCCGGCACCGGCAAAGGTGGTGGCGTAGGTGGATGAGAGAGGCGGAGGGGCGCAGCGGAGGCGGAGGTAGGGGTGAAAACGGACGGGAACGGTCGGGAAAACACCTCAACCATTTTCATTTTCACATTTGTTTTGCCGGACGGAAATGAAAACTGGAAAGCCGGGAACGAAAACGATTGGGACATAATCGGTTAGTCAAAAACGAACAAATCCGAGCGGAATATATCGGTATCGGTTCGGTTGGCGGTAATACAAAACGGGAAGTCAAATACAAAACCTAACACCATAGCTTCAATGTATAGTTCGGACTATAAAACCTTATATATATTGTTTTAATAGTACTTTTGATATATATATATATGTGTGTCAAATATTCATCTGGTACAAGCAACAACACAGCATATTTTTAAGACCAGTTAGCAAAATGATAAAAGTTAAGAAATAGAAACGAAATAATCCAAATATAGAAAGGAAAAGGTCCGAAGGCTTTGCTTTTTCTTTTTTTGAAGACGTCCGAAGGCTTTTCTTTTTTTTTTGAGGTTAGTCCGAAGGCTTTTCTGGTTGCTGCACAAAGCCAAAGACATAAAAGAGAAGCAGATGGCGTGAGTATGCAGCCTAATCCAATGCAGTATCGGTACTTTTCTAGGCCTGGCTACTGGGCTTAGCACGCCATGGAAATCGTTGCAGGGTGAAGCGGCGGACATCAGCTCTTCATACGATGCTGGACAGGTTGGCGGTGGCTGTTATCCCGGATCCAAGGAAACGGGAAGAAAAAACGGGAGATTCCCGAACAAAACGGGGAAATACGAAAACGGACGGGATACGCATCAAACCATTTTCGATCCCGCTCCCGCAAAAGCTGTCCCGTTTCTCGTCCCGTTTCCGGTTTTTTCAGTTTTTTTCCGCTGAATACGAAAACGGATGGGGAAATATAAAAAACAGGCCCGGGACGGGATTTTCCCATCCCATTTTCACCCCTAGGCGGAGGCCTTTTGTTCGGCTGGAGCCTAGCAATGCACGTGCGCGAGCCGAGCCGGGCGCTGTATAGGAGCCTAGCAAGACGGCGTTGGATGGGAGGCGCGTCCATGCGGCACAAATCGGGATCGGGTCCGCACGGGAGCAGTTTGCGAACCATCCGCAGAGAATTTTTTTCCGGCTTCCGCACCATCGTCGTGCGGCTGTAGTGCAACGCGCTCATCAACCTCCAAGAAGAGTGTCGTCTGGTGGACGGCCGGCGCTGATCACCGGTCTCGTCTCGGGCTCCCGTCATGCACAGGCCAGGCACGGCGCCGTCGCCATCAGCCTCTTGGAAAATCAGTCCCGATGTGGCTCCTCTCGACGGGAGCTGTGACGCGCGGCTGGCTCAGGTTCCGCACGTGGCACGTCCTGCCTCCCGTGTCTCAGCCTCTCCCCACGCTAGCTAGGCAAACGCGCCACCGGTTACGCACGTGACATGCTCCACGGTATATATCTCTTGCGGACACAGTATGCGCCTCGAGCATCGATCACGACATGATGGCGTGGCGCCCATGCATGTTCTCTTTTCGTGCTCCTGAACGACGGCGCCCGTTCAGCTTACGCACGTTCCCGCTGACAGACTAGAACGAAAGCGAAGAGCTGGGAACCACTGTTTGTGTCCAAGATGACACTGGATTGCTGACTGTACGTGTACACTTGTTGCCGTCACATGGAGGATTTGGCTCAGGAATCGATCTGTACATATACAAATTAAACCAGAAAACAACGAGTAGTCCTAGCGCCTCGACGACACATCTATGATCAGCCTGTTGTTAATTTTTTTTTTTGCCCAAAACCGCCTGAAAAACTGTTAATTTTCACATGCCCATGGAAGAATACATGATACTATCTTCAGTTCAATGAGCAACTAACCTTTTGTGTAAACACCACTGTGCTACTTTGAGGACAACTAAACACAGCAGTTCCTACCCCAAAATGGAGATTCAAAAAGAAAAAGTTCCAACCCCAAAATCAGACAACAAGCGAGATGCTGTTTTCTGAATCTTGCTCAGGCAGCTGTTACACCTTCCGGTGTGGATACACACCACAAATGATCAAATATGCACTGCCAAGACATAACATCCTATTTACACTCGCACATAAATACAGCCCGTACGTAGGCTAAGCTGAGTGAAAATGGAACAGAAAAGGAAGAAACAAAGTTTTGCAAAAACAGAGAACAAGGCACTCGAACACTCAACTGTGGTCACCACTGTTGTAACTTGAAAGTGGACAGCCATCAGGCCAGGCGCAGCAGTAGAACTCAACATGTCATCAAACTCACTTTCCTAGCATCAGATGATCCACAGCATGAACCTAGAACCATATTTCAACTCTTACCCCAATCAGAACAAAGTAGCCACAGTAAATAAAGGAACTGCAGCCCATGTTATTTCAGATAGGTAAATCCATATGGTACCGAACAGTGGAATATTTCAGTTATTTTGTTTTCTTTCCCCACGTTCTAATATGTTACACTTTTAAGGATAACTGCAAAATATTGAACTAACCACATCGAAAGGTAAATGGAGGTAGTAGTAGACAAAATTTAGTTGAGAAATCATGCAATCAAAACCCATCCATGCAAATATACCAAACCAAGTGTCCATCTGCCAGCTAAGTAACACCAAATCACCTATTTCCTGAGACATATCACATTCAAGCACGACAGCACATAAAATTCAAACGCAAACTAAGAAGCAGACAGACTAATAATTCTTAAACAGTTGTAAAAATGTGAAGTGACAAGTGCAAGCAGATAACCAGAATGTATAGAACTATAGATAAACATCCAATTTTGGAGGAAAGATCTATCTCAGCTAGACTGGATTCTTCAGTTTGATGAAGCTTCAAAAGAAATTGGTTTCCAGTGTCACCTATGCATTTCGATTTACTCAAGAACAAGGGATTAGTTTGCGAGATTCTGCTCTTTTTCTTTCTCACAAGTTCCTGATGCCCGGGGAGTACCGCATTTCAATGGAGCATCTCCCCATGCAAACTTCTTACTGTTACAAAGTAAAGAAGGAGGCCATTTCATGAAGTACAGATGCATATTCCTGTCAAACTTCCTGCGAAACAGCTTCTCCAGTTTCATCGTTTCCAAGCATAGAGACAGGAACCAACAGGGCTTTCGGGTACGGTGGTCCATACCCGATGTTGTCAAATATGCATAACCATCCCAAATTGACAAAAAATGAAGCTCAATGCCATCATGGAATTGGCCTGATAGGACCCGTTTAAGCTCCGTGTCCATGGGGATCACCCTGTCCTCCACCCATCTCTCAACACCATCATCGTCCCTCGTGTGCATCAAGATACCAACATTAGATCCATCAATATAAACAATGCACGCTGTGCCATCGTTAGTTTCACTGATGACACAGGTACGGGCATTGCATCGCGGGAGCTTTGCCATGGAGAACTCCATTATGGCGGTGTCAAGCGAAATCATGTATCCCAGGTCCGCATAAATCCAGTACAAGAACCCATTCTCATGCACACAAAACCTATTCAGAAGCTCACGGTCAGGGTCATCTTCTGGCTTCACCGGAAAGTCCACCGATGGGGTTACTGACCAAACCCCGGTGTCTGACGAGAAGACAGTAGCCTGTATCCTCGAGCCATCGAAGGAAAGAAAGGACACACGGAACGACATGGGGTCGTCATCCGAGCAGAATATGCCAATGTCTTCGAAGCCTTGTTCACTTTCAAAGATGCCCGTGGGAACATGATCAATGACACGTTCCCTCTGCCGCGTCAAGGGGTTCAGCACGGTCAGCAATTTGGCATCCCAATTCACAAGTAGGACGTTGCCGCCGCAGCAATCCGCGATCTGCCAGCAGGGGGCTTCCTCCTCGGGGAGGTCCTGGAGGGAAGTGAGGAAGAAGTCGCCGCCCCGGACGGCGGCAGCCAGGTCTCGGTCGTGGGTACGCGCGGGGACGAAGGCGGGGAATCTGGGGTGGTCCCAGGAGTCGTAGAAGAGGCCGAGCAGGGGCGGCGGGTGGAGGGCGCGGAAACGGCGGCGGAAGGCCGGCGAGGAGGCCACCGCGCGGAGCCACGGCCGGCAGGTGTAGGCGGCGCGGACGAGCGTGGCGAGAGATGGGACGCGGAGGAAGATCTCCAGCAGGAGGTCGTCGCCGAGGGAGGATATGTGCCTCCCCGCCGCCGCCGCGTCAGATGCAGCAGCATCCCTCCGCTTCTTTCGCGGCATCGCCTGCGTGACGGCGCGTCTCTCGTCCGTCGCTGCTTCGGAGTCGTCGTCCGCCGCCGTCGTCTTCTGGATCTCGGCGTCGGAGATCTTCACTTGCCCCTGCAACTCCCTGACCGGCGTCTCCTCAGCGACCGCGGCGGCCGGCGGCCTCGGCGTTGCCAACATCTTTCTCCGTCGAGATCCGCGCACAAAAATCTGAAGACAGTGAGTTCGCTAGGGTGGATTTCTTGATGGACCCTGGTTTTGCATCTTGACTTCTTGAGCCGCCAGAGGGAGAAACGAATTGTGCGACCCGCCTTTTTTTTTAGCACACTCTCGATCGGCAAAAAAAAAAAAAAAAAAACACATTCTCAAACCAGGCCCGACCTTCCAACGTGGCCCATGAAACGAATTGTGCGGCCCATTAGCACAACCGACGACCCAGGAAGCAAAAAAAGTGGTGTTAATTTTAACTATTGATGAACGCAGCAAGGTCCCGATCTCCATAACCAATCTTTTCAAGCACGATGAATTTGGTAAGACAATATCCCCCTTTTGCAAATCAAATGTGCACTACAAACATTGTCGTCATATTTATTAAATAAATAAAAAAGAAAATCCTCGGCCGGTGAGGGAAAGACCACCCCACACTATTCCATTAAGAGCTCAACCGGAAGTCGGACGAGAATGGTCATGAAACTAAGTTTGCAATATGTTGAATTGAGCAAGAGAATTCTAAATTAAGCATTATGCAACAAGAGGCTTTTAGATTTGGAGCCTCATTGAAGGTTTACGATCAGCTTGTTTGTGCCTTGATTCAGGCAGCTTCGTTCAAGAAAGCTACTGCAAATTAAAAAAAAAATGCAGCTTCGTTCAGGCAGCTTGTGCCGGTTAAGTATCTTCATTTGTATATGCACAAATGCGTGCACGAACTTGTTCTGCTAATTATTTTATTTCACATGATCTGGAAGCAGTTTTTGCTGCCCTGTTTTGCGCATCTTCGAACAGCCCGCTTGTGCCCCTGATGAACACAGCTATTATCAATTTTCAAAATCAAACTTACCAAGCACGATTCGGTTTTCTGAATTCGGTCAGAAAACTATTCGCTCTGTGGATGGTAATTCCAAATCAAATGTGCACTAGAACAACGTCGAATCATATTTACACCAATTACCCATGAGACATAATTACCAATTCAGTACAAATTTATGTATCAGCAAAGCCAAAATGGAGAAGAAAGGAGAAGGAATGCACAAACAGAGAAGGGAGATCGATGGAGGAGAATCTGATGAGGGAGTCACAAGGCGGCGAGGCCGAGGAAATCGACGGCGGACTTGGCCATGATGGCGGTGAACTCCTGGAAGCTGATGACGCCGTCGCCGTCGGTGTCGGCCTCGCGCATCATGTCGGTGAGCTCGGCGTAGCAGATGGGGTGGCCCATCCGCGCCATGGAGCGCGCGAGCTCGGCTGCGGAGATGAACCCGTTCCCGTCGCGGTCGAAGGCGCGGAACGCCTCGGCGAGCTGCGCCTGGTCGACGGTGACGGCGGGGCGGCACGGCCCGAGGAGCAGCGGCGCCAGGGAGGACGCCAGCTCGTCGAACTCGACGGTGCCGTTGCCGTCGGCGTCCATGGCGGCGATGAGCGTGTGGATCTCGTCGCCCGCGGCGGGGCGGAGGCCGAGCGACCGGAGCAGGGCCGCGATCTCCAGCTTGGTGAGGCTGCCGTCGCCGTCGAGGTCGAAGCGGAGGAAGAGCTCCCGGAGCTGGCGCAGCTGCTCGTCGCGGAGCCGCGCGCGCCCGCTGGCCGCCGGGGTCGGGGCGAGGTCCTTGCCGACGCCGGCGCCGGGGAGGGGCATGGACGCCGACCGCTTCGGCGGCGCGGCGGTGGCGGACATGGCGGGCGACGGGTGGGCGCGTGCGCTCGCGCTGCCTTTTCGGACGCGGTCTTCGGGGCGGGTGCTCTCCATCTGCGTGCCGTCGCGGATGGGCTGGAGGCGTGGGCGTGGCGGCAAGATATCATTGCCGTTCCGTTTGCGTTCCGCTGGGGTGCCGTTTTGAGGATGTGGTCGTCGCCTACGCCTGCGTAACTTGTACAGTTGTTACATAGTTTTGCTGCATTTAGCCGTGAGGAAACTAGATATTGTTGCATTGGCAACCGGTTGGCGCTAAGCGTCAACTTTGGCTTTACTGTTTATCATTTAATTGTTTTTTCTTTTGGGAAAAGCTAAAATTTGCCCGGGTGAAAAGTTGTCCTTCAGCACCCGAATTCTGTCTCCTTCCTTTTCTTCCTAAGTTGCATGCATTAAAGGATGAACACATGTCATAGATGGAAAATCGGGTGTTTTTAAAGCCATGAATACTCAAATTTTTCTTATACCTTAAGTTACAGTCAATTTATATTGGAGTTACAACTGCTTTATACTGAAGTTACAGTGATTATTTCGGTGTAATTTTTGAGTATGGATGGTGTAAATGAAAATTCGGGTGCTAGGACCCTCTAAAATACCTGAATTTTTCTTCTCTACCAGATCAGATTAGATCTGATGGTTGAAAGATCCTTTTGATTCTTGTCCAATGGTCTAAAATTCGGGTGATGGGATCCAGTTTTTCACCCGGGTGAGCTATAGACAGCCCCCTTTTGTAATATTTTTACTAACATATAAAAATTGCAAACATGCTTAAAGTACCTCTGATGCCAAATCTAGCAATACCTTTGTTGATTTATTCAACTATGTTTAGTAAATTAACGTTCGCCAATGTTTGTAAAAGTCAAAGTTAACAATTATTGTGAATGGATGTTAGTGGAATTTCAATAATAAAGTCAATATGAACATTTAATTGGAAACTGAGTGTTCTTCCAAGTGATGAATATAAATAATATAAGATGCAGTGCGCTGAGAAATGTCAAAAACCACTTGTTGTTGTTTTCATTCAACTGGTTCTGAGAACTGAGATTCTCACCTAATAGAGCATGAGTTTGAGGGTAAGAAACCGGTTGCTTATACAAGTGAGAAAACTGCATCATTACCATCCCGTGAGCTTAGGCACAAGGAATGGGTCCGTGTACCTATCAGAAAGGTTTTTCAGTAGACATTTCCCCCATATAAAAAAGAACAGCAGAGAGAGACTCACTAACATAATTATGCAGAGACAGCAAGTGCCTTCGATCACAACCGAATCTGTATCAAGCAAAATAGACAGCGAGAGCAATATATATACTCTTCATCGCAATATATATACTCATGTTTCATTTTTTTTACGACAATTCTTGATCGCAACAAGCAAACACAAGAATTCTGAGCTATCACATTTAACTGTATATATCCAATCACATTGTGGACAGTTCTCTCATGAGCTACTGCATGTACAAAGAAATTTATCTGATGCTTCAGGGGAGACATGAAACAGGAATACAATGGTTGCATTTTCTTTTCAAAAATAGAATGCTATGCAAGTGAAGTATTAAGAATCTTCTGAAAAAAATTGAGGGCGAATCTGAGTGCAGAGACTTCTTCTCTGTAGGAACGGATACCCTGGATCCATGCTTTTCTACCTCAGCCACCATCTTTGAACTGCCGAAATGGGTGTGTTCAGGAATGGTGCATAGCGATAAATGTATGGATTTACTGCCCGGCCTATTCTTGCCCACACGCTCTGGTGGTAGCCGGAAGTCACAGGAGCATGGTACATCAGCTTCAGTAGCTGTTCAATGAAATGACGAAACAGTTAGCTAAGTAATAAAGGTATGATTCAGTAGTTGAACATCTAATAGGTTCTGTTAGATAGAATCCCAAGCAATCAAACAACTCAGGTTCGACATTTAGTATGATTTCAGCTATTGTTCGAACAATCACCTGATCAGAATTAAAATTTCCAGTATACTAACAGGGAAACAGAACTGGTAGAAATGAACAACTCGTTCTCAGAGCTTGGATTTAATGCAGTCAATAAGATAAGAAGAAAGACATGGTGCTCTCATATTCTTCTTAACGACTTAAAGGAGACCAACAAAAAAACAGAGAGAAATATGGATAAAACACCAAATCTTTGGAACGGGATGACTTACATGAAAATACATAAATGTCTGGATTATGTTGCGCCTCGACCTGCACAGGCAACGGCACAGAACATCTGGTGTAAGTTCACAAACAAAAACCTTATCTAGATAATTCTTTGAGAAGAGAATGGACGCACGAGAAAAGTGAGATGATCATAAGAAACCCCAGTGTAACTTCAGCATTTGAACAAAGCAGGCTGAGTGTGGTGTTGTTCGTCTCTACCCACAGGCAGGGGTCTTCCAGGTACTTCCTGAAACAAGCAAACAGCAGATGCCCATAATGCAAAACTGAAATATAGAATTTAAAGCAACGAGCACTTGAGTATAATAAAAAACAGAAAAACAATCTTAATTACTTACCTGTACAAAGAAGAACGTGTAAAATTACGCCTAAGGAACCGGGCAACATGATCAAGTGCCCAGCAAAGCACAGGAAGTAATGCAACTACAACAAAAAGAAAAAGGGACATGTTAGGATGGAACAGACAACAGATTGGACTCACAAATTGAATAAAGTGGTTAACTAAAAGAAGCTTACTCTTAAAATGCACATTAGAAGTGAACATCATAAGCGAGAACATCAAATGAACAAAGTCCTTGGCTACAATTATAGACTGCAACCAAGGCTGAAGTGCAGGCATGTTCCACGCTCTTGGTTTCTAGAAGCAGAACAAAAATCATATTGACATAAAAAGTGAGTGCATTAGCATAACCAAAACTACAGAAGAGAGGTGCTTTATTCCTTCATTTAGATTAACAGATGCTTACCCCATAAGTGCAGTATAAAGAGTAAGTGGACGAACATATTGTCCCTAATAATGAAAGTCTGTATGCTTTACTTGAGATATGGTTGGGTAGAATAGGAAGTATTCCAAGACAAGCAACAACCAGTACCTGTGAAATAATAATTCACAAAAACCTTTCGTCAATCACTGAGTCCAACACTTTGACAGTATCTACTAAGCACTAGTGGCAATGAGAACAAGATAAACAGCAATATATTATCATAAGCCAATGATAAAATCATCATCTTATAATCAAACTATCATCCAGAGCATATCACAAATCAGTGGAACAAAATGCCATGACGAGTGATGCCAGCAGTAAAAAAGAAGTGTAAAATGAGGCCAGCTCTTAAGGTAAAAAATTGTGAAAGGTGAAAGCAGTGAAACTGAAGTTTGGCAGCACTCATACATAAGAAATAGCAGCTATAAGATAGATCATACAGAAGTTCTACATCAAGGGGGCTGTGATCACTCCATACCCAGGCATTGATAGAGAAGTGTATCGTACGCCCGTCTAGCCGTAAAGAATTTCCACTCCTCTCAGATTGTGATGGTTGGGAAGATGCAGTTGATCTTGAACTAGCTTCACAAGATAAACGTTGAATCTTAGACAGATATGCTATGAGAGGATGCTGAGGGCCCGTTCTGTTAATTTTTTTTCTCGAACACCCGTTCTGTTAGTTCATAACTGTGATTCCAAAAGTAAGGTTTTAAGCACCACGATTTGATCATACCTGAGTCACGAGCTCTGATATTCTCACCGGATGGTGTAGATGAAGATCTAGCTGCTGGTCTAGTGGGCTGAGTTGAAGTCAAGGAGGACATTGGCTCAACAATCAAACCAGGATCCTGACATGTAAAGAAGACAAATCTTTAATATTTTACCAATACTTCTTTGATCAATGTTCTTGGATGTCAGATTAGTATAAGCATCGAAATAATATGAAAGCATAACTGATCAAAATATTCAGAAGCTATTATGTGCAACAACAACAACAACAAAGCCTTTTTATCCCAAGCAAGTTGGGGTAGGCTATTATGTGCAGCAAAGATTATATAAATTAGACCGCTGCATAACCTATAAGGAGAACCAATGACATAATAAGAAAGCATAACTGGGTTGTTAACATAAACATATACTCCCTCCGTATTTGAAATGATGACATTCGGACAGTACAGTTCAATTCTCCTGTCCTAAGCAACATGAATTCACTAACGGAGGGACCGAGGGAGTATGGTATATTGCAGTGACCGATGCAAGCAGTTTAGGCCTGCTTGAAGCAGGAAATTTGCAACCATAAATGGAAAAAATACTAGCATCTATCCAAGCTAAACATGACTACAAGAACCCAAAAAGGGCTTAATGTTCATAAAATCCAAGCAACACCTCTGTGGTTTCTCTTACAGAAGTGAAATAATATTACGAGCACCCTGATGTGGACCAAGTGAACTACCCTCCAATTTCTCACGAAAAACTACATATGTGAATAGTCAATAATATTGGCAGAAACGTAGTGAAAATGTGAAACCTCACAAGGACGATATTGTTGCATCTGATAAACTAATTCGACCTTATGAAACTAAGGTACACTACAATAATACAACCTTGTACATTTTCCCCGTTTGACAAGACAACCTGCTTGTGCCATAAAAGAGACCTTTTCAATACATTGTTTGGGAAATTCTTAAGAGGTACTAGGATCGCGAACCCTTTCACGACATTAATTCTTCACGCCACAAGCAGACGGCTAAGCCAATCAGATCGAACTCACTAGTCCGCAGACTCCGCACAGCACGAGCGGCGCATCCAACCAATCCAATTAGCATGATACGCGTCCAATCCGGCACGGCAATAACAAGTGGCGGAGGGTCACGAGACTCACGATGTACCGCTGGTAGAACTTGCGTTTGAAGTGGTCGACGACGTCGGGCCGGGAGGCGAGGTGGGGCGGCACGAGGACGTTGGACCAGTACCCCGCCCACCGCGCGTCGTTCTCGTAGTCGTACGCCGCCGCCGCGATCCGCTTCAGCCTCTGCGGATCTCCCGCGGCGCCGCCGGTGCTCGCATCCGCATCGCCTCCCATCGCCGTCGCACGCTCCGGGGTTTGGATGTCCGGCTCCGCCTGAGAGACGACTCAACTGCAGCAGAAATTTCAGCAGATTTTTTTTTTCTTTTCGAGGACCTTTTTTTTCCTGCTTGCAGTGGTGTGGTCCCTCCAGAGCCTGGAGGTTGTTGACAGTTGGAAAATTCCAGATGCCTGGACTGGAATGGTGGGCTCCTCTGCTCAACGCCTCCACCCACCCACACAAAAGGGAGAGGAGAATACCCAATTTTCAGGCTCCCAAAAGCAAAAAAGCTTTCTCCAATGAGCTTTAAGGAAATTGAAATACCCAAACTTCTCTCGCTTTGTGATCTGGATTTATGGAGCATAATGTGAGCCTAAGAATAGGAAGAGATACTTTTATACATGAATCACTTAATTTCATTTTACATATGCGTATCTATATGTTCATGCCTTCATTTTATTTTTGCAAATTAAAAGAATTATAATAAATATGAATCATAGTACATCCCCGAACTACATCAAATTATATTGACGCTTTAAAATCCTTCCCAGTTACCTAATCTTTGGTATGTCTTTCATGCTGCCTCTAATGAACCGAACACCATTGAGGATAATAATTTAGAATAAAAGCCCTAAAAACCAGATCAATAATCATGAGGACAATGATTTAGCATAAAAGCTCTATAAAAGAGTAGGCCCAGTACCACAGGCGAGGGTTGGCCGTGAGGACATGATTTAGAATAAAAAAATCTGAAAATTAAAATTGGCAAAATATCATACTCCCTCCAGTGTCAAAAAAGCTGTCGTTTTGGACATCGACACGATTTTCAAAACATAGCTTTGACTAATACTTTTTACTATAAAAATTAATAAAATATAGTTGAAGTGTAATTTTATGAAATAATATTTTAATATAAATCTATTCATGTCATTCGCACATTTCAAAATTTAATATATAAAAAATTATTTAAAAGGTTTGACTTAAGATAACCTCAAAATGACAACTATTTTAAAACTGGAGGGAGTATGCTAAAAGCAAGATTCCGTTGCGCTCACATAATATAAGAAGAAGAATAATCCTCTCACGTATGAGGAGAATTTACTCGAACTCACGAAAGTACACTTAAAATAAGCGCGTCATCCATGCAGTGAAAGAGGAAACCCACGACGAATCGATCTTGAAAAACTACCTAGTACAACTACAAAGCTCTCGTGCTAATCTTTGGGGCTTGTTTGGGCACACTGGGATGAGGTTCAATTTTCTACAGAAGAGGCCCTATATCTAGATGAATGGCGTGTCGTGTGCTCTATGAAGTTACATCGGGGCCATTCAAAGAAAAGGGTGCAAAGCACTTCCGGCCCTCCCTGTCACCATCGGAGATGACCAATAACTTATGAATTCAAAGCCAGATTCTCTCTCTCACACACACACCTGTAGAGGTTTGACCCAAATGTTTTACAAGAAAAAAGGTGGAAATCCAAAAATTCAAATCATTAGGGGAGAAATTTTGATCACACAATACATTAATATTGCGTGCAACCCTAGCGTCAAAGACGACGATGGATGTGTTTGTTTTATTGTAGAAATAATTTCCTACATGCCATTGTATTTTACGGGATCCCTTATTTGCCACTGTCGATAAAGTTAGGTATTTTACGCAATACCTTACTTGTCACTTAAACACCGTCGATAAATAAAGGATTTTTTTCTTTAGGCTGGGATTTTTGGCTTGACCATCTTAGAGGTGCTTGAAGGAATGCTTGAGTAGAGAGTAGAGACACATCATGAAGTTTCGCATCTCCATCTAAAGCGCCCCTCATCCATGCAATTACTTAGAGCAACTCCAAGAGTTTTGGTAAAATGTATTCTAATTCTTTGATTTAGCTAATCTTTCAAATTTACAACTAAAATAAAACACACCTAAAAATGTTAGGGTAACCAACAGACTCTCTAAACGAGTCCGCGGGAAGAAGGAATAGAGAGTGAAGGTCCTAGCTAAGTATAGCTAACTAGAAAACTAGAATGAATAATAGTTAGCTATTTTGGAGAGACTGTTGGAGACCCATTTTCAATAGTACAAGCCATATTTTTTTTAAAAAAATGCTTTATCTAGCATGTTGGAAATTGGAATTGCTCTTATATGCGCAACACCCTTTTCAAAAATTGATTCTTGACGAAACGCTCCGGTGCTACGAAATAAGCATCCTACTTATTCCCACTGAAGGTAGCCTATCTAGCTAGCGCACCTCAAAGTGGCATACCGTGTCGTTCGCTCCGTGTCTAAGAGAAAAAGGTATGAAGTTACATTGGGGCCATTCAAAGAAAAGGGTGCAAAGCACTTCCGGCCCTCCCTGTCACCATCTGCGAAAAGACGATCGGAGATGACCAATAACTTATGAATTCAAAGCCAGATTCTCTCTCTCACACACACCACCTGTAGAGGTTTGACCCAAATGTTACAAGAAAAAAGGTGGAAATCCAAAAATTCAAATCATTAGGGGAGAAATTTTGATCACACAATACATTAATACTGCATGCGACCCTAGCGTCAAGGACGACGATGGATGTGTTTGTTTTATTGTAGAAATGATTTCCTACATGCCATTGTATTTTACGCGATCCCTTATTTGCCACCGTCGATAAAGTTAGGTATTTTACGCAATACCTTACTTGTCACTTAAACACCGTCGATAAATAAAGGATTTTTTTCTTTAGGCTGGGATTTTTGGCTTGACCATCTTAGAGGTGCTTGAAGGAATGCTTGAGTAGAGAGTACAGGCACATCATGAAGTTTCGCATCTCCATCTAAAGCGCCCCTCATCCATGCAATTACTTAGAGCAACTCCAAGAGTTTTGGTAAAATGTATTCCTAATTCTTTGATTTTAGCTATTCTTTAAAATTTACAAAAAAAAACTAATCTCTAAAATAAAACACACCTAAAAAAGTTAGGGTAACCAACAGACTCTCTAAACGAGTCCGCGGGAAGAAGGAATAGAGAGTGAAGGTCCTAGCTAAGTATAGCTAACTAGAAAACTAGAATGAATAATAGTTAGCTATTTTGGAGAGACTGTTGGAGACCCATTTTCAACAGTACAAGCCACATTTTTTTTAAAAAAAATGCTTTATCTAGCATGTTGGAAATTGGAATTGCTCTTATATGTGCAAAACCCTTTTCAAAAATTGATTCTTGACGAAACGCTCCGGTGCTACGAAATAAGCATCCTACTTATTCCCACTGAAGGTAGCCTATCTAGCTAGCGCACCTCAAAGTGGCATCCCGTGTCGTTCGCTCCGTGTCTTAAGGTGGTGTTTGGGTAGTGGGAAATGTGGGTTGGGTTTGGGATTGGGAAATGGATGGAGGGTTAGGATCTAATATGGTGGAAGAATGAGTGGCCTAATCTCCTACCTCATTTCCTTATCCCAATTCCCATTCCCAATTCCCCATTGCCAAACGCCCCATAAGAGAAAAAGGACGGACAGTAGCTTTTATTTATCCATGCACTACACTCCCTTTTTGTCGATCATGAGTCATGACTGGTGCAGGTCAACATCCAGAGATCCAGCACAACGTCTTAAAGTGTGTTGTCCAGCAGGGCCGCCTCTCTCTCGTTCTGTTCTAGTAAAGTTTTACTCCGTAATTCCCAACCAACTACAGAGCAGTTCCTGGTGTTTTGTTCTGCACTGCCAACTAAGGAACCGTACCCGTGCCCATTGAAGTTACTAAAACTTCACAAAGTACTCTGATGCCAATTTTCTAATCTGGCCGCAACCTCTGCTCTTGACAACGCATTAGGCTAACCATATTTTTTTGTATTTTTAACTTGACCGACTCAATCACTCACAACCAACTGGCGTCAATAAAACCCAGCCCCAGGGACACGCCCATTACTCGTTTCTTCATCCAACACCGAGCAACACGGCTGGCCCTGCCAAACATTCCGAGCAAGAGAAAGTTCAGACAGAGCGCGCGATCGTCCAGAGCTCGCCGGCCATGGCGACCTACGACAAGGCCGTCGAGTCCTACAAGAAGGCGGTCACCGCGGCGGCGTCCCTGGCGGCGTCGGCCATGCTGGTGCGCGGCGTCGTGAACGAGCTGATGCCGTACGAGGTGCGCGACTTCCTCTTCTCCGGCCTGGGCTACCTGCGCTCGCGCATGTCGTCGCAGCAGACGGTGGTCATCGAGGAGACCGAGGGCTGGGCCACCAACCAGCTCTACGACGCCGCGCGGACGTACCTCGCCACGCGGATCAACACCGACATGCAGCGCCTCCGCGTCAGCCGCGTCGACGAGGGCAAGAGCCTCATGTTCAGCATGGAGGAGGGCGAGGAGATGGCCGACGTCCACGACGGTGCCGAGTTCAAGTGGCGGCTCGTCTGCCGCGACAACACCAGCGCCGGAGGCGGCAACGGGAACGGCCGCGGCGGCAACGGCAACTTCCGGGCCGAGGTCCGGTCCTTCGAGATGACCTTCCACAGGAAGCACAAGGAGAAGGCTCTCCAATCCTACCTCCCTCACATCCTGGCCATAGCAACGAAAATCAAGGAGCAGGACAAGACGCTCAAGATCTACATGAACGAAGGTGAGTCCTGGTTCGCCATCGATCTCCACCACCCATCGACCTTCAGCACACTTGCCATGGATCACAAGATGAAGAAGTCGGTCATGGATGATCTCGAGAGGTTTGTCAAGAGGAAGGAGTACTACAAGAGGATTGGCAAGGCGTGGAAGCGGGGTTACCTGCTCTATGGCCCTCCTGGGACTGGCAAGTCCAGCCTGATTGCAGCAATGGCCAATTACCTCAAGTTTGATGTGTATGACCTCGAGTTGACTGAAGTCAACTGGAACTCAACACTTCGGCGCCTGCTCATTGGGATGACCAATCGGTCAATCCTTGTCATTGAAGACATCGACTGCACCATTGATCTGCAACAACGGGAGGAAGGCCAGGATGGCACCAAACCCAATCCATCAGAGGACAAGGTTAGAAAGTTGGAATGATAGTCCTTTTCTTGGTTCTTTAGCTTTCTTAATGCTTAGCTTTAATCTGGGCATTGTGTTGAACAGGTGACGCTATCTGGGCTACTCAACTTTGTAGATGGACTTTGGTCAACAAGCGGGGAGGAGAGAATTATTATCTTCACAACAAACTACAAGGAGAGGCTGGATCCAGCGCTTCTTCGGCCTGGCAGGATGGACATGCACATCCACATGGGGTACTGCTGCCCAGAGTCATTTAGAATCCTGGCCTCCAACTACCACTCCATCGACAACCATACTACATACCCTGAGATAGAAGAGTTGATCAAGGAGGTAATGGTGACTCCAGCAGAGGTTGCGGAAGTGCTTATGAGGAACGATGACACTGATAATGCTCTTGAGGGCCTTATTCAATTCCTCAGAGGAAAGAAGGGTGATACCAAGGAGAGCAAAGGTGGAAATGTGGAGCATGTGACAAACAAGGATGAGAAAGAGACCACGACAAAAAAGGATGTCTCCGACAATCAAAATCTGAGTGATGCCGGCAAACAATGATGCACAAATAGTGGGCATCTCTTATACAGTACCATATAAATAGTACCAGGAAAGTCTGCCCAAAAAAAGTTTTTGCTTTGATAGTTCATAAGAGATCATTTTTGAAACTATAGAGTACTCTGGTATCATGATACTATATTTCCTTTATCACATCAGATACTACATTGTACAGTACATAAATAAGTCCAGGTGGACTCACATGAGTATATGCAGCAGTTACAAAGTACATCTTATCTTATGATAATAGTCTAAAGTATCCAGGTAATCATGTTCTCAAAACCTACAAACTATAGGAAATTTATACCGGCATGGCTTCTCATAACAGATCAGTCCTCAGAGGCGGTGTTCACTACATTGTCTTCTTGTTCACCATTTTCTTCTCGTAGATCGTACTCAACAACTAGACCAAGATTATCAACAAACTTGTGGTACACCTGGCACCCTGCACACTGCATGTGCCGTGAATGTTAGGATCATAAATTACGAGGTACGTGGATGAGCATATAATGTGGGCTTGTCTCATATAGCAATTCCAAAAAGACAAGCTGGACTTTGCATTAATATGAGCAAAGCTGCACATAGCAATACTACCATACAAAATTTACCTGAAGAAAAACCGTCCCTCTTTCATAGGCAACTCTGTTAATCAAACGCTGGGTCCTTTCACCACATTTATTACATGTAAACTGAACAAGCAAGCTCCTTCTTGGAAGCTTTATATCAACAGTGGCTTCCTGAAATATCACACACACAAAAGTTACATTACATCACATACATTCTGGCCTACTAATTACCCTGCACTTCTACAGTATTAAAAACCAGACAACAATTAAAGCTATAACTGTTCAATTCTGACCTAGTTTCTTCTTCAAGGTAGTTTATTCCCAAATCAACCTAGCAAGACCTTATTTCATTTCCAAATATTCACATCAGTAAGTTCTCAACCTACCAAATATTCAAAATACAGATTGTGTTGTCTTTTGAATGCCATATCTGCTCTATAAGATACCCAAAGAAAAAAAAAATCGCTTAAGAAATGGGCAGTGTATGTACAATATCTGAAAGTACTAGCAGTTTGATATGGACAAGTTGCTGTCTTTGCATATTGTTTACTTTGGCCAGTGAACAAAAAAGACATGATGCTGTAAAACCACACCTTAGAATTTGATGAATGAAAAGCTACAGACCAAATTGCTAATGATAACTACAAAGAAGAGGTCATAATGATATGAAGCAACTAATCAACATGTCAGGTTGAGTTTCCTTTGCTATCCTATATCAAAGAGTCATGTTTGCATGGTACCAGATAATGGTTCTCTCTTGTAACTCAACAACTGACCAAAGCAATGTGTTTATGTATGTATGATTATATATATGCTTTTATACCAAAACAAATATGTGTTTGAGAGGAAAATGGTACACAGATTATTCAGTTCAGGAAAACAGTGCTCCAAGTTACAATATCCCCTCATTCCTGGCAGCTGCTTAATCCAACCGAAACCATGAATATATTCTAATCTCCCCACATAATTCCAACATCAGTCATCCAAAACCAAGACCAATTCACTCCTGACAACTTAGAAACATCATAGAGCAAAAAGTAGTGAGGATTTACCGTAGGCAACGCCGCCGCATCGGAACTGATCTCACCAGAGGAGCAAGCGGAGATGGCCCGCCTCCTTCGATGACACGAGACCCTCAACCTGCGCGAAGAGATAGAGCACAATCTCAGAAACCGGCGAGCCGGGACACAAAGAGGATGAAGCTAGAACGAAGCCGAACCCTGGCGCCGTCGCCCTAAGCTTCAAGGAGCCAACAAGAGAGACGCGGGTAGGACGAGGAGGCTCGCAGCGAGCGGAGATGCTCCCGGGGAAGGCCGCAAAGGGCTGCAGCGCCGCCGAGCAGCGCCCGTACGCCGCTGCCGTCGCCGCCATCGCCGCCTACTACTGGATTCGCTGCTAACAAAATCGCTGGACAAGGAAGGAAGGAAGCCAGGCTCAAATCCATTGGGCCGTGTCGTCTCCCAATAAAAGCCCATTAAGAAAATAGTCATTTCTGAGCCCATGAGCCGAACGCCGAGCCCCTCACTGTCGCTTATTTCCGTGTTCCCGCGACCGCAGCTTTCGTTCCCGCCGCCCCCACCGAAATCTCCATTCCAAACGAGAGGCGGGAGCGGAAGCTGAGCTCGCGATCTCCACGGGGAGCGAGGAGAACGAGGCGCGCCGGGGCTGGTCCGTGGTCGCCGTCGACGACATAGGTAAAGACCCCGTGCCTTTTCTAGCTATCTAATCCACGGCTATCCCTCGTGTGGTCGCCGGTTGTTCGACGTTATTCCTCACCGGCAGGCGTTAAGAGGGCTAAGAGGGTGGCCGACCGTCTGCTGGCCTGCGCTGTGGACTAGTGCGGACCGTCACCTCTGGGGGCAATGAGGGTGGGCTCTAGATGGCCCTTTTTTTCCCCATAATTTGGGAGAGGAGGAATCGATGATTTTATGATTTGATGGTTTCCTGCTTTCTGTGTGAAAGCATGGAGCTCAATCCATTGTACTTGGCTATCTGTTATTGTGCGCAGTAGCTATTTTGGGTTTCATTTAGGGGTGGGGTGGAGTCTTCTATTAGTTGGGGATCCTTGGGTACCCATCCCCACTCCTACAGTTTCATCTCCATGGTACAAAAGTGCATTATGTACCAGTGCATCATTGATAATCCTACCAGGCTCGGGACTAGCTATTTTTGAGATAACCAGAGAAGTTCGTGCAGTAGCTTGACCAAACAAAAAAAAAACAATTATGGCCTGGTTCAGCTATAAAAAAGTCATATGGGCTTAGTAAGGGAATCCTACAAGATCGTTATGATATTAGTGCTTGATATGAGTCATATGACCACTGAAAACATTTTTGTTATTCTTTGCAAGGCTGTATCATGCTCTCACGTTTCAGTTACACACTTGGCGAGACTCACTTATAAAATATGAAGTGACCTACGAGTTTCTTGCACCAGAGGAATAATGGGCTGTTATTTTATCTTCTGTGCTTAAGCTAAAGAATGTTGAAAGTTAAAATATGTTCTGTACAGGGCAGAGTTTCTTGCAAACCACAAAATGGCTCAGGCCGCGAGGCTGAACCTGAGGATGCAGAAAGAGATTCAGCTTCTACTGAAGGATCCACCACATGGGGTCTCACTTAATCTTTCTGAAGATGAAAGTGCTTTATCTTCTCTGTCAAGCATTGAAGCGAGTATGATCTATCTTTTATTACTTGCTGCATTTTTTTTAAGCAAAAGCAAAATTCAGCATTGTGACTTTCTTTTTCCTCACTTTGCATGTGGATTTCCTGCTAACTAAATCAAGGAATTGAGGGGCCTGAGGGAACGGTTTACTCGAAGGGGGTTTTTATTCTGAAGATCCAAATCCCTGAAAGGTAAATTGTGTGATAGAAATCAAAATCCAGAGTCTCAAAAAAATAGAGAAATAAAAGTGTCTCCCCCTCACCCATCACATGATGAACTGATGATTTATGGTCATTCCTTTGCTGAGATATGCAGGTATCCGTTCCAACCACCTAATGTGACCTTTGTTACCCCCATTTATCACCCCAATATCGACAACGGAGGACGCATCTGCCTTGATATTCTAAATTTACCCCCAAAGGTAATTGATAGGAAATAACTTATGAGTAGATGATAGTACTGAAATATCAGAAATTCATACTCTCAGATCTAATCAGCTTTTTTCATATTGATAACAATTATTACTGCACAGGGAGCCTGGCAACCTTCAATCAACATTGCTACTGTTTTAACAAGTATCGGCTTGCTGCTAAGTGAGCCAAACCCTGATGACGGGCTGATGGCTGAAATTGTAAGCACATTTGAATAGAAGTTGCAGGATCATCAATGATGCACTGGTACATAATGCATTTTGTTTCAGCATCCAACAATGTAATTTATTTATTTTTTCCTTGGACAGAGTCGAGAATACAAATACAACAGACAGGTTTTTGACGCAAATGCTCGGTTATGGACTGAGAAGTATGCTAATCCTGCAGCTGTTGGTGCTAGTGGTTGGGGTTCTGTAGATGTTGCTGTCGTGGTAAGAAACATCCGATTTCCATTTTGCTAATTTCATGCTCCAACAGTATAATAAAACTTCTCTTGACATTTGCTTGATCCTTCATTGTGTTCTGAAATTGTAGGCAAAGAACACACAAATGGAGGACATGGAAAGTCTAGCACCACTGCCAAATGCTTCTAATAAAGATCATAAAGGGAATCAAAGAAAGAGACCATTACTGGGACGTAAATTATCGCTTAAGTCTGAAAGATCTGAAAAGAATGCCACAGCTGAGAACCAGGATCCTGTGACTAGCCACTTACTGCCCACAGCAAGTCCCACCTATCCTACTGCATGTTTTTCTGATGCTTCAGGCGAACAGAATGCCATCTCAGAAGACATGTCTACCAATGTTGCTAGTGGAGTGGTTTCAAATAAGGAATGCGAAGGGCATAGAAAGAATTTGCAGTTAACTGGGCAGAGGCTTTCTGTTACAACAGTATGTGAAGAAAAGAGAAAGAAATTGCAGTTACCTGGGGAAAGTCTTTCTGCTACATCAGTTCCGCCTAGCAAAAGGAGCAATGACAACGATATGTTGCCTAATCATCCTCCAACATCAGTATCCAATGCTAAAGATTGTTCAATGCAGTCTTCTGTTGACGTTGTGGAGAATAGTTTGGCTAGGAGCACCGGTGGATCATCAGACAGTTTGAATAAACCATTGGAAGGAAATAGAAGGAATATCAGGACACTTGGTCTGAAGCTGTCACTGAAATCAGTAAAGCCTGAAAAGAAGAACGATGATCAGAAGGAAAATATGGTTCCAAATCACATGCCTTCACATTCAAGCTTAAACAATCTGCAGAAAAGGCCCTTAGAAGATGTTTCAAGCAAGAATTGTAATGAAGCTACTACTCTCACTTCGCATAATTCTAGTACGGAGCATCAACTGCCAAATTCTCAGTTATCAAACGACAAAAGCAATCAAGGTCGCAAGAAGCTGTGCCTACTAAGCAAGAGGTTGTCCTTGAAATCGAAGCTTCCTGAAACAGAGAGGACCTGTGATAAGGAATCTAGGCTACCTGCTTATTCACATGGTGATGACAGGAAACTGGCCAATGAACCGCCATTGTCGGCACCAGTCCTGAAAACTGAAACCATGGCACCAAATAAACTCCCATTGTCTGCTCCAGTCTTCAAAAGTCAAACCATAGCTGTTGGTTCACAGAAAGAAAGCAACCCAAGCAATGTCTCCATCAAGCAAAGCCCAGCTGCTATCCAGAACCTGGTCGTTTCAGATAGCGAAGATAGCGCAGACGAATGTGAGAGACCTCCAAGATCAAGGCTGTCCTTGATGAGGAGGAGATTGGCTCTGAGGAAGTAATTTCACCCGCAGAAGTCTAGTTCTTTTTATGATGCGCTGTACAGTCTTGATGATCGGGGTACCTAATTTCCCCAGTAAATTCCATGTCTGTTTTTGAGGTAGATCATGTTCGTGTATGTTTTAGAGTAATCCATGGCATGCTACCCTGCAATGGGCTATGCGAGGAGCACGCTGTTGTCGCACATAACTTTATTGGAAGCGAAGTTAAAAGTTCTGCCTGTGCAATTCAGTTTTGGCAGTCGCACGACTGTATCATGAATGCAACAACAGCATATCCACTATTACCCGTGAATCATAAGGATATGCTTTCTTTTCCAAAATACGCTACTCATCTCATCATCTGCGGCATTGTGGAGAGGATAAACGGCAGAGCCTAACAGCAACAAGTATCAAGATTATATACCAACCAATTACGGCATTCCACAGTCGCATTGGGAGTGCCTGAACATTTCTCACGTCGCCTCCGTTGTTTCAGCATTATTAGCGACTGCCGACTGGTGTCAGTTTCTCAAGATAAGGAAAAGAAATCAGAATTGATTTAACCATCGTGGACTCGTCATTAGCAGCAACGCCGCACTAGACAAACCCGCGAATATCTAACGAACAAACTGAAGAATTCTGATAGTCTGCTCGACTCTGGCGCGACCGCGCGAGAATTCAGCATTTGATCTGCCTGCATAGTAGCTTCGTACGTTCAGCACTTGATCCGCCTGAATACAGTAGCTTCGATAACAACCCGCCGTGATCTAACCTGACCCGTGAAACCCATGAAATCCACCCAATCCAACCCACCTAACTAACCCTTTGACGGGTGGGTTACAAACCCAACTTAATCCGCGTTAGGCCTCCACCGCGACGCAGGAACGCAATTTTAAGTTAACAACCGCCGGTCGGATCGGACACGCCGCGTCATCGAGCCTGAGACTTTTGTGTTCGCCAACCGCCGCCACTCGCGACGGTTCGCTCTCAGGACCCTGCCTTCTCCGGCGTGCGGTTGCCTTTGCCCTCTTCAAGCAACCGCCCGTTCGTTTGTTCCTTCCATTGGATTCCATTACACAGGGCGCACAGCCTCTCTCTCTCTCTCTCTGCTCTCTGAAACAGGCAAACAGCATCTCCAACCCAATGGCCGCGCCAACGCTTGCATGGCGCCTATGCTTGCTCGCTTGCTTCCTTATGATCGACGACACGCGCTCGGCGTCGCCTCCGCCGCCGGCAGCGGCCGCTGCCGAGAAAGGTAAAGCGTGCAGATTGTAGTGTTTTCCTCTTGCATTTTCACCGTGCAAGATTCTGACATCGACGGTTTCCCCGGCCGCTTGTTGCAGGCCAGACGCCGCCGGGGTTCGGCGGACGCCGTTCCCTCCCGGCCCCGCTCATCGGACACGACGGCCGCCTCATCGCCTGCTCCGGGAAGGACCTCCTCGCGTTCGAACCGAACGGGTCCACCGCGTGGACGGTTCCTCTGGGCCACTGGTGCAACCAAGGCATCCGCCCAGTCACGGAGCAAACAAAGGTATACTACTCATCCATCGTGCTGCTGTCTGAAACTCTTCATCAACTGCATGCATCTGTATTTGGTAACCGGTAAGCAAGGTCGGATAATGGGTTCTGTAATCTGTTGATTGTGCAGGTGTATTTGGTGGCAGATGACAAGATCATAATGGTGACACTGGATAACGTGGGCAGCGGACGCCCAGCATCTGAGGTGTTCTTCAGTTACAACGCCACGCAAGGGAGGTCTGAGGAGATCATCGGCTTTTCGATCAGCGGTGCACATTCATCTCTGTTCGCGACCATCAGAAACAGAGGACTCTTCGTGTTGTCGTTGCGCTCGGAGCCTCTATGGAGCATTGGGCCTGTATTTGATCGGTTCGGTTACCGTCAGGGCTGCAAGGGAAACATCTCAGCCTGCTACTTTGATTCAGCTCCTGTTGTTCATCCCTGCGATGAGGCTCTTTATGTGAGTTTGCATCATCCCATTGTATATGTTTTTTTTTCTGTTCTTTGTAGTTTTGACGTCCACTTACCGTACATGTTCTTGCAGATATCAAACACTGAAGGGCAGCTCTACTCTTTAAACATTCAGCACCGTCAGTTCAGATGGATCCAGGACTTGAGCTCACTTGACAAACTAATGACAGTCGCACCGGGAAATAGCGATCGCCTGTACGTCCTCTTTCCAACCAAGTCCATTGTTGTGGGGCTTGATGTTTCCACAGGAAACATTTCATGGCAGCGGAATATCGGCCCACTGCGTCTCATAACCTTGCCAGCTGTGGATTCCAATGGTAAAGAATGATCTTGCTCACTATGACTTTATAAAATAAACACATTTATTTCATCATGGATTTCAGCAAATGCACTGTAGTATTAATGGGCTTGCCTGTAAGGGTGGTTATGTTGTTTAGCTGATCTTTTTGTTTACTTTTGTTCACCAAAAGATGCAGTATACATTGATGCTACCTTGTTCAATTGACGTAACAGGTTGGATGTCAGTTGGCTCGCTAGATGGGAACCTGTACTCAATTTCTCCTGACGGTGACATCAGAACATTTCTTCAGAAAGCAGCTCAAGACTCAGTGATCCGTCCAAGCCCAGTCCTTGACTGTTCAGGGGTTTCCATGTATGTTGCTCAGACCATAGTGGAAGGAAAATCAAGCCACAAAAATGGAGATTATACCCTTGTGTCGGTGATGAAGAAAAGTCCTAAAAGACTTTTGTTCACTTTGTTAACTCCGGCAACAGAAACAATCAACTGGACTGGAGAGTATCCTGGTTTGTTCCCATTTCTATTTCTCCTCAAAAGCCTGCTTTGTTCCTTTATATGTTTAAAATCAATCTTGCGATGTCATCTTTTTCATAAATTACAGTTAAATTAGATATCGAATGAGATAACAATTATCTTGTCAGGGGAACTATCAAATTTACTGTCAAGCCGTGACCTGGACGATTTTGTGGTGGATGAGATAATCCTTCTTAGTGCTCTATCAGCATCAAGTAAGTCTTCCTATATCTCTGGAATTGTTATCATCCAAAGTTTCTCTAATTAACAGATAGCAAATTGTATCAAAATTAAGTACTTCAAATCAACTAATTGCAATGCCTTTCCCTTCTTAATTTTCCTGGCACAGGGATTGCCAACACCACCATGCAGTGCTACACGAGAAGTATGATCCTTCTCTAAAGAATTATATGTTTTTTCTTCATTCGATAGTCGTCCTGACTTCTTTGTTTCGCTAGGGGAAAAGATCGCTTGGACTTGTGCGCACTCAAAAGCCAAGTTTGCTGAAACCAATCAAGGTGAAGTTCAAAATGATTTCTCTTTAGACTTTGTGTTAAAAAAATGAGCCATTACTGACTGAAAGTTCCAAAACAAAAAGCTATTACTGACTGAAAGTTCCAAAAAAAATAAGAAGCCATAACTGCCTGAATAACTTCTGCCCATTAGGTGACTATGACAAATTTGGTGGGGTGGCGATCGCCCAATTCATCGCAATAATAATAGAAGCAGTAGTTTTTTGCTCTTGCTGCATCTTTTGGCGGAAGAAAAAGGTCCAAGGAAAAGGCTTGCGTAAATTCCTGGAAAAGAGGGTATGTACACTGAAACCTGCGCTTACATGTTGCTTTCATATTGTTCAGAGCTTACAACTTCTACCAGGTTTCTAGATCTCACATCCATATTCTGAAATGCAGTGTTCTCTTGACAAAAAGAGGAGAGTCTTAGGCAAGATGATCTCACAATTAGAGCAGACGGCGGCCGAAGACACCTCTTCAAATAAAACTTTGGTACGACTGGGTGAAATGGTGAAAGCTAAGGAAGGTTTAGAGAATAAATTGTACTCATTATACAGCCTGGGCAGGGACCGGTTTGGCTTGAAGAAAGATTCCTCTGTATTGCCACAATACAACGGCAAGTATAGAAGCCACTCATTTCACAGCTCACAGAAAGAGAGCATTACGATCTTTAACACGTCCAGCGACACCTCTGCTTCTGAGGATGGAACCAGTAGCTATTCAGATGACAGTGGGAGTTGCAGTTGCTGTACTACTAGCTCTGAGGATATGGAATTCAACACAATATATAGGTCAGTAGAAGAGGCTGGACCTTCCAACACTGCAAATGTTTTAGATACGATGTTTGTTGGAGGCCAAAGCACAGAAAGCTGTGGCGACAAAGGGATGGAATGATAGTTACATTAAAGGATTATACACCTACCAAGAGAATGCTAAAGAGGAGGCGAACATTCAACTAACTGAAGACAAATCAGATCATTACATTTGCAAGTTGAAGTCTGAAAGTGGCCTTTTGACAATTTGTATTGACCTTATTGTTCATTACAATTTAGTTTATTCATACTCTCTACCTCTGCGAGTGGCCTTTTAACAATTTGTTTTGACCTTATTATGCATCACAATTCAGTTTATTCATATCTAGGATATTCATTTCACTAAAGTAGGTTGTTCAGTTGTACTAGATATTGAATTGCTAAAGACCTTTAAAACACCAATGGCAGCCCAATTCAGAATCAATTAACCGTAATCATTCAAGACAAACAAATCCAAGATGCATGGCTCATTTGGAAACACTAGTCCATCAGCCCGTGCGCTGCACGTGCTAGTAATAGTTGAAGATGCATGTATAACAATTTCACAGAAAAAATTTAGATGTACCCATATATGTTCAACATTTAGAGAGATAACATGTAGTTTTTTATAGTTACTTTTTATTATTTTTGGAGTTTATTCAAACTTTGTTCTTAAACATTAGAAATATTTTTTTCCGATGGATCCATATGTTAATATTTCTGTGAAGTGGTATATCTCTAAAAAAATGCTATATATTTCTCACAGCTAAGTTTCAACATATGAATTTACAATATTCTCATATAGTACTGCATCCCTTTCATGCTTTGTTCTGAACCTTGGAACAAATGGTTTGATCTCCCTTCCTCCCTTCCACTTGTTACCTTGTCTATCGTTAGGGATGCTCTAATTTACATCTAACTATAGTATACTTCCATTCTACCTGTTGTCTAATGAAGATGATTGGGTTACCCTGAGCTCTCGGTGCAAGTGGTCAACCCTTCTCTCCAAAAAAAAAAATCCAATTATCTAGATGTTTATGCAATTTAATGATTGTACTTATTATACCGGTATTATAATAGTCATCTGGTATCACGTTACACATTACATGAACCTATTAAAATATGATCCATCTATTTATCTACTAATTAATAAGCCTTTCGTTTTTTCTCAATTTACAGAAATCTTTTAATTGACTCGAGACCTTTAAAGATATGTGCACTTTTTAAAAAAAAATGGCAAACAACAAAGGAGTTCACTCATATCCATGTATTCGTGCGCCATTGGGGGAGAGGAAAATTTTGTAGGCACCATATACACAAATGGGCCCCTCACTCATACCAACAAAATAACTTTTGGATCCGACTAATTTCTAAGGCAGTTTTTTTTATCTCCTTTGATATGCATTGCGTTGCCAGAAAGAAATTTGAAATATTTATTCTTAGCTTTCTATGCATTGACAAAAGCCTATTTTTCATTTTTGAAAGTTGTCTGGTCAAGATCCAACGAGCTACATACCATCTTTAACCTCTAGCTCAGTTTGCTACTCCGCCCTGAATCCGACAACATTCTAGGTGTGGACCTATTGCCCTATACAAGACTTCAAACTTTTTCCCACGGTTTAATACTAAATGGCCAACAGTTTGTAGTATATTTACAAGTACTGCAACTGTGGGTGATGAGTTTGTAGGGAATAAGGTTGTTGGCATTGAGTTAAAACTATAGGGAAATCTATCAACTTGTACTATAAATACTGTTGGCTACTCAAGAAGGAAGCTAAAGAATGGAAAAACTGTCGCCCACTCATGTAGCACTGTCGGGAAAGATAATGAATCTTGTAGCTAGTCATGTCTCTAATAAGGTTGGAGCAACACAACAGGGCACCAAAATTCGTACCACTAACACTCCAGAGAAAAGAAGTTGACTGAATTCAAGGAAAAAAGAACAATCACCTCTGAAGAATATAGATGGTACATTTGAAATGTTTGTCCATGCAAATCTTGGTCAAATGGTAGCTTACACGCTATCGTGCATATATATGGCTATTGTTCCCTTCGCATTATGTGTCATGCATCATCCTACACATGCCTCATGTCACTCAGATTTGTATACATCTATTGCTGAAATTAAACATTGAAATCAAAATAATTCTTAGGTGTCATATTTTTACTGACTGCAATTAAGGAATAGGAATACTTGCCTTGCTTAGTCATCCAATCTCTATGCATGTCCGTATAACTTCCTTGATCAACCTAGATTGGCCTACCGTGGTCACCTTGCAATCCGCATGCAGCTAATGACAGGCTCCTGTTTCTGATCTCCTTGGTCAGGCAAGCTACTTTTGGCCTACCTCCTCAAGCCTGTGACGATGGGTGATAGAGCAGAACGAAGTCGATCCAACCTTTTTTTTAGACCGAGGGAAAATCCCCTGTGCCTCCTTTTTCATTGAATAAGGATCCACAAAAAAAGGTCCCAGTTTACAGCGCATCCTGATATAGAGTATCAGGTTTACAAGTTTTTGCCTGACAACTTATTCAGGCATTACAAATTCTCGAAACCTCCCATGCAGTTTTATGCTACAAAGATAGAACGAAGCTAAGAACAAAGCATAAACGATATCTCCACAGCCTTTTCATTTCACATTCGGTTCAGTTTTTGCCTCCTTCTCACGGTCTTCATTGCCTGATCACCAACGCTGATGACTTTTGCTTCAGCTCAACATCGCGTGCTCGCTTCCTTAGGAACTCCACTCCATTCTTGATTGCATTCTTCCCCTCCTCCGAGCTCTGTAGACCTGCCCAGAATTTAAGAAATGCACACATTTTATGAAAGATAATAACAGGATCATTGAGTTTGAACTGATCAAACACAATGCTGTTTCTTGTCGTCCATATCGCCCATAACAGAGCTGCCAGCCCTACATATTGTATTTCTTCATTGCCCGGCAAGTGAAGAGGCGCCCAATTAATAAACTCTGCAATAGATCCTGGTTTTGTTATGCACCCCAGGCATATGCATATGAGACTCCATATACTTGATGCTACTGGGCATTGAAAGAACAAATGATTTATGGTCTCTGCTTTATCACACATTGAACATTTACCATTACCATTCCATCCTCTTTTCAATAGGTTGTCTCTGGTTAAGACAGAGTTCCAGGAAATCAGCCAAAGAAAGAACTTGACTTTCAGTGGTATTTTACTTTTCCACATTTTTTCCAACCTTGGTACTCTCAACCTTGAGTGTAATCTCTTATACATTGATCTCACAGTATACTGCTTTTTGGAGTCCCACTGCCAGTATATGTTGTCTGGGTATTCATTCAGCTGCACCTGTTCTACTTTAATGACTATATTGTATAACTGATGTGTTTGTTCTGCACTGAGTCTCCTTCTGAATGACAAAGGAACTAATCCTTCCAAGTCGATCCAACCTGCCGCATGGTTGTGTCACTTGAAAACACTTGTACGATTTCCTAGCTTGCGCTTGACATGAATTCCCTCGAGCATGTACTGATGGATGATACAGCATACGAAGTGGATTGAATCTGCCGCTTAGTTCCATCACATACTTAGAAACACCTGTATGATGTCCTAGCTTTCGCTCGCCGCCAATTATGTTGCCGCCGGCCTGCCGTCAACCATGGCGATGGTGAAGGCTGGAGGAAGTCGACCACGCACGTCGTTGCCAACTTCGGCGAGGAAGATGATACTGGCCCTCCTAGCGATGAGCACCCTGATCTCGTCACGATTGAGACGGTTTGACCCGCGTGAGGACTCTTGTGGCTAGATGGCAAAACAAAATAGGAGGCTAAGAAGATACTTGAGAGGATGGGCAAGGAACATGGTGTCACAAAATAGATCAAAAAAGCGTGATCTTTTAACAAAGCTAGATATCTTGGATAGGAAAGCGGAAAGCTTTGTGCTCTTCACGCAAGAACATGAAGAGAGAAGCACCCTCAAAAGCCAGCTCACACAATTTTTGAGGGAAGAGGAGTTATATTGGCTCCAACGTTCCAAAGCAACTAAGTTGTTGTAAGGGGATGATAATACAAAGTACTTCCAGCTGGTCGCTAAGGGGAGACATAGGAAAACCCAAATCTTTCAGTTGGAACAAGAGGAAGGAATCATTATGGGAAATTAAAACTTAAAAACATACATTACTAATTTTTATAAGAATTTGTTCGCCCCATGACGAGAATGAGTTTTCAATAGACGAGGATTTGCGAGCAGATATTCGACAGGTGACAGAGCAGGAGAATGAGTTTCTCACTGCAGCTTTCACTGAAATGGAAATAAGAGATGCGGTGTTTCAAATGGAACATAACAAGGCACCTGGCACGAATGGCTTTCCTGTTGAGTTTTATCAATTTTTTGGGATATTTTAAAAGATGACTTGTTAGAGTTATTCAATGCTTTTCATAGAGGAGATTTACCCATCCATAGCCTCAATTTTGGTGTGATTACTTTACTTCCAAAAAAATGATGCAATTAGTATTCAACAGTATCGTCCCATTTGCCTTTTGAATGTTAGTTTTAAAATGTCACAAAAGTATTGAATAGTAGGCTAACAAGGATAGTTGATACCTACATTTCACCATCACAGTCAGCCTTTTTGCCAGGTAGTTTCAACATGGACGGGTAGTAACACTTCATGAAACTATGCACGAAGTTCAAAGGAAGAAGAAGAATGCGGTTATTTTAAAACTTGACTTTGAGAAAGCGTACGATAAAGTCAAATGGCCTTTCTTACAGCAAGCACTCCGAATAAAAAGACTCTCATCTAAGTGGTGTGAATGGATTGATCGGGTCATGTCAAAAGGGAGTGTTGCGATTAAGGTAAATGATGACATTGGTCATTATTTCAGACAAAGAAAGGGGTTCGTCAAGGCGATCCTGTATCACCCATCTTGTTTAACCTGGCCGTAGATATCTTACCAATTTTAATTAAACGTGCAAAGACAAATGGTCAACTAAAAGGGGTAGTCCAGCATTTAGTAGAGGACGGTTTGTCCATCCTCCAATACGCGGACGACACTATCCTTTTAATGGATCACAATTTAGAAGAAGCCAGAAACTTAAAACTTTTGCTATGTGCATTTGAACAGTTATCGGGCCTCAAGATTAACTTTCATAAAAGTGAGATGTTTTGTTATGGGGATGCTAAGGAAAGAAAATATGAGTATTCGCAGATATTTGGATGTGAGTTAGGTGCTCTTCCGTTCAGAATCTTGGCATACCCATGCATCATCGCAAACTTTCTAATGCCGATTGGAAACATATAGAGGAGAGATTTTAGAAACGCCTAAGTTGTTGGAAAAGTAAGATGTTATCTGTTGGAGGTAGACTAACATTAATCAACTCTGTGTTGAGTAGCCTACCTATGTTTATGTTCTCCTTCTTTGAAGTCCCAAATGGTGTGCTTGAAAGAATGGATTATTACAGATCCAGATTTTTTTGGCAAAATGAGGGACATAAGAAGAAATACCACCTAGTAAAATGGGGTGTTTTGTGCACTCCAAAGGATCAAGGAGGTATGGGAATTTTGAATTTAGAGATCCAAAATAAATGCCTTTTGAGTAAATGGTTGTTTAAGCTTTTCAACACAAAATGAGTATGGCAAACAATTCTACATCGCAAATACTTAAGAAACATAACTCTAACCCAGGTACAACATGTACCAGGTGACTCTCACTTTTGGACTAGTCTTATGCAGGCGTAGAATGTCTTCCTGCGATTAGGTTCGTTTAGAGTGGGAGATGGATCTCAAATTAGGTTCTGGGAAGATGTTTGGATAGACCAAGATAGATTTAAAGACAAATTCCCTAGCTTTATAACATAGTTAGGAGAAAAAACGCAACGGTTGCATCAGTTACGTCAACCACGCCTCTTAACATATCCTTTAGACGTTCTCTCACTGGGGCGAATCTAGTTTTTTGGCATCAACTAGTGGCTTCTGTTATGCATGTAGATTTATCGAATTATCGAGACAACTTTATGTGGGCTTTGAATCAAAATGGTACCTTCTCAGTGAGATCCATATATCGAGCCCTAATGCTAACTCAGGCCCTACCCTTTACAATTGCCATTTGGAAAATTAAAGTCCAACTTAAATTTAAAGTCTTTATGTGGTACTTATATAAAGGAGTCACTTTAACAAAAGATAATCTTGCTAGGAGGAACTGGAATGGGAATTTAAAATGTTGCTTCTGTAATCTAAGTGAGAGCATTCAACATTTGTTCTTTGATTGTCCTCTAGCAAAGTTCATATGGTGCATTATTCATGTTTCTTTTAATATTTTCCCTCCGTTAAACTTTCAGCATATGTTTACTGACTGGTTGTGGGAACTGAGATCAAATTAAAGAAACTTATTTGGAGTGGTATATCTGCTCTGTGTTGAGCAATATGACTGTCTCGTAATGATGTGGTCTTTGACAAAACAACAATACCATCGTATATGCAGGTAATCTTCAGATGGACATACTGGAGCCGCTTTTGGTCTCTCCTACAGAAGGAGGAGCTTCGCCACGTGATGATGATGACGTGCAGCTCGCTTGAGACTGCAGCTGTAAGGATCGTGTGACCGAGAGGAGGGGTGAATCGGGCACACCATGAACTAAAACTTTTTGCACTTCTAGCCACTCTAACTAATTGCACAAGTAAAGGATACATAACTAGAAAGTACATGTGCACTATGTGATAGTGATCAAGCAAGGATAACCATGTGCTAGGACTTGTACATGCTAGGAGCTAGGCATACATGAGCATATAAGAACAATATAGCATAAGACAATATACAAGATAAGCTTAACAAGTCCTACACATGCTAGTGTATGAGGTAAAGGCACTCAAAGCATTCTAGCAAGCATATGGGTAACACATACGGAAGCTCAAGTAGGTCCTACAAATGCTAGTATATATGATAGATAGACAAGCAAACTAGCATGCATATAAGTAACACATGGGGAAGCTCAAGTTAGTGATCATGACAACAAGATAGATAAAACATAAAGCATAACAAGATCACTAGATGATATCAAGCAAGAGTATAAGCTATGAGCAAGTAGGTACACATAAAGAAAGCGCATATCACTAGAGATAACGAAGAGCTAGATCATCAAGCAATCATATGGTAAGCACAATATCTACTACAAGCATATGAGATAAACAAGATAATAAGTGCAAGTAGTAGAGAGTAAGAGTAAGAGATTTGCTCATCGATTTTTCCCATGGTATCGGAAGGATGGCGCCTTCCCCTAGTCCATGTTGGGTCACTCTCGCCGGAGTCTCGACCCTGTCCCTCCGCTCGATGGCGATCCCCTCTAGAGCACATTCCACCCTTTAAGCCGGTGATGTCCCCCAAGAGCACGCTTCACTCCTCGAGTGAAGTCACGGGCTTCACCTCGCCGCACACCGGCAATGCTCTCCTCCTTGGGACCATCCACCGCTCTTGAGTGAAGTAGCGGGCACGTCCCGCCGGGCTTCTCCCGGGTACTCCTCCGAAGGTAAGGCTCCGCACTTGATGCGTGCCAAAGGGCGCTCCACTAGTGATGCTTCTTTCGCACGGGAAGCTCTAAGACCGTGAACAAACTTGTGTCGGCTTCCACACTCTCTTTGGCAAGCTCAACACCAACGCCTAACCGGTCTAGGCCTTGCCATAGACCAAGGGTAACAAACCAAGACCGCCTCCCTATGACCACACTAGTCCTAGAGGTGGATGGATGCTCTCAACCCTCTCAAGCACTAAGCTTCTTATTCTTCTACATCTTCAAGCACCAAGATTCCTCTCCAAATCTTTCCCAAATGCCTCTCTTTCTTCCTCTTGGCTTCCTCTATGTTTCCCCACTGATAACAATGGCCAAAGGCACCCTCAAAGGGCGAGCAACCAATTATTTATAGGCCTCTGACCCAAAACTAACCGTTGCTCCAAAGTGGTCTGCCAACTGGGTCACCGTATGATACCATTGTATGATCCTGTGACCTATATCTGAGTCACCGTATGATACCACCGTATGATCCTGTGACTTATCACTGACTAGCCGTTGCACAGGCTGAGTCACCATATGATGCACCGTATGATATCACCGTATGATACTACGGTTCCAGAAACATTTCTCACTTGGTCCTCCATACTCACCGTATGATGCAATGATCTTCACCGTATAATACAGTGACTCCATAGATCCTGTCCTACTAGACTCTATCTCTTGAGTCACCGTATGTTAGCCTGGCTTTCACCGTATCATACACTAACTCCACCGAAACTGAAACTCCTTCATATCTTCTTGAACTTGCTTCCAACTTCTTCCACTTGGCTCCTCAACTTCTCCATTGCCACTCTAGTGCCCGAGAGACTCTTTGAGCATCCACTCACCTCTACCACTAGTGTGACCTAAGAGAAACGACTCGATCCCCCTTGATAGTCCGGTTTTTCCTATGGACTCAAGCCTACATCTACATCAAGCTACACTTGTTTGGATCTAGCATGTCTTTAGCCTTGATCCATCTCCTCAACCACGACCTCCATCAAGTTCTTGATCCTTGTCGTCCTCCATTGTCGAGGCAACCAATCACCGGGATATAGAGAATAGGTTGGTGCACTCATTCAATGACGAAGCTTCTTCATTGTGACCTAATGAATACGTATGAAGACTCTTCCTACATCCAAAGATGTTAGTCACAATGATCGAGTTGTCACAAAGGACAACCCGACCGAAGCATCATATAATGTGCATAGGATATATACAAAGAACTAGCACAATAACAACACCACATAAGAAACAAGATCATCATGGTATAGGATATAAGGCAAGACTAACATGATGATCAAGAGTATGTCAAGCTATAAGATACATAGAGGGACACATAACATACTCACCTTGTCTCTTACCTCATGTGCATAGTAGTCACCTCGTAGAGTAGTCCTCATATTCATTTCTCCTCTTTATCAACTTTCTTGCAACCTTTGAGGTGTTGACACTCTAATAGTGTATCACTACATTCATGAGACTAAACATCTTGTACACTAGAAAACCTTATTAGTCCCAATGACCATGTTGACATCAATCACCAAAACCTATGAACCATGCTCTAGGTTCATTGATCTTGCAGCAGCCATGGAGATCTTCGCAAATAATGGTTGGCGATTTACCAACAGGCTCACGTTTTAGCTATATCTTTGTGGCGTGAAACAATGAATGCAAACTTTGTTTCTTGATACCTTGGTCTGGTCATTTGTCTGAGTTTGTAATAATGGACAGTTACATGTATCATTCGATACAGAGGCATGGGCACCACCGCGCTGCGAATTCATTGCTTGGCTTCTTCTCAAAAATCGGGTTAGGACAGCGCAGCGGTTACAACTACAGGAATGGCCAGACTGCTATTTTTGTCAGCTTTGTGAACGCAGTCTGGAAACCTCGTTTCACAGTTTGCAAAATGCGCCTTTGCCAAAGAAGTTTGGCGAGCGATCGGCATTTGGTCGAAGCAGGATGGTTGCAAAACCTTGAAGAATGGTTCCTCAACTTGACGGCGTTCTGATCACTCAGCTGTACAAAATGTAATTCATTTGCTTTCAACCTTCATAAACATGCAAGTGCTTCCCTCGCTGGCACTTCTATTTTTGCCTTTGTCAACGTGAATAAAGGTTAGATGGAAAAGGGGTGAAAGGTTCGATCTGTTGAGGTTTATAGGCTTTTAAGCCCATAAGCAATAATTCTATTTAGTCTAGACCCATAAGTAATGCAATAATGGTTTAGTCCCACATGGGATTCCTATCATTAATTGACTCGACTTATTAGGTGGATTTCCGGTTGATCCCCTAGAGAAGTTGAGAGAGGCTAGTGGTGAACCACACGCGCGCGCGCGCCGCCGCCGCCGCCGAGCCGAGCCGTGCCGTGGCGTGGCTGGCTGGCGAGGCGTGGCGTGGCGTGCGTGCGGGCGCGGCGCGTCGCGTCCGTCCGTTATGGAAGTTTTTGATATATTGAAACGGCGCATCTGAGATGGATCGATGCCTTTTCGTTGCGAAGGAGTCGCGCCTGTTCGTTCATACGAATGCGCCGCGCCTGTTCGTTCGAAGGGTCGCGTCTGTTCCCGTCTCAGATGGACCGACGTCCTTTCGCGAAGGAGTCGCGTCCGTTCGCGTTTCTATATATATGCCTCTTCCGTACGCCTGAAGGGTTCGCTCGTATTCGCTCTCGCTTTCACCTTCCTCCCGTGTTGCCTTCGAAGACATCTCCGTCCCGGATTTCTGCGCGCACAAAGATCTGGGAGAGCAGGCCTCCGAAACCCCGTTCCGCAAGAGACATCTGCCGGGTGTGCGGGCGATCAGGTTTTTGGGGAGCGACAACGCGACTGCTCCCTGATCGACTACTTCCGGACGCGGTTATGCACTGCATCGACTAAGATCGACGACATCGAACATACTCAAGAACAATGGTTCTTGGGAATGGATCTTCCAGCGCCTCCGGCGCAGGATCGTCCGCTGGGTACGTTTCTAACTTTCTGTTCAGTTTGTTCATCGCCATCACTTTGTTGGGAAATTTATGGATTAAATTAATTAGAAAATTGCCTAGATTCTTAACAATTCAAAAACCTGATATTAGGCAATTTTCTGTTAGCGGTTTTGCTGCTGCACTGAAACCAAATGCTTTTGATGGGTCATCCTACAAGAGATGGCGTGCTCAGATGGTCCTGTGGCTTACAGCAATGAACTGCTATCACGCCGCGAACGGAAAGCCAGAACAGTTCACTCCAGAGGAGGAGGAACGGTTCAATATGGCTGATAATCTGTTCAGAGGCGCCGTGATTAGCGCTCTTGCTGATAAGTATAAGGATTCATATATCACGTGCACCTCTGCGAAAGAATTATGGGATGCTCTGGACGCTAAGTTCGGTGTTTCTGATGCCGGTAGTGAACTGTATATCATGGAGCAGCTTTTTGACTACAAGATGGTTGAGAACCGTTCTGTAGTTGAACAAGCTCATGAGATTCAGGCTCTGGCAAAAGAACTCGAACCGTTTCCATGTGTGTTGCCTGACAAGTTTGTGGCTGGCGGTATTATCGCTAAGTTGCCACCTACTTGGAGGGATTTTGCTACCCAACTGAAACATAAGAGACAGGAGTTTAGCGTGTCTGAACTCATTGGGACTCTTGATGTTGAGGAAAGGGCGAAAGCAAAAGACACACGTGGAAAGAGCGTAGGAGAACCTTCTAGTGCCAATATGGTGCGAAAGGTTACCTCATCAAAGAAGAAGAAGAAGGGGGCTGAGAAGCCTAAGCAAACAACCATTTTTAAGAAGAAAAAGAAAGACAGTGGCTGCTTTGTTTGCGGGAGCACTGAGCATTGGGCAAGTGCGTGCCCAGACCGCAAAGTTAAGCAGGAGAAGAAATCTGCAAACGTGGTCATTAGCGAGACTGGAGGGACTCCTGGGTACGGTAATCCAACACCCATTGTCCTTTCTGTCTGTCAAACACCTGAGTGGTGGATTGACACTGGGGCTAATGTACATGTGTGTGCTGATATCTCTTTGTTTTCTTCTTATCAGGCCGGAGTGACAGGAGACTTGTTGATGGGAAATGGGTCACATGCTCGTGTTCTTGGTGTTGGTACGGTCATTCTGAAGTTTACTTCGGTAAAGACGGTACTATAGAAGCACGTGCAGCATGTCCCCTCAATCAAAAGAAATCTTGTTAGTGGCTCTCAATTATGTCGAGATGGTTATAAAATAGTTCTTCAGTCTAATAAATGTATACTTTCTAAGTATGGAACATTTGTTGGAAAAGGCTATGATTGCGGAGGCTTGTTCCGCTTTTCTTTACTTGACATTGGTTGTAATAAGGTTGTGAATAATATTCTTACTTCGAATGAGTCGAATGTTTGGCATTCACGACTTTGTCACATTAATTTTGGTTGTATGACGCGGCTAGCAAAACTGAATTTAATCCCGAAATTTGACATGGTCAAAAGTTCTAAGTGCCATGCTTGCGTGCAATCTAAACAACCTCGCAAGCCTCACAAGGCTGCGGAGGCGAGGAACTTAGAGGCATTAGAACTTGTTCATTCCGATCTATGCGAGATGAATGGCGAATTGACTAGAGGTGATAAAAGATACTTCATGACTCTCATAGATGATTGTACTAGATATTGCTATGTGTATCTGCTGAAATCCAAAGATGAAGCTTTGCATTACTTTAAAATCTATAAAGCTGAAGTAGAAAACCAACTAGAGAGGAAGATTAAACGTTTAAGGTCTGACCGTGGTGGAGAATACTTTTCTAATGATTTTTCTGAATTCTGCGTGGAACATGGTATTATTCATGAGAGGACACCGCCTTACTCACCTCAATCCAATGGGATTGCTGAGAGAAAGAACCGAACTCTAACTGATTTGGTTAACGCCATGTTAGAGACAGCGGGCCTTTCTAAGGAATGGTGGGGTGAGGCGATCTTGACAGCATGTCATGTCCTGAATAGAGTTCCCACAAAGGATAAAGAAATTACACCATTCGAGGAATGGCATAAGAAAAGATTAAATCTCTCATATTTGCGTACTTGGGGTTGTTTGGCCATGGTGAATGTGCCAATCAATAAGAAACGCAAACTTAGACCTAAAACTGTTGATTGTATCTTCCTGGGTTATGCTATGAACAGCGTGGGTTATAGATTTTTAGTAGTAAAATCTGGAGTACCTGACATGTTGGTTGGTACAATTTTGGAGTCCAGAGATGCTACATTCTTTGAGAGTGAATTTCCTTTCAAAAATGCACCTAGCACATCTAGTCATGATTTTACATTACCCCATGAGCATTTCATTCCGATAACACAAAATGAGGAACCCCCTGTACATATTCCTGAGGAGGATGACAATCTAGTCACCCGTAAGGGTAAGAGACAAAGAATTGCAAAATCTTTTGGAAATGACTTTATTGTGTACCTCGTGGATGACACTCCCAGAACCATTGAAGAGGCACTTTCATCTCCCGATGCTGACCTTTGGAAGGAAGCAATAAGGAGTGAAATGGACTCAATCATGTCTAATGGTACTTGGGAGTTGGTCGAGCGTCCTTACGGGTGCAAACCCATAGGATGCAAATGGGTGTTCAAGAAAAAGCTTAGGCCTGATGGTACTATCGAAAGGTACAAGGCAAGGCTTGTGGTGAAGGGATATTCACAGAAAGAGGGTGAAGATTATTTCGACACCTACTCACCTGTTGCTCGTATGACCACGATTCGAGTATTACTTTCCCTGGCAGCCTCTCATGGTCTTCTCGTCCATCAGATGGACGTTAAGACAGTTTTCCTTTATGGAGAGTTAGACGAGGAGATCTATATGGATCAGCCTGATGGGTTTGTAATAGATGGTCAAAAGAGTTTGGTGTGTAAATTACTGAAATCCCTGTATGGCCTCAAACAAGCTCCTAGGCAATGGCACGAGAAGTTCGAAAGGACTTTGATATCGGCTGGCTTTGTTGTGAATGAAGCCGACAAATGTGTGTACTATCGGTATGGTGGGGGCGAGGGAGTCATCCTGTGTCTATACGTTGATGACATACTGATCTTTGGGACCAACCTTAATGTGATTAAGGAGGTCAAGTACTTTCTGTCCAACAACTTTGAGATGAAGGATTTGGGAGTAGCAGATGTTATTCTTAACATCAAGCTACAAAGAGAAGGCAATGGTGGGATTACTCTCTTGCAATCTCACTGCGTGGAGAAGATCTTGAGTCGCTTTGGGTATAGCGATTGTCAATCTGCTCCCACGCCTTATGATCCTAGCGTGCTATTAAGGAAGAACCAAAGAATAGCAAGGGATCAATTGAGATATTCCCAAATCATTGGTTCGCTTATGTACCTGGCTAGTGCTTCAAGGCCTGATATCTCGTTTGCAGTAAGCAAACTGAGTCGGTTTGTGTCAAAACCGGGAGATGATCACTGGCGAGCTCTTGAGAGAGTAATGCGCTATCTGAAGGGTACTATGGGCTATGGCATTCACTATTCTGGGTACCCGAAAGTACTTGAGGGATATTGTGATGCAAACTGGATATCCGACGCTGATGAGATGTACGCCACAAGTGGATATGTGTTTCTACTTGGAGGTGGCGCTGTTTCCTGGAAGTCTTGCAAGCAGACCATCTTAACGAGGTCAACTATGGAAGCAGAACTTACAGCTTTGGATACCGCCGGCCTTGAGGCTGAATGGCTTCGTGATTTCCTTATGGATTTACCGGTGGTTGAAAAACCAATACCGTCTATTTCCATGAACTGTGACAATCAGACGGTGATAGTCAAAGTGAACAGTTCAAAGGATAACATGAAATTCACAAGGCATGTGAAAAGGCGGCTGAAATCTGTCAGAAAATTGAGAAACTCCGGAGTTATTTCGTTGGACTATGTCCATACGTCTAAAAATCTTGCAGATCAATTTACCAAGGGACTATCACGTAATGTGATAAACAGTGCATCAAGTGAGATGGGCCTGAGACCCACTTGATAGGCTGTCATAGTGGTAACCTGTTCTATGCGATCGGAGATCCCGTGAAGTAGAATAGTGAAACAAGCTAGTGACAGCTTGAGAGGAAAGACCCTTGACTGGTCTATCTCAGATGTACTTCTTTCCTAGAGAACTGTAAGGCAGGCTGGTTTATTAATCTTAAATGTGTTCCTAGTGGCTTATGAGAAGCAAAGATATCGTCCTACAGGATATCTTTAAGAAACACACCTATATGAGTTCGACTGCTAGTCACAGTCTATGAGATGGTGGGGATCTCTAGATACTCATGAATGGGCCAGAAGTGTGACTTATATGCTTCAAGACAGAGGGGATGCTTTTGGCAACCTAGTATCGGTAAAGGACTTAGGTAAAACCTCTTTCGCACAAAACTGACAATTCAAGGCGTAGTCAATTGCTCAGTTGTGAATAAGGTGTAACCTCTGTTCTAGATGGAAGTTCAACTTAACAGTCTCCATCGAAACACCGATATATTAAACGAGAGGAAGATGATTTGAGTGCATTCCTTATGAGCTCTAGACTTGGTAGGGATTGTTGAGGTTTATGGGCTTTTAAGCCCATAAGCAATAATTCTATTTAGTCTAGGCCCATAAGTAATGCAATAATGGTTTAGTCCTACATGGGATTCCTATCATTAATTGACTCGACTTATTAGGTGGGTTTCCGGTTGATCCCCTAGAGAAGTTGAGAGAGGCTAGTGGTGAACCACACGCGCGCGCGCGCCGCCGCCGCCGCCGAGCCGAGCCGTGGCGTGGCGTGGCGTGGCGTGGCGTGCGTGCGGGCGGGCGCGGCGCGTCGCGTCGCGTCCGTCCGTTATGGAAGTTTTTGATATATTGAACGGCGCATCTGAGATGGATCGATGCCTTTTCGTTGCGAAGGAGTCGCGCCTGTTCGTTCATACGAATGCGCCGCGCCTGTTCGTTCGAAGGGTCGCGTCTGTTCCCGTCTCAGATGGACCGACGTCCTTTCGCGAAGGAGTCGCGTCCGTTCGCGTTTCTATATATATGCCTCTTCCGTACGCCTGAAGGGTTCGCTCGTATTCGCTCTCGCTTTCACCTTCCTCCCGTGTTGCCTTCGAAGACATCTCCGTCCCGGATTTCTGCGCGCACAGAGATCTGGGAGAGCAGGCCTCCGAAACCCCGTTCCGCAAGAGACATCTGCTGGGTGTGCGGGCGATCAGGTTTTTGGGGAGCGACAACGCGACTGCTCCCTGATCGACTACTTCCGGACGCGGTTCTGCACTGCATCGACTAAGATCGACGACATCGAAATACTCAAGAACAATGCTTCTTGGGAATGGATCTTCCAGCGCCTCCGGTGCAGGATCGTCCGCTGGGTACGTTTCTAACTTTCTGTTCAGTTTGTTCATCGCCATCACTTTGTTGGGAAATTTATGGATTAAATTAATTAGAAAATTGCCTAGATTCTTAACACGATCAAGGGAGTTGGTTAAACCTAAGGAAATTTTGGGTCAATTACCAAATCAGCACTTATGTCTGTCCTGACACAAATGTTGTTCAGCTCAGAATAAAGAAGGCAATACTCTGGTTCAGATAGCTCAGAGAACCTGAAATAAAATGGGATACACGACGACCAATTAACACAACAAAATGGGAGATAAAAAAGAAGGTATGAAGGTATCTATTTGCTTCTTCCCCTGTACATCTGTGTATCAGCTGATGCCTCGATGCCGTGCAAACCCCGCCTCAAAAAAAAAAAAAAAAGTTGAAAAGAATCGTCAGAAACAAAACGCCTCGCCTAGAAGTAGCCACTGAACATGTGACCGTAACCATCTAATAGAGTAATAGTGTGGGTACGTACACCAACTGAGCACGAGCCAATATTTCTAGTGCCTTTAAAAAGGGAGTACCGCAGCTGCCTTGATCAGAGTCAGTCTCTTCATCCTCACTCCGCCAAACGAATCATTGAAGTGCTACCAACCTAATTTCGTCTCAAAAGCCGGAGCTCGATCCTACCGGCCAGCGCTAGCTCACGACCATTCCAACCGCCGTCACCTAGCGACATCCATGGCCGGCATTCAGGTATGTGCCAATTAAATTTGCCAAGAAGATGGTTTCTGTCTACAAGAAATGGATCGGAAAGAGCACGCAGCAACGTTCTCTTAATTCCTTGTGCTTGCATGTCGATCATCGATCAGGAGGTCGGCTTCGACGTCAACGCCGTCGGCTGGGCTCCGTCCGGCTCCGGTACGGCGCTGTCCCTGCACGACGAGGACCCGGAGAGGCTCCCCGCCGCGACGGCCGCCGACGTCGCCGGGCACGGTCACGACCGCCCAAGCGGCCGGTACACCCTCGCGGCGGAGCGCGCCGACGAGGACGCCGGCCTGCGCCAGGCGATCGCGCCGGGGAAGCTCGAGCCCCGCGTCACGTACCGCGTCGCGGGGTGGGTCAGCGTCGACGCCGTCGACGTCGTCGCACCGGAGGTGGGGAGAAGCGGCCGTGCGGCGGCGGCGGTGCCGGTGCGCGTCAGCGTCCGCGTGGACGACGTCGACGTAGACGGCGGCGGGGCGGTCGTCTGCGCCGAGCCGGGCAGGTGGGCGGAGGTCAAGGGCGCGTTCCGGCTCAGGGAGGCGCCGCGCGGCGCGGCGGTTGTTCGCGTGCACGGGGCGCCGGCCGGCGTGGGCGTGAAGGTGATGGACCTCCGGATCTTCGCCGCCGACCGGAAAGCGCGGTTCAGGCTACTCAAGGACAAGACTGACAAGGTGAGGAATGAACTCCAGTACGGACATACGTACTCTCTTTATTCTCAAACTGATTTTTATTTTTGCGAGGATATTCTCGAACTGATGATGTCAATTTTGATACAGAGGAGCACACATTCAATAAAGTTGTTTTTATTTCTTTTTTTAACAAACATATACCAAAATAATATACTCAACATTTCGTCCTATCATGCATGCTAGCTCAACCTTATCTCATACCTGTATAAAATAATCGTACTGCATAAACAATGTATACAACAGCGGCCCTGTTTTGGGGGCTATACAACATCTCGTCTTATCATGCATGCTAGCTCAACCTTATGAGTTATGACATACTTGTGTAAAAATAATCGTAGTCCGTAACAATGTAATCCAACAATGGTCCTGTTTTGGGGGGCTATACAACATTTTTGCCTTATCATGCTAGCTCTTCACGGAAACGAGAGCTAATCACTCTATAGCACGTAGATACATACTGTAGGAAGAAATGTCTCCAATGCGACCAAAGATTGAATGGCTACTCGTCATACTACTCAAAAATACCCAGCTAGCCATATGACTATTGTTCTCGTTTCTTATAATACCCTCATGCTTGTCATACTACTCACAAAATATTAGTCAGTGCTAGTGGCGAGAACTTACTAGTATAGATATAGAGTAGACCTGCACCGTGGGATGGAAAAAATTGAATGGCTCGCGTTTCTTTGGGGGTATTGAAAAAGCAGGTTCTCTAATACACTGTCAGCGTAGCTACCTAATACACTTATATCTTAAACACTAAGTCTTTTATTTTTATATCCTCATCGAAGTTGAAGTTTGAACCATACCATTGCTTTCATGAGTGAGTCAGCATCTGGAGTATATTATTAGATTGAAAAAAGTATAATATAATGCCACTGACCTGTGAAACGGCATAATGATATGAACAGCGCCGTGAGAAGGTTTGCGCCCTATGTATTGTTTTTCTGAATTTTGTAGTGGTAGTGCTTCGTTGTCCAGACAGTGACATGGTGAAGGGGGCCGTGACTTTTCTAGCTAGCAGCTAATCACTTAAGCAGTGTATATACAAAGCTAATCTCAGCTGACCACTGAAGAAGACAGCCCTTTTGTTATTCCTGAATCACTGTCTATCATTATACTGTGTAAGGAGTAATTTAGAGTGTCGCCACTCGCAAAAGAAAAGAAGTGTGCATGTAGCAAAAATTCTCAATATTTGGTTACATCTCCATTCATTCTGACGGCATCCCCCTCAATATTGGCAGGTGCGCAAGCGTGACGTGGTCCTGAGCTTCGGCGGCGCGGCCCCGTCGTCGAGCGTGGCCGGGGCTTCCATCCACGTGGTGCAGCTGGACAACGCCTTCCCGTTCGGCTGCTGCATCAACGTGCCGGCGATCCAGGACCCGACTTTCGTGGACTTCTTCTCCAAGCACTTCGACTGGGCCGTGTTCGAGAACGAGCTTAAGTGGTACCACACGGAGCCGGAGCGCGGGCGCCTCAACTACGGCGACGCCGACCGGCTGCTCGACTTCTGCGACCGCGCCGGCAAGCCCGTGCGCGGCCACTGCATCTTCTGGGCCGTCGACGGCGTCGTGCAGCAGTGGATCAAGGACATCGCCGCCGGCGACCGGGCCCAGCTCATGTCCGTCGTCCTCGACCGCCTCCGCGGCCTGCTGTCCCGCTACGCCGGCCGCTTCCCGCACTACGACGTCAACAACGAGATGCTGCACGGCCGCTTCTTCCGGGACCGCCTCGGCGAGGACGTCGCCGCGCTCATGTTCCGCGAGGCCGCGAGGCTGGACCCGGCCGCCGCGCTCTTCGTCAACGACTTCAATGTCGAGTCCGGCGGAGCCGGCGGCTACGACCCGAGCGCGACGCCGGAGAAGTGCGTGGAGCTGGTCCGGGAGCTCCAGCGCGGCGGCGCGCGGGTGGGCGGCATCGGGATGGAAGGCCACATGGTGAACCCCGTCGGGGAGCTCCTCTGCGGCGTGCTCGACGCGCTTGCCGCCGGCACGGGCCTGCCCGTCTGGTTCACGGAGCTGGACGTGGGCGAGCCCGACGAGGGGCTCCGCGCCGACGACCTGGAGGTGGTGCTCCGCGAGGCGTACGCGCACCCGGCCGTGGAGGGCGTCGTGCTCTGGGGGTTCATGCAGGGCCACATGTGGCGCCCCGACGCCCACCTCGTCAACACCGACGGCGCCGTCAACGAAGCCGGGCGAAGGTTCGTCGACCTACGGAAGGAGTGGACGTCCGAAGTGCGCGGGCGCGTCGACGGCAACGGACAGTTCAGGTTCAGAGGCTTCCACGGCACGTACGTCGTGCAGGTCGCCACGGCGGCGGGGAAGATGCTCAAGCAATTCACTGTTGACAAAGGGGACGCGCCTCTCGTACTCGACGTGATGGATCTCTGATCGATCCTCAGCGCGGGCGGGAGCTGCTGAGCCGCGCGAGCTCTCCTCGAGTACCCCCGACGCCCGTCAGCTTGGCGCCCTCATCTAGATCTTGTTGTTGCGGCTGTGTCGTTGTCGTCTCGGATTCCTCCATGGCTTTGACCTTGATGGCAGTCGGCAGCCAAGCTTGTAGGGCGTCTTGTTCTTTGCCTGAACTCGGCAGGTAGAAAGAAACACAAGAGTAGCAAAGGTTTCTGAATTTAACAAGAATGGCAAGTACAAACATAGAGCAGTGCAAATAGTTCGTCAGGCTATATGCAAAGAATCTCCATAGGCAGTAGTTATCTTAATGCATATTTTGATGCCCTCAGCAGTTTTTTTTTAAAAAAATTGAATTAAAAAAATCATGCCTTTGAATTGTTTGTGTTTTAGCCATGAAAGTTTGAATTATTGTGACGAGAAAATAGAGTTAGAATTGATTATATATGCTCATTGTGAGAGAAAGAGAATGGAATGAAATTTAGGTGCTTTGATTTTAGGTAGTGCAGAGCACCTAAGCCTATAAAAGTGTTTTTGGTAGCCAATTTTAGGTAAGCTGTTGAAGATGCTCTTATACTGAAATATATATAGAGTACAATTACAATTTGATTTGAGGCCTAGATCCTAAAAAAAGCCTAATGAAATTAAATGACAGTGAAATGCTCTAGTCCACCATAACACGAATGGCAATATGCAGTTCTGCACCTATCACCCAATTCGGAATCATAATAATTCGAGACAATCACATACAAGACGGCATACTGAATAATGGTCAGAAGGGAAGGGGGGAAATAGTCCAGCAAGAGAGATGGTAAACCCAAGCAAATTTTGGGTTGTAAATTAGTAGTTAAAAAAATCAGCTCTCTTATGTCCGACCTGACCAAATGTTGTTCAGTTCAGAATAAAAAAAGGCTAATAAAACACTAGCATTCTTGTTCAGATTGCATCAGACAGACTGAAATAAAACTGTGATACAAAGATTGCAACTCCAATTAACACAATAGAAATGGTATTTTTATCAATAATAAAAATGGGCGGGAAAAATAATATGAACATCCTATTTGCTGCTTTCCCTGTGCGTCTATGTCTCAGCCGATGCCTCGCTGCCGTGCAAACCCCGGCTGAAATGAAGTGAAACGCAATGTGTGAGGAATAAGAACAAAAAGTAGTCATATGCAGCGGTAAGCTTTTTCTGCAATTGGCAGCAAGAACTGAAGCTGCTGCTGATATGTGCCACCTTATACCTGAAGCAACATTGAAGGGGCCTTCTTCGGTGTCCCTTCAGCTACATGGCTCCGTGTCTTTCTTCCATTGGCAGCAAGAACAGAAGGACTATTGCCTCCGATGTCCCAGAATGTACGCTTCTTCGCAGTTGGTGCTGGTGATGTGAACCGGTGGCTCGGGCTTTTCAGCTCCCCTGCAGCTGATGCATCTCTCTGCGCCTTTCGCACGCTTGCCCTCGTGACGACTCTTCTCTCAGCTGATGCCGCCTCACAGTTGTTCGAAGCCTTCCTGTTGATCAGATCACGGATAAACTCATCCTTCTGCTTGAGCTGCAGTATGTGCTCCTTCTTCATCTTCTCAATCTCGGCCTTCAATGTCCTCACTTCCCTCTGCAGCTCCCTGACCTGCGCATTGTCAGCTGCAGGCCTCTTGGAGTCAGGCGTGCTAAAGCAGTTTCCAGCCAAGATAGAGCGCTTGACCTTTCTTTGGCTCGAGCATGGAGATGCTACGTGAGGCGAGGGAGCAGGAGATTGTTGCGGCGAGGTGTTGGAAGCAAGTGACTGAGCCTGAACTGTCAGTAGCTTCTGTTGCTGCTTTACTAACTGCTCCCTCAGCACACTATTTTCCCTCTGCAGCTCCAGTACTAGCTTCGCTTGATCTGATTCAGAATCTGGTACATTTAGAACCTCCTCGTTTGCGGAGGAAAATGCCTGCAAAGTTATGATATGATTTCAATTTACTATGTGTGTAGAATGTTCAGTGTTTCTATTCACAAGTGGGTGGATTCAAACCTTTGTTTTTATCTCCTTGGCACGATCAGCCCAATGAAGTGTGTTCTGTGTCTCACCAAAGGACATATTGGAAGGGCTAATGTTGGCAATCATGACGGTGTTGCAGTATCCTCCAAGAGAGTCCTTGAGGAGTTGTGTCAGCTTGGAATTGCGATAAGGTATGTGCTTTTTCCCCTCCACAAGGGCATTGATGCAGTTGATGAGTGCAAGAAGAGAGCGGTTAATGTTTGCTCCTTCAATTGACCTCTGTGTGCGTTGGTCAGTAGCTTGAGCTCTCTCTGATCCAGCAAGATCAATGAGAGAGAGCTTTCCAACTCTTGTTACTATGTTAACTCCATCCATGCATCTATATTCTACAATCACCTGCAAGTTTTCAAATTTATGAGTTGCTTTGGTTATAGAAATTATTCAGTTGTGTTTATACAAGGCCAAGTATATGTAAGAATTTTACCTGCAGTATTGCGTGAGAGCGCGATGAGGTCTCGTTTGCTCGTGTCGGCTCAGTTGTTCTATTCTTGTTACCTTGTTGAAGTAATTTCATAACCTACAAAAGAATAACAGGTTTAAGCAAGAAGAGTGATACCATCTTGACTGAAAGTCACTCCAAAGCAATTCATTTCTAATAATAACTCATTACCTCGTCTGTGGAGTATGCTCTATAGTGAGTGAGACCGGCAGCAACAATTCCCTGAAATACAACATCATTTTTTTATTAGATTAACACTATTGAGGCTCGTAAAAATATGGAGAAAATGGACAAAATAAGCAACGAACTTGTACTAAGAAATGATGCATTTGTTTACTCCATGTACTTTTCCTTGATACGCCAGGGACTACTTTTTACAATACCAAGTACTGAATAATGTACTCACTAGGAATCACCGGCAGCAAATTAAATTCAGTAAAAGAAATATTTATTACTGACATATCTGTAACTCCCTGTAGTTTTCCTTGATGCACCAGGGATTACTTTTTACAATACTAAGTACTGAATAATGTACTAACTAGGAATCGCTGTCCGCAAATTAAATTTAGTAAAAGAAATATTTATAACTGACATTTTCTTTTTCTTCTTTGGTAGAACAGGGGTACTTTTTACCACATTAATCACAAATAGCTACTAACAAGGAATCACCAACAGTAATTAATGTCACATTACAAATTGTTCAGAACTGATATATTTGGCTACTCCATGTACTTTTCCTTTTTTACTACAACAGGGATTACTTTTACTACATTAAGTAATGACAATTAATTAGGAACCGCCACCAGCAAATTAAATTGAACAAAACTTTACATATAACATGGCTAAGCATTTCAGCTCATGTACCTGTTTGTCTTCTCTCAGGTGGAGGGGTCTGCCAGGAGATAGCAAATCCCTCACTGTCTCGTTGTAAATCTCGAGGTATGACAACTGAATAGAGTGGTTACCGTCGTGGCTCCTCTGTCTCACCTTGGAGAACAGATCCTTGATAGCAAGCACCATTACACCGGGATTTTCCATTGTCCCAAGCATCGTGTAGGTCTTGCCAGCACCAGTGGCTCCATAGCAGAACACTGTCCCATTTCTACCTTCCAAGACACCTTCCACAAGATCTGCTGTTCTGCAGGACCAGAAATGCAGAATCGGATTTACTCAAACTACCAAGGGAAGCCTATCAATTGCAAATGAAAAATACTAGTATTGCTGTCATGAATTTGATCTGTCATTATCTAATCAATCTTATCACATTATGGAGTTTCATCAGCACACCTCATGTATCATAATCAGACAGATAAGCAAACAATAATATCAAATTTAATGTATCTGCTAGATGGTAGTGCGCTTACGAGGTGCTGTAGACTTCTGCTTGCGTCGTTGAGTCAGGAAAGGCAGAATCGAAGCAGAAATGGCGGCCGCGAAGGCGCTTCAGACGAAGGTAATCATTCTCGGAGGCGAACTCCGTGAGGTAGACGTCCTTCTTGTTGACGATCTTGACGCAGCTCCTCGATCCAGCTTCCTTCTCCTTCTTCGACATGGGCCGCAGCCTCACGAACACCATGATCCGGCTCTCTGCGGCCTCGGCATTGCCAGCCATGGCCTCCCCGACAGCCTTCAGCTTGCCGCCAACGGTGCCTCCCAACGAAAGCTTCCTCGCCGTCGGCGCCGGGAGCATCGACACCGCCGGGACCACAGGCGCCGCCTTCTTGATGGGGCAGGACATGACGGTGCCGGCGCGGACCACCGCGTTCTCCTTCTCCTGCGGCTCCGCCGGCCGCGCGAACACGACGACGTTGCTGTTCTTGGACGGGGCCTGCGCCTGCGGAGGCGCCACGTTCTCCCTCAGCACCGCCGCCTCTGAGGTCGGCGCGAAGGCGTCGTGGCGGCGCTTGGCCCCCTCGCCGTCCTCCTCCGCGGAGTTCTTGGCGTTCTCGTCGTTGGCCACCTCCCCCGCGTTGAGGCACCTGATGCTGCGGCGGTGCTGCCGCGCGGCGGCCCCGCCCTGCGACGCGGCTTGCTGCTGCTTGTGCTGCTCGTAGAGCAGGGTGAGCGCTCGCATCTTCTCCTTGAGCCCGTGGTGGTGATGGCTCGCCACGCCCTCCCGCCGCGCCCCGCCGCCGTGGCCCAGCGCCGGCGCCGCCGAGGCAGGGCCCCAGTCCATCGCGCCCGCGCCGTCGCCGCCGCAAGGGGCAGGGGTCGCCCGCGACCGCGTCGAGACCGGCATCTCCTCCTCAGACCAGATCTGGATGTCACAAGATGCTCCGCCTCAGCATCGAACCTTGCAAAGCTCCTCCAAAGATCCAAGAAACGGACTTTCTTGGAAGATCAGTGTCGAATTCCAGCTAAACACTCGAACCGGCGGCACCAAATGGAAGGATTTCCGGCGGCAAGGCGGCAAAAGGCCTCGAATTTCGTCAAATTTCTGGGCTCGGGGCTGGTGTTTCTTGATCTGGGTGGGAGGGAGGAGGAGGACCGAAGAAGGCGTTCGCTTCTCGTCTCTTGTAAACCGTTTCAACAGTGGGGGGAGCTGGGGGAACGAGGTGCGGCGGGGACGACGGGGAGGCGCCGCAGCCGTCGGATTGGGACGGACGGCGGATGAGCGTCTGCGGGTTTCAAATCCGGGTGGAGGGATCTTGCTACAACGGTCGGGTCGAGTGCGTACTGCGTGGTTCTCGCCTGGTCCCTTCCCTTGCTGCAACGGTCGAGAGGCGCTCGCTGACCTGCGGGCCCCGCGAGCATCGCGGCAGCGCGTGTCGTGCATGGCGTGCTCGGGGATTTTGACTTGGTAATCGCGGTGTCATGATGGAATGGCTGATTGATTAGCGGCAGGTCAATTGATTGACGCGTGGGATTAGGAAGTGGCGAGTGCCGGAAAGATTTTCGAAAGCTCCGTACGGCAAGTTTCTCAACGATACGCTGAAAAGATTAGAGGCAGGTCAGGTCAATTTCGCTTTTGGTTCATTCACGATCTTGATTAGGGTCACCGAGATGCTGACTTCAGTTTAATGATTTGCTGATTCGTTGCAGTTAAATATATGGACAAATGGCAGATTTTGATTGGTAGAAGCTAGAATGAGGAAGCAATCCGAGGCTTCCAAGCTCAAGGGTAAAGTGCTGGCGAATGGATTTTTCAGGTTCTTTTATTTTTTTTTTCTTCCGAATCATAGTGACAGCCCAAACCCTGGGCCAAACTATTTGGACCAGACCTTGTAAAGCACGCTGCATCAGGAACGTAAAGCCCAACTAGAACCATGAGGGGCATTGACGGCCCAATCATTTCAGAGCCGGAAGCCCAAGTAAGAACTCTGCTGCTCCGTCTAATGGCTGGAAGCATTCAGCATCACCACCACCCCATCGCCGTCTCCACCGCCGATCCCCCACCTCGCGCCACCCCGATGTCCGCCGGCGGCAGCGGAGGAGGCGGGGACCTCGGCGCCGAATCGGAGCGGCGCATCAAGAAGGCCATGGACAAGCTCTACCACTTCCCCAAGGCCAAGCCCAGCAGCACCGGCTCCAAGCCCTCCTCCTCCTCCTCCTCGGCCTCGGCTCCAAGGTTTTGCCCTAACCTTGCTCGCGCTTCTCCGTCCCTGTGTCTGGTTTCGACGTGGGCTTGATCTGATCTGGTTTGGCAGCTACGGGAGGCCGTCAGCGGGCGCGGCAAGGAGGTTCGGGCTAGTGCGCGGGTCGCGGCTCCCGCCGCAGGTTACGGCCATGTCGGCGATCTCGCCGCCACCTCCGTGCCGCCCCTGGGACCGCGCGGACCTCATGCGTCGGCTCGCCACATTCAAGGCCATGACCTGGTTCGCCAAGCCCAAGGTACATCCCCCTTCCCTGTTACCTGGTCTACATCCTTATTGTTGCTTGGTGGATTGGTGGTATTCCGGTGAGCACTGAACGCTGATTTTGAGAAACTTGTAACTCCTATATGTGAGAAGATTCGCATGCAGTGTGACGGAATGATAGTTATCAGGTGATGATTTTGCTCAGAGTATACTAATGTTTGAGCTATTTGCAGCAATTTCGCATCATGTACATGTGCTGATGATTTGCTCAGAGGGTGTAATGATGTATATTATGTGTGACGGTTATTTGAGAGCTGTGTGATACAGATGTGGGCACTGGAGTTAGATGATTTCACATTTCACACGAAGTATCTTTGATCCACATCGTTGATAGCTAGTTGCTTGCTTTTTCAGGTTATTAGTCCTGTGAATTGTGCAAGAAGAGGATGGACTAACATTGAGCCAGATGTTATAACATGTGAAGCTTGTGGGGCAAGGCTCCTGTTCTCCACTCCTTACTCCTGGACAACACAACAAGGTTTGTGCATTTGTGTTGTGTTTGTCTTGTCTGAAATTATGACTCTCTGTCTTCGGTCATTGCACACGAAATGCTCACTTCTTTGTGGACTTTATGTTAACAAGTTCCATGCTATCAATTTTTGTGCAATAGCAATGATGATTTGTTTTATGATCATAACTCATTCCATTCTGTCTGTAAAAGTGTACACTACAGGCTTCATTTCCTTCTTCATTCCAACATTCCTATTGAAATTCATGTTCATTTATCAATGCTGTGTTTTGTGCAGTTGAAAAGGCTGCTGCAGTTTTCAGCTTGAAGCTGGACACTGGACATAAACTACTTTGTCCTTGGATTGATAACATATGTGATGAATCACTAGCCCTATTTCCACCAACGCCACCACCTGTTTTAGTTGAGAACTACTATGAGTGCTTCTCCTCTCTACTGCGTCTTTCTGCACTTCCAAGAATTTCATGCTCTTCTCTGGATATCATGAAAAAGAGGACTCCACAACTAGAACAGTTCCTATTAGAACCATTCTCTTCGTCAGTTGTCCTGAAAGGGGGATTTGTGCTTACTGAGGACTCAACAATCAAGGACTTAGATGGTGCTTTTGAAGATGCTAACACATATTACCAGGTGAATTTCTCTGTTTTTTGAGTTGCTGTGAGATTTTTCGTGAAATGTCTATACATGAGCCACATGCTAAACCCTACCAAGAATTATTTGTAGGTGATAAGCATCTGACCTTGACCATGAACATTGCGCATATGATCTGTCCAATTGATCTTTATGACTGAATAAATTACGCTTGGTTAGAGCTGTTCATATCAACCTGTGGCACACGTGCTGAAATATGTTTCACACGTACTTTTTCCCCCTTTGTGTATCATAAGTCTGTCCCTAAATGTTAGGCTACTTAGCATCCCCAGAAAACAATAGTCTTGGGAGTTAAAAGACTAATATACCCCTCATTTTACCTCAACCTGTCCCGCCACTAACCCCAAAGTTTGTCCTATCCGTAGAACACCTAATATTTGGGGACTAATTTTAAATAAATTCTAAAATGCCCTAAATTAAGGGATGGAGTGAGTATAATACATGCTAGTAAGAAAAGTTAGCAGTACTTTTGATGAAGTGATTCTGCTGTTACTTAGTAATGCAAATACAATATTTTAGGTTCTTAATCGAAACATGAAATAATTTCTATCCTCCAACTATATACTTCTTTAAGAACCTGATTCTGTTTGACAAGCTTATTTGCTGGGTCCATATTATTCATAAAGATATGCATACCTTTGAATCTTGTACTTTCATTTTGTGGTGTTTCACCCTGCATCAAATCAAACCGTTTATCATTCTTTCCAACTTGACACTTATCTTCCTAGCAGGCATTGAAGATCATAAGTTTGTGTGGATGGGAGCCCCGCGTACTTTCTTACGCTATTGATTGTGGATCCAAATCTCATTCAGATGACAACTCTGCCTCAAATTTGGTCCGACCGGAGCAAATAAGCAAGTCAATGGAGGATCGGATCATACTTTACTCATGTAATAATGTTAATGGTGCTTCAGCTTCTGCAGAATCTAATCAAGAAGATGAGCGTTATGATCCATTATCAGTTGTTTTAGATTGTCAATTCTGTGGAGCATGTGTTGCATTGTGGCCTTTTTCACTTGTAGAGCGACCTCTTCAACTCTTTAAGCTGGTTTCAAATTCTAGACAAGATGATCAGGATAATGGACATGCTAGCCTTGTCAGCGGAGTTGAACCTTCAAAGTCCGCAAACATTGGTTTTAATTTCACCATTGCTGGTGGTCCTCCACCAACTAGACAGAGTTTCCGACCAAAAGTTTCGCTTCCTGTTGTCAGTCGGCATCTGAAAGCTGACTTGAACTCAAGTGGCATATTCCATTCCTCTGGAAGTGATAGCCACGTGGCTCCTGTTGCTTTGCACACTCCAGGGCCCTTGAAACGCAAAAGAAGCATGGATCAGCCTCATATGCTGGAAGGTGATAATACAACCTCAACTGATGTTGATACATCCACCAAAGGGACAAAACCTGATCAGCCAAGAGATAATTCTGTACAGAGCACATCAAACTTGGAAGTGAGTACAGAAGAGAAACAAGACGGTTCAGATTCGGATGCAGTCAAGGATACCAATATGTATGAAGCTTCCAATGAAGTAGGAACTACAGATTCTGTAGCAAGAAAAAATATAACGAGCACAGATGTGGCACATGGACAACATGGATCAGAACCTAAATCTCTACCTGTTCAGGGTGTGACGGTGGAAACTTCTGGTGCAGAGAACTTGACAGGGACACATGCATACAATTCCATGACAACTGAGGCTGGCCCAATCACAGAATCATCTGTAGATCGGGAAAAACGATCAGGTAAAGAACTCGTTTCTGTGTATTTATTATAATTGAAAGATATTGATGCCACTAAACAAGCATTGATGAGAATTTAAGGGAATGGGAAAATAAGGAAACTAGTAGGAGTAACTTGTTAGTAGATGTTCTTGCCGATTGCTGAATTTCATGTGACAGTCGTAGTGTCGAAAATTTAGTCATTTCTTTCTGGTGTGTTATGGAATTAGACAGAAGACTCCATGCATATATGTTCTCTTAATTACTGCTCTTGTCAAGTGATGTGCTTGTAATTCTTCATCAACTTCTACAGTTTAAAATATTGAATTTATTGTATTTATGTGACAGAAAAACAAGGACTCTATGACAGAATGAATGAGTTTGATCCTATCAAGCAGCACCGTACATTCTGTCCTTGGATTGCCCCGGATGATGGTGAATCCTTACCTGGATGGCGACTGACTCTCTCAGCGTTACTTGCTCAGGATAAAAAGGATGATGGGGACTCCAGAGTGGAGGTTCAAACCAGCCTTCTTGATGAGGTAGTGCTATTTCATTGAATCATGTCTTTTATCTTAGAACGCAACATCATAATTGGTTTTCTATGATTCCAGGAGGATGATCCTATTACATCCGTTAGAAAGCTTTTCATGTCACCCCCTCCGAAAAGACTTAGGCTACATCAATCAGAAAAAAGCTGAGAACTGTATTCGTGTGTTCAGAAGTCAGACCAGTTAAGCATATCAGGGAACTATACCAGAATGCCAGATGGGTGGAAAGCTGGAAACATTTATGCTGCTATCTGTGCAATGATCAGATGTTTGGGGCAGGAACAAGGGACGGATTTGTGAGTTGCAACACTTGGTCCATTATTCCAGAATGATACTGTCATACAAAATTGGAATCTTGCTGTAAAGACCATTGAGTTTTCACTCTTTTTTAGGTGGTTAGAGAATTCGTAGGACCTCAGCTGCCCCTTTTGATGCACCTGTGCAAATACACCGAGATTTTGTAGCTTAGAAATGTTGTTATATTGCTGTACAAGCATCTGTAAACTGTTAAACCCATGAAGAATTTTGATCTGTGAAACTTTTTTATGCCATGCGGGTTACCTGCACTGTAACATCTCTGACGGGATGGATCCTGCGATTAATAGCCTGTCATGCATTTTCTAAGGGTTCGGGAGTTCTCTTAATTCATGGACGGAAATGTTTGCTCTTCATGCGAATTGCGTGCATCTGCAATAAGACGTTCACGACATGCCAGTCGCGTTGAATGATGAATGACCGGCTTTTCTTTGCTTGTGTTCTCTCTTGGCTAATGATCTGGAAAGGTCTTTTCTGGCTAACGTTTTCTTGGATCCGCGGTTACTTGTTACAGGCAGTTTGCACTTTTTATGGCTACTGATGATGCTCATACACGCACACGCCACTTCACAACAGCAGGCTTCTCGTTGTCCAGCATTTTGAGTTTGACGTAATGTCATCTTACCCTAGCTTTTAGACGGAACTTTCAGTTTTCACTTTGGGGTCCGTTGGAGATGCATTGCGAAGCCTCGAGGAACGCTAGCTGGATGTACATGCATGGCTCTTGTGGGCAATGCTGGCCCGTTGGTTTTGAACTTCCGACCATGCGTGCTGATAAAAATCAAAATGGCACCAAGTTTCACTTCCGTGTTTGGAACACAAACCTCAACCCCTTTTGTGTCATCATGATCATCCAGCTATCAACCTGAACTGAGCGAAACGGGCGCGGCTTCCCTGTGCCCAAACTGTGTGCTTGCTGCTATAATCAGCCATGCGACGAGGTGCCTGAACTGAAAGCCCTTGCCCATGTGTTCTGCAGCAGCCACCGAGTGAAGGCGATGACTCAGCAATTAAGTTGACCTCGGATTCGAGCTTCTAACCGCCGTACTCAGCTCTCTGCAACTGAAACCGAGCTCTGCGCCCCCGAGCTAGATCATCATGCATGCCGCCCGAAATGGAGATCCGACCGAGTCATGCGAACGCTCGACGCAGGAAAAGAACGGACCTGATCTGCGCAGGGTGATGGGGATGAAACCGTATACTACCGTTTATTTGGCGTTACAGAGAAGCCGCAGCCGGGCCAAACAGCTTTCGGACCAGGTCACACACTCACACGACGGACTGGAATGAAGGTTATCACACGTCGTTAATTATAATTACTAGCTCTCGTAGACCAAATTGTTTTTTTCTTTCCTTTTGCGCAAGTTCTCGTAAAATTAAACTGCTAGGCAAATGCTGCTGATGACGCTTGGCAGTATTGGTGCTGAACAAATAACGACTCTTATCGAACATGCATGCTCATATCCTTTCCTTTCTTTTTCATCACGTCATGATTATGGATAGTACTAGTATAGTTCACTAGTTACAACTATGAAAGTAACAAGATCGATTTGGATCACTTCATCTGTAAAAGTTCACGTTGTGGATTGTTCCGAAAGTAAACTAGAATAAATTCTCCCAGAAAGAAGTAAATAACAACGTTTAAACCAGGTGCGTCCATATGGAGATAGTATCCAATAAAAGATCGGGTGAAGGATTTTCGGTTTTATCCGAGAGGCATGAAAATACAGCTATACATCTCTAATTAATAACGAGATTCTACGTTTAAACCTGGATAACATCTGAATCATTAATGGAGTAATATTTGAATAGAAGTACGAGATAGAAACCAGTACGTATAGAAGTTGGATAACATTTGAATCATTAATGGATAATAACAATAATCATAACCGAGCTGCAAATCAAGCTGCTGTCTCTTCTTGCCGATCAAGGCTCGGCAACGGTTTTACACGCGGTCAAGGTAAACCCGTCGTGCGAATCGCTCTCTATCCTCCGTGGCGTTCCGACCCCCCGCCCACGCCAAAACCCTGAACCCCGCCGTCCCGAGCCACTGCCCCACGGGCCCTACTTGATTCCGGGCCCACGCGCCAGCCACTCGCGCCGCATCGTCCGAGCCGTGAGGATTAACTACGGAGCGGTAAACACGTCCGGTTAAAAGAAAAATCAGGCACACGAGCCGGATAAGCACGCGCGCGCCGCCAGCTAGCCGAAACGGAATCCGCCTGGGGACCAGGGCGACGCGGCGCGGCTATATAAGGCGAGGCGGCCGCCTCCCTCTCGCCGCAACCACTTCCCCCGGAAGAGAGAAGAAAAATCCCCCAACCACTTCGCCTCCTCGCAGCGCAGCGCCGTCGCCGCGCCGCGCCTCTCGATCGTCTAGTTCGTCCCCGTCAGCTCTCCAGGCCAGCCTCCGGCGAGCGGCCCCCGCGGCGACGAAGATGATTTCCCCGGACGCCGCCCGCAACGTGGTGGGCATCATCGGTACGTACGGCGTGTGGTTCGGTTGGGTTGGATGGGTGGTGTCCTCTAGCTCTAGATCGATCAATCGGCGGCGGGTTGGTTTGGATCGATTTCGCTGACGAGTAGTGCTTTGGTTTTGCAGGCAATGTGATTTCATTCGGGCTCTTCCTCTCCCCGGTGTAAGCCCCCCGCTTCCCGATCTGCCTCGGCTGTAGCTACTAGGTGGTCGATTTCGTTGCGGTTTTGTGCTGACGATGGTGCGCCGCCGCCGGCATTTGCTCTCGCGCGCGTGTTGTGGATGTGCAGGACTGTCTTCTGGCGGATCTGCAAGCAGCGGGACGTGGAGGAGTTCAAGCCCGACCCCTACCTGGCGACGCTGCTCAACTGCATGCTCTGGGTCTTCTACGGCCTCCCCATCGTCCACCCCAACAGCATCCTCGTCGTCACCATCAACGGCATCGGGCTCGTCATCGAGGCCGCCTACCTCATCATCTTCTTCCTCTTCTCCAACAACAAGAAGCGGGTCGGTCCCGTGATCCTAAGCCAAGCCTCTGCTAGATCTATGCATGTTTTGGTGCGAGTTTCGGTTAACTGATGATCGTGCATCTCTGTGTTTGCGCTCGTTCGCGTGCAGCTGAGGATGCTCGCCGTCCTGGGCGTCGAGGCGGTGTTCATGGTCATCGTCATCTGCTCGGTGCTCCTCGCCGCGCACACCCACGAGAAGCGCTCCATGATCGTCGGCATCCTCTGCGTCATCTTCGGCTCCGCGATGTACGCCTCCCCCCTCACCATCATGGTAAGTACACATCGATCCGCCACTCCTGATCCGAGCTGATTTCCATCTGTTTGCGCCGGGTGGTTTGGAGCGCCTGAAATCGTTGCCGCGTGTCTACTTTTGCCGCTGCTCTGGGAGGATCAGGATGCATTAATTAGGCAATTTGTTCTGTTTATCTGCATGGGGTGGTGTTTGGGCCCACAGATCGGTGAATGGTTATGCCAGATAATCAATATGGATAGCAGTAGGGGTAGATGCTACTATTTCTCGAATACTGGTAGATGCTACTATTAGTAGTAATACGGCCAAATGCTTGCTCCATGATCGTTGGCCATCTATAGCGGTGTTGTTTGGTGTGCATGTTCACTGGTTGATGGTCCCAGCAAGTTTGGTGTGGCATTGAAATTTGTCATTTTGCCAAATAAAACTGGTTTGTTTTCATGACCAGGGGTCTCTACAGTTTGGATTAGAAATCTCCAAAAAAAGAACTTGTAACTGAATATCTGTTTATTCAGGTTGTGTCCTGTTGCCTATCTAGTGTAGTACTGCCAATTGCTAGCTAGATTTAATAATCGGTTACTAGCTAGCTCCACATTACATTTATTACATTTGAACTTTTGCATGATCTAGCCACGGATGGATCTGTTATTAGTTCAGTCTCCTACACAGGGCAAGTGACTCAGTTGATGCACTTTATGTTTGCATCATACTGGCCTTAAGCTGTTTGTTTTGGAATAACAGATGGGAAAGACAATTTCATTAACAATGTTTAACCACCGTGTCAAATCTGTTTCCTTTCTTCCTGGTATAATCAAACGTAAACCTGCTTAGTCACATTTTCACAGTATTTAGGGGACACCTCATGATCATGGACATGTTGTTCTATGTTCCGTCAAAAGGCTATTGTCTCTACCAGAATAATGCCACCTACGTGTTTTCTGCTCATTCATCCGGCATTTGCATTCCACATAGGGTGCGTTGTCCTTGCGCATTGGATTAGCCAACCAAACTTGTTTTGTTGCTCTCACCAAATTCGCATGGTGTGGAGTGCCGGGTCTCGAATCGATGCTTCGGTTGCTTTCCATCGGAAACGTATGCAGCTAGCAGGTGGTTGTGTGATGCCTTAGTTGTCAGGTTACATGTGTCAGTGTGCCGCTCTCTACTTTTCGTGACCACCTCATTGTCTACTTTTATGCTGCTAGTGCTTTCTCTAGAGTTCACCATCTACTATGTCTTTCACTTTCTTATGCTAAAGTACAGTGAATACAGATATATTTCTAGTCATAGATAAGTCGTTTTTGGGATCGATATAAGCTGTTGGGTCACATGTTTGAACTGTGCAGAAAAAGGTGATCACCACCAAGAGCGTTGAGTACATGCCCTTCTTCCTGTCGCTGGTGAGCTTCCTCAACGGCGTCTGCTGGACTGCCTACGCTCTCATCCGCTTCGACCTCTACGTCACGGTCAGTACATTTCCACGGACACTCCATGCTTATGCATCTCATGAATCTCTGAGATTAGTTGCACGGTGCTAATCATGTCGTGCTTACAACAATGCAGATCCCCAACGGCCTCGGCACCTTCTTCGGCCTCGTCCAGCTGATCCTCTACGCTTGCTACTACAAGTCCACCCCCAAGAAGGAGAAGAACGTCGAGCTGCCCACCGTCGTCTCCGGCAACGCCGGTGGCGGCAACGTCACCGTCACCGTGGAGAGATAAGCTGGCCGTCACCGGCCGGCTGGATGCCGTCGAGAAGTCGGCGACGGGAGTTTACAGCTAGTTTTGCCTAAAAAGTCTTGTTAGTTTCCTCCTTACCGGAAGATGGTTAAGGGAGTGGTAGTTTTGTCCAGTACTACTTCGTGTCGAGACGAACAATTAGTAAATCCATGTAGTGGCTTGCTGAGATAATAACAATCAATTGTCACTTTGCTACCTCTGATGGAAATCGATTCTTGATCGTGTGAGGTGGACTTGCATTGTTAAATATGCACCGTTTTCCCACGTTTCTCAATCTTTCTGGTGGATGCTGCCGTGACTTCTTTTTCGCCAACCTTGAAAAAGAAGACAGGGACTTTTTTGCTTATCAGAGGTTGGCTGCCTCGACCAAGAGAAAATGGACAGCGATGGGTAGCCGTCACTTCAGCTGTGATGCGGCCGCGCTGTGTGATCTGTGAGCTTGTCAAAGTCCCCTGCTTCGCGAAAGTGGTTTGATGATTTGCTTGCTCGCCGGCCGTAGTTTGGTCAAATTTGACTCATCAGCTTAGCGAGTCAATACGGATTGATCAACATACTATGCAAGCGAACAAAGTCATTTTGGATAAAACGAGTGTCAATTTGGACAGATCAACTTACTTTGCAGAGAAAGTCAATTTGGATAAAAAAATGGTTAAGACCTGTCCCTATCGAGAGGGAATTAAGTTGAGACGTGGGACGTCAGTCTTCGATTGAAAATGACTGGAGCAGAGGAGCACTTTTTTTTCTGTTGATAAAAAAACAGAGGAGCATGCATTATGTATGATTGGCTCCCTACGCTCTTTAGTTTGCAATTTGCATTTTATCACAAACAGATACGTGCTTTGACGACTGTTACGTCTATGGTTCTGTTAACAGTGAGCGCCGCCTTTTCTATTGTGAAGTGCTCACGGTGCATTCGGAACTTACGTCCACCGATGCCAAAATTTAACTCTATTCTGGACCTTAAGTTGATTGGAACACTGTAACTTTATACAAACTTTGAACGCAGATAGGGACAACTAACGCACAATCGAGGCTAACTGTGAATACATTTTCCTTTTGATGAGACATGGCAACTGAAGGCGACAAAAGGTTGCGGGTTCAGCGATACTACAATATACAGCACACAAAAACGGCCACAGGCGAAAAAAAAAAACTCTAAAGCAATGTTTCTAGTTCTAGATAACTGAAGTTCTCACATAATATGACAGGTGCAAAATCAATCTAGTGTTGGAACTCAAAATTGGCACACCCGCTCTGTTACGCTAGCTAGAAACAATGCAAAGAAAAAGAAAACTTTTAGTTCAGTCTTACACACACTCACAAAGAGGTCGAATCTACCAACAAAATTGTTCATTTGTACATGGTTGGTACCAACATGTGTGGGCTACTGATTGGCGATCCTGCTCTCCGTTTATATGCACACATGGCACACTGCTACCTTATGATTGGTCGCTTCAGCCCATAGGTTTACTGATGTTGTAGTCATACAAGCATCACTGAATGAATATCTAAAGTTTGGTAAGTCGAGCGAGCAGTATAAGTAATTAATGTCACTTTTGTTTTACTTGAACAGAATATTATTATAGAGAATCTAAAGAAACTACAATGGCAACCGTCATTTTTTATGCTTGGGACGCACAAGATTATTAGATCATCACTAAACTTCAGGAGAACGTTGAACATGCTTGATTACATGATTTTTAAGTACCCAATAAGAAAATGCTATGCTTGATTACATGATTTTTAAGTATCCAGTAAGAAAATGCTTTGTCTGGTACTGTGTATGTTCAATCACTTAAGAATTGATTGTCCCTTATTTCTTGTTTCTAACATGAGATTGCAAAATAGAAAATGCAATTTCGAGACCACTTGTCACCATAGGTGGGGGCATCACAGGTTTCTAAGAAAGAATGAAGGAACATCTATGCAACATCATAATAACTAGAAAGAAAGAAGGAGCGTCCATGCAACATCATTATCTAAAAAACTACTCGCAAAAAATGTAACATCATAACTCACCAGTAATCATTTCTGCATGTTTTCCCCTATTTTATCAAGCGCTCTCTCTGGAGCAAAGTCTAAACAGAAAAGAGAACATGGCCCATGTAGGAAGACTGTACTTTCCACATGGGCCTGGCCCATATTAACCCAGGTCGAAAGGACTCTAGAGCCCAGTCCATTTCGCTAGACCCTATAGTTAACGACCGCGATTTTCTGCAGCGCTTCCCGTCCTGTCCTGCCGAGCGAACGACGACGGCGACGGCGGCGGCGGCGGCGGCAGCGGCCGGCGGGCCTGCGAGGCTAAGGAGCAATTAGGTAAGAAGCCGCGCTTCGCCGATACGGCAGGTGCTCTTTTAATGTATCGCACTCCCCCTCGCCCCTGCTTCACATCCTCTGCTCCTCTGCTCGTGCCATCAGGTGTTTACCTGTCGATAGCAGTGTAGAAATATGCGATTATTAGGGTCGTGGAGCTTCGTCTCGTGGCAGGACCCTACCTTCCCTGAGATTTCATGTAACATTTCTGGGTCCCTGATGTAGTGGCGGTGTTGTTGCGCCTCTCTTTCTTCGCGATGACGCATGTAAGGTGTTTGCGGAAATGCCCGACTGATGTTACTGCAGCGCATCCAGTTTTTTGCAAACGTTATGTAGTTTTCCTTCTTTTGTTTGATAGGGTAAGATATGTTCAGTCTGTTTTCTTGTATGCTTCGTCTCGAATGATTATGATCTGAATTGGTTGATTACCAGTAATTTGCATTTGCTAAACATCTAGTGTGATATTCCATAGCCTCGGGGTATCTCCCGAGATCATGTAATATAGCAGAGTAGTAATGAAGATTTTAAGTATATTACATGACCTGGGGTATTGTTTGCATGTTTATTTTTTATTCATCAATCTACCAAAAAATTGATTTTGTTTTGATATTCATTTTTTCCTTTCTCAAATTGTTCCACTGCTTGTGATACTGCTATCAATAATCACCTGGGGACCTGTGATCTTTGGCAGCAAGCAGGCAAACTCTTTTGATACGCTGAAACTTTTCATGACTGATGCGGCTGTGTTTGCCAGCTGACAATTATGTGTAGAATTTTCACACAACTGACTTTGGTTCTTTCTTTATCTTGATACCAGCATTAAGGTGCTGTGAGATGGATATCTTTTATCAGTGCAAGGAGATCCTAAAGATCCAGAAGTTCCGGCGTATCGCATCCTATGCTGGATTCTACTGCTTCTCTACTCTCATTGCCTATGCCTACACGAGCAATACGTATACCACTGCTGAATCACCTCTCATTTATGTGTTTATTATAGATTCTAGACACTCATCATTCTTACGTGTTAATACGGCCTGGTTAATCTTATTGCAGTACAAGGGCTGGGATTTCAAGAGCTGACCAATACTATGCCTCCTACCCTGCTGGCACTGAGCTTCTAACTGACACTGCAAAGGTATGGAACCTGAAGATTTGCTGTGATCATCAGTTATCCAAGTCCTAATAGTATGCAGATATCAGAAGTGTCATTTGGCTTTTTGTTCCCCGTATATATTCCCATTCACTTCAGAGCGCTGATGTTTCATTTCACCTGCTCGTTTTCAGCTTTACAAGGCTGCATTAGGTAATTGTTTTGAAATAGATGACTGGGGCCCTATAGAGTTCTCCATCATGGTAAAGCATTTTGAGCGGCAAGGCAAACCACCATATGCCTACCATGCTGTAAGTTATTTTCCTCTCGCCTTTCATTAGCGTGACCGACTCAAGCTTAATGAAGCTAATTTTTGTTTTATCTGGAGAAAACACCTTTGCCCCTATTCTTCTTATTCTGAATATAGAATATTGTTTCCTGTATAATTTGCATGTCTCACAACGCCTTTACTTCTGTTGTTTCAGCAATATATGGCACACCTTCTCTCCCATGGGCAGCTCGATGGAAGCGGTTAAATGCATGCTGCGTTTCAGTTGAAATTTTCAGAAGCTAAGCTGCCGCCCCTTGGTTTAGCATTGTAACATTGGTATTTTTCTGTAACATGCTAGTATTCTCTGAATCTTGTACATAAGAGCTGTCTTGCTAATTCGTTGAGTTTATGTGGCAAGTCGCAATCACATGACTATTGAGATGAGACAAAAATAAAATGCATTGTGAATTCTGGGTCACCAACCGCTGCAGCGCCCTGTTTTCTGCCAAGCTTTCTATAAAAATAAAAATGAATGAGCACTGCCCTGTATAGCTGAATTTGCCCTTCAGAAAACTCTTTGGTTGTAAATACTCTGGGGCTGCCAGCCACACCAGTCGCAACGCCACACCTTGAGCCGCCACAAAAACAACGGCAGGTGTTTGGTTGCTCGCAGCGATGTGCGGTGGCCACGGAAAAGCAGTGTGATTTCTCCTGCAGACTGTTGCGCGCTTTTTTTCTCGGAGTGACCAAGCAGCCCTCTTAACGGATCTGGCGCCTGGATGTGGTTGTAGAAGTTTCGTCAGAACACTGAACTTTGAGTTGTAGAAGTTCCGTCAGAACACTGTATAGGAAGCTGTCGCCAACGGGAAGGCAGTGGTCAAAGCTTGACTGCTCGATTCCATTATTGGCGTGCGTAACTGCGTGTTAAGCGTGCATCTTTCGTCCGTAGCGGCCATCCGTGCAGTCATTAGTGACCAAGGCACGTAGAAAGAATATGCGATCGTGTGTACTTAGCCATGAGGGGGGGTTGTGACACATGAAAATCTCGATCGACCATGATCTGTCGCCGCCGTCGCCTGAGAAGACTCATCACTCATGGCTGCAGGTTTACAGATGTAACGGGTGAAAATTCGAGTAGCCCCTCCTAAACTTTCAACCAGTATATTGTATTGGAAAATAGTACTACTACTAGAGAGAAAAAAAAAACACGGCGGAAGATACACATGCACGCCAGTATCCCATCCAGCAAAGAAACCACGCGACGCCCATGGGCTTGGAACGAGCACTAATCGCTGGCAGTAACGCCGGGAGCCAGCAGCAGCTAGACGTGCTTGACCTTCCTGGGCGCCACAACGGCGGCCTCGTCGACGTCGTACGTCGAGCGGCAGAGCAGCGCCGCCTTGCCGCCGCCGCGGGGAGGCGGTGGCGCCGAGAGCTGCCGTCCGAAGCTGTCGTAGTGGATGACGCCGGGGAAGTCAAGCGGCTGGCACCGCTCCCCCATCAGTATCGCCCGCCGCCACAGCCCCTCCCCATCCCCTTCCCCTTCCTTCTCCCCCTCGTCGTCGTCGCACGACGGCTCTTGATGATGACGGGCCGGCACGAGCTGCCGCCTCTCCTGGTGGTGGCGGCGGCGGCGCGAGCGGAGAAGGCGTCGCGTGGCGCGCGATACGCGGCGGGCGCAGGAGGCCACGGCGCTGGACGCCTTGCTGAGGAGACCACCCGCCATGGATGCTGTTGCCTGGCGCGGTGGTGCTTGGGCTTTGCTACAGCAGATCGATCGGTGGTCTGGACTCTGGTAGCCAAGATCTTCAAAATGAGGGATGGGCGAGTGGAATGGCAAGTTTTGTTTTTTTGGGGCTCTTATTTATCGAGAAAGTAGGCTTGAAATTAATTGGAAGCCTCCTAGGAGAAGGAAATCCAAATCTTTGGCATGATAAATAAGCGTATATTATTAAATAATTGCTAGTACTAAATGACCGAAATCCTTGAAATGGATGCAACAGATACTCCCCTTCACTGCCTAGTAGGCTGCCAAACCATATATTGGTAGTGCTGGTAAAACCTGGCTGTTGTTTGTTTTAATTTGCTACTACTAACATCTTTAACCTCTACCAAAATTTATACTGTACTCGTCAAGAGAAAAAAAATATTTTTCCACGGCAATGAAAGCAAAATAATCGTGTCGTTCTGGCGCGGGAGCGGCGCCGACGAGGCACCGAAGAAAGACGAGCCCCGCCGCCATCTCGCCGCCACGTCACAGACGTCAACTCTCACTTCGTCGATCCACCTGTAAATGGGCCTTCACTAGACAGTTTCGGCCTGACACTGCTTTCTAGGCTGGAGCCTAAGCCCAATCCGCCGTGGGCCCGGACCTGGGTGCAGCAGCTGTTTCGCCTCGCCAATCCTATACGTAGGGTAGGCTACATTTAAGTTTTGATAGAACAGTGTTTGAGATTCGTGCTAGATTTGATCAACGTGTGAGATTCAGGCAGGTGGGAAGAGGAGGAGTCAGATGCTGACACGTGGCGGCTTTCTATTGGGGCGGGTGGGAGGGAGGAGAAAAAGAACCGGTTTTAAAATTTCAAACACATTTTTCTCCCAAACCGTAAGTCTGTTTTCGAATCCGTTTGAAGCAACATGTTGTTTAGAATTAATGCTACAAAATGAGATCCAATATGAATATTTTTTAAAATTTTTTGAAATTCGAATTTTCGTTAACATTTTGAATGTACTATGTCAACATTTTTTTTCACTGTATCAACATTTTTTATGTGCTATGTCAACATTTTTGGCAAAACTGTTGACTCCATTGTTTGAAAATGTTGACATAAGCTTACGAAAATGTTGAAACTGTTGTTTGAAAATGTTGACGGTTAGTCGGTAAACTAAATTGCTTTAAATGGGCCAAATTTGATGGGCTCTTGAGCTTTATGGGCCGTTCTATCGAACGTTAAGCGTAGGACGTTCTACATATAGGGAGTCCCGTTCCGCCTCGTCCTGTTGTGGGTGGATCCTATATGTAGGACGGGCTATGGTTAAGTTTTGATAGAACAGTGTTTGAGATTCGTGCAACGGCTCAGATTCGCGCAGGTGGAGATGGGGATGGCTGAGAAGCTGCCATGTGTCGCTCTCTGATTAGGGCGGGTGGGAGGTGGGAGAAAAAGAAACGAATTTCAAACTTTAAACGCATTTTTCTCCTAAACCGTAAGTCCGTTTTCGAATTCGTTTGAACCTACGTGTTTGTTACAATTAATTCTACAAAATGAGATCCAATATGAATATTTTTTGAATTTTTTAAAATTTAAAATTTTCGTCAACATTTTAAATATACTATGTCAACATTTTGTTTATTCTATGTCAACATTTTTTTTGTTTGTGGTCAACATTTTTTATTGTAAAAATGTTGAAATAGAACTACAAAAATGTTGACTCTTCTGTTTCAAAATGTTGACGCTCTGACTTGGACTGGGCTGTTCAGATTTAGTGGGCTATTGGGCCAATCTATCGTATGTTAACCATAAGACGCCCTGCATATAGGAGGTCCCGCTCAAACCCGAGACAGGAGACAACGTGCATAGGTGAGGGTTCGTGCTTCCTATGTCTTCTCCTTCTCGGCTCCTCCTCCTGGACTGGAGGGACCTGTGCTCGTGTTAAGGTTAGAATGCTCCAGAAAAATGATTAATCAACCGAGCGTCTGGAGAAAGAATTCACGATCAACCTTGCGATCTTGCCTCGGGATACAAGGTTTAGGTTCTAGGATTCGTAGAGGCATTAGGTCGGAATCTCTGGTTGCGGGGAGGCGTTCAGCAGGCTTGTCGGCGAGGTGTTTGTGGAAACTCCTCAGAGAGTGTTGTTGCAGTTTTTAACCTTGATATGCGAAAGGGCCTTTACCGTAGTGGTAAGGCGCATGAGTAGCACCTCCTAGGTCCCGGGTTCGATTCCCAGTAGGAGTGAATTTCTGGACTAGGTTAAAAAAAATCCCCTCGCCTCCCAAGGTTCAGGGTTTTTCTCGACCTGTGTGAGAAGGTCTTCTCCTTAATGAAATGCCGCGGGGGTGGCTTGCCCCCCGCAGGTCGAGTTTTTAACCTTGATATGAGAGCTCAGTTAGCCGACTATGTGTTGGATACATGTGAGTATGCGACACAGGGGTGATTTAAGTGAATTTTTGTTAGCAAAGCCAGCCGTGATTTTTTAGGCCAATGGGCAAAGGCTGAGGCAACTAATACGCACTTGGCTCACTCTACGTCTCAAGTGGAATGCATTTCTTATGTGATGACTGTATTATTGTCTGTAGCCTTAGATAACAGATAATTTGTGAAATTTTAGTGTTAGTATGACAAAGCTTCTTGGAGAGCGCTTCAAGAGTTGAATGAGAACTGTTATAGGTGTAGTTGCAAGATGGCAAACCAAAACGCCGTGCTATATTTAAGAATACGGAGACTTTGGTACCTTCACCAAACGTGTGTAGAACCTATAAGCTTCTTGGCGAAAACAATCTCTTGGTTAAGGGACCCTCTTCTTTTCCTTGCTTGTCCATGTAGTAGTATTCTGTTAACTTCTCAAGAATTATGCTCATATTGCTGCTTTACTTGCCAAGCTTTATGGTCATGCAACTGTTTCTCCTTCATTACATATTTATGTTATTAGCATAATCACCTTGGGATTCAATACAAGCAGCTTAAGATACTGAATCTTAGTTGATTTCTTGGAGTGAATTTCAATAATATACTCTAGAATTTATTTCTTAATCAGCTGGCTGTTCCATATATATAAGGTGACTCTGTTTGGAACAGGAGGATTGCTCTAGAAAATTTTGTGATTAGCCCACATTGGTACTAAATCCATGGGATTAGGTTCCCAAAAACTCCCTTTCCAAACAGGCTAACAGATGCTTCTTTTCCTGCTAAAACCAGCATCAAGCATAAGGAGATGGATATTTTGTATCAATGTAAGGAGGCCTTAAAGATCCAGAAGTTTCGACGTATGGTATCCTATGCAGGGTTCTACTGTTTCACTGCCCTCATTACCTATGCTTACACGAGCAATACGTATGTCACTGCTGAATCAAAATTACCTCTGTTTTACAGTTCAAGAACTTGCATAACCTCATTACTTTTCTCACCAGCCAGTATTTTTGGCTCGTCGCAGGACAAGGGCTGGGATCTCAAGAGCCGACCAGTATTATGCCTCCTACCCTACTGGCACTGAGCTACTACTGACACTGCAAAGGTTTGTAAAGTTAATGAATATCTATTTTATCAGTATATGACAAACAGCATCTCTAAACGTCAATGAGATGCTGATATTTTGTTTATTTCCTGCGCTGATAGTTCACTTGAGTCTGTGAGGTGACATCTGATTTCATTTGGTTGTTTACAGCTTTACAAGGCTGCATTAGGTAATTGTTTTGACATAGATGACTGGGGCCCAATAGAATTTTCCATCATGGCTAAACATTTTGACCGGCAAGGGAAGCCACCATATGCCTATCATGCTGTAAGGAGTCACCTGCTTGTCTTTCATCTGTTGTTTGTTATTCGTGCTTAACAATACACAGATTTTTTATTCTGTTACCTAAGTACATATGCATGTTTTGGTATATTCGTCCAATTGATATGCAAGTCTAATATCTGAATTTTCGTGCGTGTTTTCAGCAATATCTGGCGCACCTCCTCTCCCATGGGCAACTCGATGGAAGCGGATAAATGCTGGGTGTATTGTCGGTATCATCAGTACAACATAAATTTTACTTGATCTTATGCAAAAAAAGAAAAAAAATCTATAATGCTAGTGTGCTGGGTTGAACTTGTTTCAATGGATTTCTGATCTGAAGTCAGAATGGGATTGTGAATGTTAGGTCAGTTGGTACGATATCATTTCATTATTAGGTTGGGCTCAGCAATTTCCAGAAAATCATGATGTTGTCCTGTTCAAGCATTTTCGTTGTCCTGTTGTTGAATGATCTATGAATGTCAAGGGATATATTAGTTCGTCCGCCCTTGTCTGAAATTTGCATTTGCATCCGTACAGATACTTTTTTAGATGCCGTACAGATAATTTAATGTTGCAAAGATTGTTGAGTTGTAGTAGTGACATGATCCTCTAACAGACGAACTGGTTGACGGCTGGCTTCTAAACTTGTGAGGCTACCAGTACCCACCTCCCCGGGCGCACCGCGTGTTCTGCCCGTGCGCTTCAGCCAGTACAGATAGGGAGGCAGACATTTCAAATGCGAGGTTTACCGTGTTAGAACTTTAACTCAATCTAATTCTAGTCAATGACATGAACACCAAGAGAATAAGTCGTAACAGAGGATCTTTAGAACTACTATGTATCAAAGGCAAGCAGTGAGTGGAAACACAGGGATGTTATCAAATGCCTTGACTTCCGTCTGAAGACAGTAGTGCTGGAGCCAGATGAGTACATGGAGTCACACGTCGACTTTGCCTCGTTCTTTATACTGGATGTAGATATTGGAGGCCTTGGCATTGAATTTGGTTCAATACCAAATCAGCCTAGGCATTGAAATGAGTTCAATGCCAAAACTATTGTTTGGATGTAGATGGAATTGGAAGATCGAATTCAAACACAGGGAAAAATACCAATTCATGTTTGGATGCATCTGATGTGGAATTAGGAATTCACAGTACGCTCCCCATCCGTTGCACGTCGAAGCTCGCTGTAGAGGAGGGGAAGCTCGCCGGAGAGGACGTCGAGCTCGCCGGAGAGGAGGCTGCAGCTCGCTGGAGAGGCGGACGAGCTCGCCGGAGAGGAGGCTGCAGCTCGTCGGAGAGGAAGACGCGGAGACGAGCTCGCTGGAGAGGAGGACGAGCTCGCCGGAGAGGAGGACGAGCTCACCGGAGAGGAGGCTGCAGCTCGTCGGAGAGGAAGACGCGGAGACGAGCTCGCCGGAGAGGAAGACGAGCTCGCCGAAGAGGAGGAAGAGCTCGATGGAGAGGAGGCCGCGGCTCGCCGGAGAGGAAGACGAGCTCGTCGGAGAGGACGAAGACGAGCTCGCCGGAGAGGAAGACAAGTTCGTCGGAGAGGAGGCCGCGGCTCGCCGGAGAGGCTCGTCGGAGAGGACGAAGACGAGCTCGTCGGAGAGGAGGCTGCAGCTCGCCGGAGACCAAGGTGTCGTCGTCAGGCTGGTCGTGAGTTGAGCGGCGCTCGTCTCCCTTTTTTTTTTTTTCTCTCTCTTTTGGGAACGAACAGATTCTATCCAAATCGGAGGTGAAGAGCTTGGCATTGGAGGCAGCCTGTTTTAGTTCACCTCAATTCCATACGGTATTGGGCTCCAATGCCAATTCCAATACCAGGTGCATCCAAACAGCTGCATTCGGCCAGGCCCAATACCAATTCCCCAATTCCAGGCCCAATGTCGACATCCAAACGTAGTGGAAGAGTTTTTTGCAGAACATTGCAGGCTGCTTGAAATGGACAAAAGAGCTTCATGACGTGCTCGGTTGGAGTTCACAGTGGAGATATGTCCCCATGATTATCTCCACATCGAACATGTTCGTGATTTAAATTTAGCAGATCCCTTTGAATGTAGATGCTGAAATTGGCTTTGTTTGATGCCTTTTCATTAGTGCTTTGGATGTTTGATTTTCATAGTTTCTCCAGACAATTATGTCCAATGTTAGTTCTATTTGGAATATTTATTACCCGGAACCTTGAAATATTTAAGTAAATTGTGCTCCTAGTTAATTATATATTTGATAATGCTTCAAGTACTTAAGTGAAATACAAATAGTTTGATTTCCCACGGATTTCATACAATTCATGATCTGATGATACATGTCGTTCGATCTACAGTCCTGTCAAAGGAGTAACTCAGTAGGCATTTTTATTTGAAAGCACGAATATCAGCAAGCGGAGTAGATTCTAAATTTTGAGTGTATATATAGAATGCATGTTCATAGATCTAGTCTCATTACAGGTAGATATTATCAGAGTCCTGTTCCTGCACTGATGTGGTTATTCCTGTAACTCTTACATTGGACGAGTGTGGCATTTCTCTAGCTATGCTGATAGTATGCCTCTCCATACTTCCAGTTAAATTTTCTTTTCTAATTATGATTACTAAATCCAGTCTTAAAAGTATGCCGTTCAAGTGTATTTATATAAACCAACCTTTTATTCAAGAAAAAACCATGGTTTCAAGTGCCTCGTGCGCCATATCCTGGTCACTCAGCAAATCCCAGAGATTCACCTTGACGGATTATTCAACTGCTGAAATGTGACACGTGGAATCAAAACATGGAGTGTTGAAACTTATGATTATTCAAAATCATCTCGTTTTGAAACTTGTGTCCACTTCTTAAAAAATACATGGGGCTCGGGCTTCCTTTCTGACTACATCAGATTACATCAGACTTTAGGTGCCTTGTAAATCTCACGTAGTACATTAGGACGAAGCTCTTTGATGTCAGAGCCTCAGAGGTCACGATCATGGTCAGTATCTGAAACACACTCATGCGTGCTCTTCCTGTAACTTCACAGGAACAAGCTCTACGTAGCTTATGAAATCCCATTTTTCTGCATGTCATCGGCATCCAACCCAAGCGCAGCCCTCAGATTCTCAAGTTGCTTCTCCTTTCGAGCTGTGGCATGGTGGCTCTGGGTATCCATTAACCTGCGAAGAATCCACATATTGTCAATCATATACAGACATAAAGCTTAGCAGCCAATGGCCGTATAGAGATAGAATATTAACAACCAATGATCATATACAGATCAACATTTACCAACCGACAGTGGACCATGCAAATTGCTAACAAGCACACACATCTGCACAAACAGGAACCTAAGGAAGTGGTGATTATACTACAGAAAACAGGCACGAAAACCCATAAACATAAACATGTAGGATAGGCTACAATATGCATACATGACCACTGCACTTTAAGAAAAAAAATCACTTTAAAGGTGCCAAAATCAAAGAACAATGTATAAAGATACAAACCGTACATGAAATTGTACTATAATATTGACATCAGCCATCAGTTGCAACGCGAAGAGAAATGCGATTCAACACCAAAAAGAGACAACTGAATTGAAGAATGGGCATAAGCTACAGAACCCATAGGAACTCAAAATATGATAAGTATACAGCCATACAAATGATAAGTTGAATGATCTTGTAAATATAAGCAACAAAACGCATTAACAACCTAACTTTAAGCAATGATTTTTGCTTCGAAGATGGCATAACATAGAGAATTAAAACAAAGATGCCCAATTAGAAACCCCTATGAAGTTTTTTTTCCTTCTTATTACTTGACATCAGTTAGTGCCATCGAACACAACAAGAGACAACTGACAAAACAGAAACACGCTAACAAGAAGGAACTCTCCATCAATCCATACCAATCAGGCAAAGATTTCACTTCCAAGATAAATTTTCAGCAAGACAGAGCACTCTCAGGAAACTAAATTCAGATAGTACTGAGTGATTAGAAACCATGCCGTCGTCCTCTGCAGCACACTACGAAATCCCATCCCGAACAGAGATAGCACAGAAGTAACGAAAGAGCTTATCACGGTCCATACCCTTCGCCCGAGAGAGACGATATGCCTTCCTCCGCCGGCGCCGCCTCGACATCGGCGGCCTTGCGCGCCTCCGCGATGCGCTCCTCGATCTCGCCCTCCGTGTACCCCTGCTCCTCGAGCGCGTCCCTGAGCTCGAGCAGCCGCAGCTCCACCTGTCGCTTCCGGTCGTGCTCCAGGATGTCCTTGTTCGGCTTCCGCATCCCGCCGTCGATGCCGGGGCCGGTGGATCCGCCGGCGGCCGCGGAGGAGGAGGGCGGGGGCTTGGCGAGGAACTTGCTCGCCTGGACGTGCCCACTCGTGCCGGACCCCCGCGGGGTCTGCAGTCCGACGCCGTTGTACATGGTGGCCGTCGGGCGGGGGAGTTGGGCGCGGCAAGGAACCCTGGCTTCAGCTTTTTGGTTCGAGCCGGATCCCGAGATTCGAGACGACGACGAGTCGACGGTACCATAGTGCGACCCACTTGGGCCATTTTATTCGGTGGCGAGGTTTTGTGCTGGGCTGCCTGGGCTGCACAAGCATTCCTGCAACTCAGGATGGGAATTCCCTCCAAAAAGAAAAAGAAAAAAGAAAAGAAAAGCAGTTCTTGGAAAATCCGTCCAGTGCACAAACTGTTTTTCCTATAATCCGAAACTGTGCCAAACAAGCTCTGAACTCAACTCAACATACAGGAACATGTTGAACAATGTTGGGCAGATTCTGCATGGATCAGTTCTGCCAATACTGCAACATTCTGTAGTGCTGAAAGCCTTAAACACCAATGTTGTACGGCCTCAGTTGAATAATGTTGTTCTTCATTTGTTCCAGAAAACTGGTCAAGCGACATAAATGATACATTATGTAGTGCTTAAAACCTTACAAATACCAAAATCTCATGTACCCAACCAAAAGAATGGAACTATTACATGGTGAGGGCAGTCTGCAGAACTGATTCATCACAAGTACAATACAGCAACGTCTGTACCAAAATCTATAAACTCATTCTTGTTATCTCCTTGCCCGTTTGGCTGCTGCATCCATGTCTTATGCCACCAAGGCTTTCCAGAAGAAAAACCACAAAACATTATGTCAGCAAACATTAGATAACTTCATTATCCTTCATCTCTAACATCAAAAGTAGAACAAAATGATGTCAGTCACGCTCACAACATTGTGCCACCATGGTAAAGCTTCCCACGAGGAGCATGGAGATGAGCACTCTTGCTTGTCCTTCATATTGTGCTTTGCCATTGTATGATTGTATCTGCAATTCAAACTTTCTATCCCAAGAAAATATGACAATACAACCTCCTCACTCCATTAGTAGCATTATAGATGGTGAACAAGTGTTGGCTCTAATTTGATGCCAAATTAATTTTTACCAAGTGACAAGCTAAGCACAAATAGCTATTTTCAATAAGAGAATTGCTCTGATGAGAGTCTGAGTATGACCCAGCGGTATGACTTACGTGCGACTGGGTCTGATCTACAGCTGCCAGATGGTGATTATTGCTTGGCCTTTGCTGGTCCATTTGACGTTTATCTATACCAGATGTGTGGAGTATGAACGATGGCTTTAGTTCACCGCCAAGAACAATGATTTGAATTAGTCATATGCTTATCTCTACCAAAAGAGAAACGACCTGAGATCTCAGGGTATCCTAAATATATTATGACAAAACTTGCATTCTGAAAACCAAAGTACTTCGACCAAATCTAAATTTGGAAAATATTTGTCATAAATAACACGAGATATCATTTTTTTAATGCCGCTAAAGCCTGAATCCAGTGAAGCCCAATGCCCACCAAACTTCGCACGCTAGCTATTATTGGTCATTGCACAATCCTATGTTTTTTATTTTTCAAATTTCCATCATTGTATGCCCATATTCCTGAACCTGCTACAACACACTTTGATGAACTTAAGCCAACGGAGCATATTATGACACATGTTTACAATGACTGAATTTCGTTAACCATCCTGAATAATGCATGGATGACTGAATTTCCTCAACCACAGCTAAATATACCAGAATTGCCTTAACTATCCCTAACTAGGCCGGAGAAAGAGGCATCATCGGTGGTTATGGGCTTATGGCTATAACCTGCACTGGCCGTTTTGGCTAGTAACAGGCTAATACGTATGCCTATATCTAAGACGGCATACAATGTGCTTAAAAAAGAAAAAGAAAGATAGATGTCACCTGTATGAGACATTGAGACCTTCTGCTTAGCTATGGCATGACCTCAATAACCAATTCCAGGGTTCTGGATATGCCTATGTGCTGGTTACACAAAAAATTTAATCCAGATGCATAGCCCACGCTGCTCCAAAGCTAGATACATATACTGCCGCATAGCAAAATCATAAAGTGCAGAAAAACTTTGAACATATACATGATTATCAAACTACAGTCAGTTTACTGCATCAAGTGGAATTCATTAACATAACAAATTTGCATCACGTTTCTTCAGTTACATAGTGTAATTTTGCAAGTACAATTGCCAACCATCCGGTGCTACAAACTTGTGCCTTAATTTTGAAAAACTAATCACGAAGGACCACAGTTCATAGATATGAGTAACGTGTCTAATCCACAAGTATCTACCTAGACCAAGTAATGCAGAACGAAACAAAGGAAAGAAGCATTCTGATTGTTACTATCTGATTTTCTTGTTCATGTTGCCGGCGAGCTGGCGCATCTGGAACCTCCAGAACATGAAGATGGCAAGGGCGGCGCCGACAAAGACGAAGGCTACTATCATCTCGCCCTCTGACTCCTTTTTCCAGGACATCTCCTCAATCCGCCACTCCCTCCCCCCGTCCACCGTGCCGGCCTCCATCAGAGCATACACCCGCCTGCGCTCCCGCACGGCCACCGCGGCCACGGTGCCGTCGGGGGCCGCCTCGTCCTGCACCCCGGACGACGCCCACCCGTCGTTGCTGACTACGAGGCGCAGCGTGGCGGCGCCGCCCAGCGCCACCGCCCCGTCGGTCCGGACGGCCAGGGCGACAGGGTTGGGGTGCGGGGAGGCGCCCGACACGGTCCTCGCGGCGCCGTCCTCCATGTCGACGCGGAGGAGGTGGCCCGTGCTGGGCTGGCCCAAGATCAGGAAGCCCCGGCTCACGTGCGCGGTGAGCGAGGCCAGGGGCTCGGAGCCGTACGCCGGCGATGCGGGGAGCGGGGCGAGGTCGCCCTCGGTGGAGAGCTTGTAAATTCGGGGGCCCACGGTGAGGAAGGCGCTACCGGTGTGGGGATCCACGGCGATGCCGCCGGGCGGGGTGGAATCCGGGAGCGGGGTGGAGAACACGGGCCGGTGCGGGCGCGGGGAGCGAAGGTCGTAGGCGGAGACGGAGCCCGTGGACGCCACGAGGAGGCGGCGCCGGCGGTCGTCGACGGCGACGGCGGAGCCGCTGGAGGAGACGATCGATTCAGTGACCCCGGCGTCGGAGACAGAAAGGACGGCGTCGCCGCCGCCGGCGACGACGAAGTGCTGGGCCGTGGGGTCCCAAGCGAGCGAAGCGGGGGAGACGCCGCGGGAGGGGGAGAAGGTGATGACGTGGCGCGCGTTGGAAGGGCCCGGCGCGACGGCGGCAAGGACCAGGATGAGGAGAAGGAGCGTGGGTCGATGGGAAGCGGCGGCCATCGTTGTGAGATCCGATCGATCGGCCGGAATCGAGCAGACAATTTGGGAAGGTTGGGATACGATATCACAACAAGCCCGGAACGAGGGCACAAAGGGAAACATACATATTTGCGGATAAACCGATAAACAGTTAAACACACATACTACTCAGCTTTTTTTTTTTTTTAACAACTCAGACACTTACAACGCACGCACACTCACCCCTATGAACACACGTACGCAAACCCTACCCCTATGAGCATCTTCGAAGACTGAGCCGGCAAATCCAGAGATACGAAGTCACCACTGGCGCCTCGCTGTCGACGGGAGCGTCGCCTACCACTGAAAGCACAAATGCCGTTAAATCCTTGAAAATTCGCTCCCACAGGGAGTCGAACCCAGGACCTGGGAGGTGTTACTCGGATGACTTAACCACTAGGCCAAGACCTCTTTCACACATACTACTCAGCTGGCATGGGAGATTCCCAAAAAGCAAAAAAAGGCTGGCATGGGAAAACATTTTACTAGTACTAGCCATTGGGCTTGTTTGGTTCTAATGAAAGTGCATCTTTTTTTATAAATAAAATGGTAAATGCAGCTAAAAAATTGTTTAATAAACAGTCCGTCACAAAGGTATCTGAATTGAAATTTCAGTTGTAGAAATAGTCAATCATTGTCCTTTTTGTTGCAAAAAGACATGTAGGTTAGTGATTACAAGAGCCTCAGTCAGTGGCGAGTCTAGCTGCAAAGGACCCCCTCCTCTGTTTCGACTTTTGACAACGAGCGACACCGAGCTGAGCGAGACCGACGAGCGTCGACGAGACGACAGACGGATGACTGGACTGAGCTAGGGTTAGGACGGCGCCTCCACGGTCTAGGCCCTCCACTCCTCCAGTCAGCGACCAGCAGCGACGGCGCCCTCCTCCTCCTGTGCCTGCCGGCGGCGGCGCGGCTACTGCCTTGGGTGCGCGCAGCAAGCAAAAGGGAAGGCCGGCCTCCGGGAGGAAAGGAGCAAGCGAGCAAGCGCCGCTGCTGAGCTTTGAGCAAGGTGAGCTCCTTCAATTTCTCTCTCCCTCTCTTTGAATTTCAGAAACTTGGAGGAGTTTCGATTTGATACAATGGAACAAATTTATGTCAGTCAATGGTTGTCCTAGGATCGTTTCTAGGTGCATATAGTAGCATTTTTCTATGCAATTGGAATTGTACTGCAAATTAGTGAAATGTGAATAAGAGAGAAGGAGATATTGAACAAGATGTTTTCTTGACTGGAGAAAATGGTATTGTTGACAGTTTTATGTCATTAGAAAGCGTAGGCCAGACAGCAATAAGAAGTAGTGTCTTGTCTCCTTTTGAATCACTGTAAGCTTGTATTGGACCATTATTGTTGATTTTACTACGTTTCGAACACATATTATTAGCCTTTTGACTTTTTGTTGTGATATGTCACGTTAAATTTGTTGTGCGGCGGGAAAAAATAATTTTCCGGCCCACCCCACTTCCAACCTTAGACTCGACACTGGCCTCAGTAGCATCTCAGGTCTTGGGTTCGACTCTCAGTGGGAGCGAATTTTCTAGGATTTCGGCATTGTGCTTTCAGTGGTAGCCGACGCTTCCATCGACACCGAGGCGTCAATAGTGACTTCGTCAATCTCGAGAATGAGTGTCTCAGTTGTACTGTTAATCGCAAAAAAAAATCATCGTCCTTCTTGTGCTTCCTGACAAAGAGATGAAAGGAGATTTAGCAAACAGGTTTGCATTCAATAATTCATACTTTGTTGGATTTTTTATTCTGAGAGACAGACAAAAGTACTATAAACTATGCAATATGGAGTATATTTTTTTAATCTAGCTTCTTTGAAGCAAACACTACAACAAAAACAATTTTTAATTAGCGGTGTTTTCAAAATAAACCTGAGGTTCCTTTCCATTACGGTGTTTAAGGGCGCAACAATGAACAAACTGTCTCTAGAAACCCATTTCTAACGTTGGTCCATCAGATGGGCCGCGAGTAGAAATGAGGAGTTATTTTTAGTGACGATGCATAAGGCCTAGTCTCAATGTATGATTTCATTTTTGTTGTTTTCAAGAGTGGCACACATAAGCAACACATCAATCATTTGATGATTGAATACCTCATACAATGCATAATTTTATTTTCATCCTTTTCAAGAAAACATGCAAAAGACCAGTTGTGTTGTAAACAGTGTAGACATGTCACTTCTCTCTTCCTTCATAATATTATATTGCCATGTCATAAAAGATTATTGCACCTCATTAATAAAAAATGATACTCTCATTGGGAGTGTCATGTAGATGCTTGCAATTGAAATCTGTCACTAGCCTTTCGCACAGCTTGTCACTGGCTGCTACGATACCTTATTGTAGAGGTGGTGACTAGCATGTAACATAAAACACCATGTAAAGTCATCTTCCCTCTTTTTTCTCTATGAAACACCAATGAACAAGAGGGCTTGAGCCCCCACCCACCCTAGATCTCGGCTGCTGAATATGCCACTAATAAAAAGCATACTTTATGATGACTAATATGAAAGATATAACAATAGAACATTGAGAAAAAGGTAAAGTGAAGCTCATTTTAGATACAAATAGATTGTGAGAAGCAAACATAAAATACTACTATCTTCGTCCCAAAATACTTAGCATTCTAGCCATACCAAGTTTTTCTAAAATACTTAGCATTCTTACTTTCTGAGATATTTTTCTCTCTTTCTATTACACCTCTATCTCTCTCCTTCTCGTTTTTTGCGCATCTACTTTTTTTCGGTGAGAGTATGTAGTGTATATGTGTTTTGTACTTTCTTTCGTGAAATAAGTGATACATATCATGGTGAAAAACTCTTGACACACTCTTTTTTTTTTTTGAGATGAACTCTTGACACACTCTTAGTTTGGCTTGACTCAGCTCAAATCAGCTGAGGTTTTTGTTAAAGGTGACTTGAAGTAGCTTGCGAGCTACTCGTGGGACTAAGGAAATCAACGAGGCCTAGGCAGATGGCCATGTTTGTCATAATTTAGACGTCGTGCAAAAAAATATTTTAGTACTTTTATTTAAAAAAAAGACGTATATTAATAATATAATTAAGTATATACTCATGTTATAAGCACTCTGTAAAACAAAAAGATTTACAACTAAGAGCACTCGGTATATAGCTCTAAAACTCAATACTAAACCTATATGAAGATTCATATGGATGACTGCACAGAAAAACACTAAGCAAAAACAGGCTGAAAACAAATGCCATTGAACCGCGGCCAACATTCTTGTAGGTCAATATCGAAAGAGTGCTTAGTCTGGTATTTAAGGTGTACTAGCTAATATGCCCGTGCGTTGCTACGGTCTGTAAATCTAGTTATGATAACCAATCATTAAAGCTTCTTGATTTTATCCTACACTCTAATTATATATCTTAAAAATTGTAGCATTACGTGTTGGTCATACGACCAATATGTGCTGCTCATTCAGCCGTAGCATGCTACTCCTGATATTTGATCCTCCTCACTAATCGTTAGGTGTTGCTTTTCCATACGTGTTGGTTGTACGACCCGGTAGTAAGCATAGCAATGTTCATCTTTTTTCTTTCTTTTTTTTTCTTTTTTATTGTGAGAATAGCAATCTTCATCTTCAAAGAACTTAAACATCATTTTGCCTAGTTGGAAACATATTTGGAAAAAATCACAAACATTTATATTTGTTTCAGGACACATAAATAATTACGTCATCTCAAAGTCCCACTTACCCCATTTATAATGACTTAAAAAGGATCTTAAGAATTCTCATGATTCATTTAAACTTTCTTAACTCAAAAGTAAACTGACACTTGTAATGCTTCAAGAAGGAGAATTACATTTTATAAAATGTTGAAAAATCGGGACAACTATTGAAACTCATATTTTGAATCTTAGCTTTCATGTCCGTCAGCCCATTCATCCTGGGTGCGTATGGCAACTATAGAGGTAATCAGGATGTGCGTTGGTGTCAAAGAAAATACTCCTAAAAAGAAGGATGTGCATGCTATGGAGAGGAGCAATATCCAGTTGCGCATAGCAAGAACCCAGAGTAGTGGGCCCCACACTCCCATTGGTCCTCTTCTTCCTGGCAACGCACTGCTCTGTTTTGCTCTCTCTCTCGTCAATAGCTTCCGCTAATCCGTTCAAAAAAAAATAGCTTCCGCTAAATCCATTGCCTGCCATGGTGGATCTCTCCCATTGCGATGTAAAATCGAATCTCTGTGCTACACTCGTCCCAGCTATCCTATTTTCATATTGGGTTTCATATTCGATTAAGCTTCGGCATTGTCTTCTGTGTCTGTATCCCGTTTTCTCATTGTCACAACAATAGACAGCAGACCAGCATATCCTGCTGCAAGAGTAGAAATCTCAACATCATTCTTGTCCAATCACGAGCGCGGGGAGATGGCGGTGGGCGACTGAATCGAGCTGCCGAGTCCCTAGTGGCAGCAGCAGGGGGAGCTGTCGGAGATGTAGGACGCTATGCCGTGACCATCTTCTTCATCCCCTTCCCTCGATCGATCCGCCCACCCATGGCTCCATCATCGTCGATCTCCACATGGATGGAGCTGTACAAGAGGCAATCTGGAGTCGGGTTCAACGCGATCCGCTGTAGATCAGGCTGAGGAAAATGAAGGACTCCGGTGGATCTCGTCGGATCAAGCTGGTGGTTATCGGTGACCGCGGGCAGGAGGCGAGGAAGGTCGCTGTGTTTTTCCCTTTCTTATTTTTTTTACCGAGAGGCCGTGGGAGTGGGAGACAGGCGCTGGGGCCTGGGGGAGGAGGAGTCGCTGGCTCACTGCCGCTGGTGGCTGGGCCCACATGTCGGCGCCAACTGAGGAGGCCACGGAGCCACGACCACCACGAGCCACCAACTCAGGATTTTAAGTATGGTAAAGATACATGATGGTTATATCAATTTAAGTAGCTTTTACATTTTAGAAGAGACTATTTACATGTACCTAGTACTTTATTTCATTTTAAGAACTCATCTCAAGTAGGAGTACTTTGTATTATACTGCCCTTACGGGCGAGTCGCTGTGAGTCGGCAGTTAATTATTTGCTACGTCAACCAAGGGGCTGTTATGTTCTTTCTCCTTTCCAAATGGAGGACGAGAGCAGCTTCAACTTTGGTGCGATTCTTTTTTCGTCATTCCATATGGAGAATAGTTAAACTAAACAAAACGGCGGAGAAGTCATCAAATATCGATCGATCGAAGCCACGCGTGCCGTCTTTCGCGTTCTTTGCGATCAGCTTGGCCGCGCGCGCACGGGACGGTTGGGGCGCACGCAATCATGGAGGCAGCCGCAGCGCGGAGTGGCCATTCCAGCAGGCGCGACGCGTGGCGGCCAAGCACGCCCTCGGCCGGCGCGGGGATCTCCGACGCGCGGAGTGGCCACTCCGTACTAGAAACTGCAATTGACTTTGACGTTGGACCCGGCCGTCTAAACAGCACACGCGTAGCGCGATTCTTGAACTTTCTCTGGGACACATCTCTCCGTGTGAACTTTCCAAGTATTCGCGCACAACAAGTGTCACCCGCCAATGACCGCGTGAGATTCCGTCTCCCCAGATATTTTTCGACGCTTGGCGCAGACGCAGCCGTGCACGTACTGCAGCACCACCTGTGCGCGTCGTCAAGATACTCGAGGAAGAGCCCAGACGTTTCGGAAATCGGAAAGGCGATTCGCCGCCGTCGCCATCTGCATCCATCTTGCTCTCGGCCTCGTCCCGGAAGGGGAAAGGGTAAAAAAGCCCCGCGTCCGTCGTGTCCGCCCGTCGGAGATCCCCGCGCCGGCCGAGGGCGTGCTTGGCCGCCACGCGTCGCGCCTGCTGGAATGGCCACTCCGCGCTGCGGCTGCCTCCATGATTGCGTGCGCCCCAACCGTCCCGTGCGCGCGCGGCCAAGCTGATCGCAAAGAACGCGAAAGACGGCACGCGTGGCTTCGATCGATCGATATTTGATGACTTCTCCGCCGTTTTGTTTAGTTTAACCAGAGACATTTTTTTTTTCTCTAGCCTACTTGTGGTACATGCAGGAATGTATGGAAGGAAGCCGTGGCATTGTACGTGTGCAGCACAATGGTCAATCCACAACGCGAATTTCGTTTTGTGTAGTAGTGGAGAATTTGAGGATTCAAAGTCATACTATACTCAAATTCTCTACGGGCGCAGCTGCTGGTCAATATCTGAAGGCCGAGCCCAAGAAGACCACGAGAGCCACGACGAGACCGGACCCGCGGCGCGGAAGAAAATATCTCGGCCCGCCCGCAGCAAAAGAGAGAATCCGGCCGGTCCGGAACGTTCCCGACGCCAGATATTTTGCCCCTCTGTCTCCCGCTCTTTCCCGCGCGCTTCGCAACGCTTCGTCTATCCTCTCCTCCTCTGCTTCTTCCCTACCGCACCCCGTCTCCGACTCCCAAGATATTTTTCTCCTTGAGATTGACCCCGTTCCCGTTATATACAGGCTGGCCCCCGCCGCCGCTTTCCCTCATCGTCAGTTCCCAGTCGCCATCATCCAATCTGACCAGACTGTTGTCTGTCGCGGAGGGCATGCTCTAGCGGGATCCAGGAAGGGAGGCGTCTAGCACCACCTGCAGCGCGCGAGGCCGCCGCGGGCAGAAGAAGGTCGAAGGGCCGAGAGGCAAGGAGGGAGGAAATCAAGAGAGAGTAATAATACATCGAGCGCGCGTCGTGTGTTGCCGGGACTCGTCGCGAGATCAATCGACGAGCGAGAGACAGGGGAGGGGATGGCGCAGCCGTCGTACTACGCCGTGCTCGGCGTCCAGCCTGGCGCGTCCGCCGCCGAGATACGCGCCGCCTACCACCGCCTAGCCATGGTAAGTTCCCTTCTTTCTTCTTCGCTTCCGGTCGTCGAGGCGAGCTGCTTGTTGAATTGCTCCTCTTCTGGTTCCGGCGCGGGAGGAGCAGAGCATGACGTGTTGAATGCATGGTTTGTTATGCAGCGGTGGCACCCGGACAAGATCGCCAGCGGCCGCGTGGATCCGGCGCTCGCGGAGGAGGCCAAGGCAAGGTTCCAGCAGATTCACGAGGCATACCAAGGTGCGGGACTCGGATCAATCTCTTCCATCTTTGCTCTGTCGCGATGACATCTGATCTCTCTGCCTCTGGGCTTCTATCTGCATTCGACTTAACGTTGTATGTTCTTGTGGCGCGCAGTGCTGTCGGACGAGAAGAGACGGGCGCTGTACGACGCCGGGATGTACGACCCGCTCGACGACGACCAGGAGGAGGTCGAGGTAAGCAAAGGCTTCCACCAATTTGCCTTGTTCTTGGTGGTGAACACAAGAAATTGAACTGGGCGTGTGATTTTTTTTTTTCTTTCAGGGATTCCACGACTTCCTCCAGGAGATGGTCTCGCTCATGGCAACCGTCGGAAGAGAGGTACCCAATCCATGCCTTCTCTCTCGCATTGTTTTTGTTTGCATCGATCCGGCCTCGCTTATTTTACTGTAGGCTGTAGCACGGTGGATGAACTTCATGGAAAACAATGCAACTTGCGATAAGAATCTGGAACAATCACGACTCTCTTAATTTGTTGTTGCGTTGGTTGGCTCCATTGTGTATGTGCGATACTATTAACGTGCTCTGGTTAACGCCTGAACGCCTTAACTAATCTGGAAAGTGCTGGCAATGCTGAATCCTGCCGCATTGATTTAACCGTCATTGTTTTCCTCGCGCTGGTGCAGGAGCCCGTGTACAGCCTGGGCGAGCTCCAGTCCATGCTTGACGGGATGATACAGGACTTCACCTCGTCGCAACCTGAGCCGAGCGGCTTCTTCACCGGCGGCTCGTCGCTGCCGTTTGGCAATCCGGCCGGCACGGGGCAGCGCAGCGCCTTGTCGTCACGACGCATGCATCCACAGGGCGTCGGCGACGCGGCGTGCTTCACCAGGACGGCCTTCTCGAGGTGATTGATTGGTTGCACACATCCGGCGGCTACGTGTGCTCAGAGATCAGGAGAAGCCCCCATCTTTTCTTGCACCGGTGCAGTTGCAGAGTCGGGAAAGCGAACAAGCATTGAGAATGCCCGGCTCTTGAAATGCGCGGAGCAGGAGGCATCGGCTCAGTTGGCAAATTGCTTTTGTAGGGGTGGAGAGATTTGTAGTAGGAACAGAAGTAGAATCACCACGGCTCGTGGGTGGGCAACCGAAATACGAAAGGATTTTTTGTTCTGATGTTCTGCCTGTCGTGGTAGGGGTAGGAAAATGCTGTTAAATCTCGAGACTTGATGTTGATGTTGTACATACGGTGAGCGTATGGCATCAAGAACAGCTGCTGCCCGTCTGCATCGTTTGAATTTGTGAGTGTATGGTGTTTGGGCTCGGTATAGTAGAATGGTCACTGTTAGTATTATAATATTTATAATAATGTAGATTGCTTGTACTTTTTTCTGATAAAAATATAAATACTTCGTGAGTATGGGGCATTTGTCCCTTATGTCCAAACCAACAGATAATATTTGATAGTATTTGTGAGGGTTTTTTTTGCAAATCATCGTTAGTTCGGAATTTTCTTTCTTCCTATTGAATTGGATTAGGGTTTTTAGATAAAGTTATGGACATGCTTATTGGTCAAAAACTAAAGGTATCAGCAGACTTTTCATAGATGAACGTAACGCGCTCAGGCCGCTCTAATCCTCCTATCCTTTCGCTTTGCCATCATGTTAGCACAACCCAGCGGACGGCAAGGACGATGGCGGTTGGGCTTTCATTTTGGTTCCTTCCTTGTTCCTCTCTCTGCTGGATCTCGAGATGCATGCCTTGTCGTCAATCTGGCTCTCATTGCCATCCTTCATGCGCGTAGGGCGTCTTGGGCCTTCATGCGTTAGCCTTCACCGTCGTTTCCTGGATGGTTCTTCATCGCTCCCTTGTTCAGGGGGGATGAAATCGTTGCTTCTATGGTGGTCGATTTTTGAGGTCACTTTGATCTTGTGTGGAGGGGGCGATTTGTTTGAGGCGTGGTGGTGATGGTGCTGGTCGGCGATGGTGGTTGTGGCAGTGTTTGCCAGTGCGGGCTGTCGGGCTGTAACGATCGTGTGACCTAGAGGGGAGGGGGGGGGGGGGGGGGTGAATCAGTGCACATTCTAAACTTTTTTTTTTCTAACAATGCCACCCAGTCAACACCTACACAAGTAGTTCTAAGATGTACCAAAAGCATACTAAGAAGAATCCTTAACCTAATGTTGTACATATGATGAGCGTATGGCATCAAGAAACGCTGTTGTCCCTAGCAAAAACACAAAACAAAACAAAACGTTGCTGCCCGTACATCCACACGTGTGCATTGTGAGAATTTGTGGGCAAGGAAACCTAAAAGTTATGAATGTTTTGCTGACTGGGTGACCATGTTGTGTGTGTGACTAAAATTTTCTAGTAGGACATTGCTTATGGTCACATTGGATGAATGGAGTGCGCTAACATTTTTCTCTATGATTATCTCGATGATTGGTTGCCTCAACAACTAAGACCAAAGGCTTGATGGAGTCGGTTGAGAAGATGGATCAAGGCTAAAAACATGCTAGATTCAATCAAGTGTTACTTGGTGTAGATGTAGGATCGAGTCTATAGAAAAAATTAGATTGTTAAAAGGGATCGAGTTGGTTCTCTTAGAGCACACTAGAGGTATATGGATGCATAGTGAGTCTCTCAAGCACTAGAATGAAAGAAGATAAGTGAGGGAACCAAGTTTGGCGAAGTTGGATGCGAGGATCTAAGGAAAAAAATTAAGATCAACTCCAGAGGTAGTCACCGCATGATGCGGTGGGACTCACATATGATATAATGAGTGAAGGTTCTCCATAGCAGAAGAGGAAAGTTCTGTTCAGAGGATCAAAGAGTCATCATATGTAAAGGAGTCATCGCATGATATGGTGAGGTTAGAGGATCGAAGACACAAATGCAGAAGTCTTTGGACAGAAGAAAAGGAGTCACCGCATGATGTGGTGAAGATGTGGCTGTATGATACAGTGAGCGCAGAGATGAGTTCCAAAGAAGGTGAAGTCTTTGTATAGATGAGTTGAAGTCACCGCATGAGTTTCAGGAGTATTTCTTATTGTTTCAAACATGCAACGAAGAGATATCCAAAATCTGAGAGGACTCGGAACAAGCAAAGTTTGAAACAATAAGAAATTTAAGCTCTTGGATCTTAGAAAATATTCAATTGTGTTAATTTTAGAGGTGGGACAATATTGAAGCAAAACTAGACTATCCGCACTGGTGAACCTCTATATCCAACCTCTAAAAAGAATATTCTGTCTTAGTCATCAAAATTTTCTACTCTATATCAACTTCTCCTGCAGCGGTGGACCTCTATATCTCAACCTCTATACCAACTAATATATATTTTATTCACCTCTCTCCCCACCCCCACCGACGCCTCGAACCTTCTCTCTCGATCCTTCTCCCTCGGTCTCGCCGCATCCACCACCTCCCTCCCTCGCCGGCTCCCTCCCTCGCCGCCCCTCCTCCCTCCCTCGCCGGCTCGCCGCGGCCCCTCCTCCCTCCCCTCGCCGGCTCGCCGCGGCCCCTCCTCCCTCCCTCGCTGCGGCCCCTCCTCCCTCCCCTCGCCGGCTCGCCGCCTCCCTCCCTCGCCGGCTCGCCGCGGCCCCTCCCTCCCCCTTCTGGCTCGCGCGCCGCCGGCCCCTCCTCCCCCGCGCGCCTCCCCCGCCTCCGCCGCGCGCGCCGCCGCCTGGCCGAGGAGGAGGAGGCGGAACTCGGGTCCATGGCGGTGGAGGCGTCCGCCGCGTGCGTGCCGAAGGCCAGGCCGGCGCTCGCGCGTGTTCCCCGCCTCCTCGCCCTCGCGCTCGCCGCGCCGCCGCGCGTCACCAAGCTCACCGTCGGCCCGCGCGTGTTCCCTCCCCATAGTCCTCGCCTCCGACTCCTCCGGCCTCCTCTCGCCATCGCCCCGCCGTCCATGTCCGAGCGCGCTCCCGAGCAGCCGCGCGTCTGGCCGAGGAGGAGGAGGAGGAGGAGGAGGCGGAACTCGGGTGCGCGGCGGGCCCCGCCGCGGGACGTAGCGTTTGCCCGCTATCCCGCTGAATATAGCGGCTGCGGAGCCATCCGCTATTTTAGCGTTCCCTTTACCGTGTCCCGCTGCAGACGATTTTAACGCTATTCCGACCCGCCGTTCGGTTTACAGGCCTCCGGTGTGGATAGTCCTAGAAGATCGATCTACATGGTTAAAACAAAACTAGAAGATCTGCATGGTTGGAAACCTCACTTTCGATGGAATCGTGAAAACCTTTTCAAAAACTTATTTAGAAATTTTGTAAAGTTATGAAACTTGGCATACATATAGAGAACATGTTTAAAAATATGTACACAAATTTCAGACTGAAACTCGTTTTCTGTTAAAAAAATACAAAAATAACAACTCATGATAGAAAAAGACAAAAATACTATTATGTTCTTTTCCTCCTCTTTCTCCATGATTCATTATTTTTTTGATCCTTTAATAAAATTTGGATTTTATACACATCTGTCACCACGTCCTCTACACAACGTATGCAAGTTTCATAATTTTTTAAAACTTCTAAATAGGTTTTCCAAAAGGTTTTTTTTTTCACAAAACTAGCTATTTGGTGGCATGCCCGATGTATGAAAAGTGAGAGGCAATTTGGTGGCAAAGAGGACTATAGAGCTCAAACTAATTAAGCAACGCAAACAGAGCGGCAAAGCGCTGCTTCCTCACGCAAGGCCGCCGGGCCGGCTTTCTGTTTCGGGGTAGGCGTAGGCGATCTTCCAGCATTATTTATACCTTTTCTTCTTTCCTGAAAAAGCGATCTTCGTGCCTCTCTTCTTCCTCTTTTAAAAGGCGTAGTGGTAGTCTATGGTTAACTGAGTCTGAAACAGTAGTTGGAACACTTGTGCTACGTGAGATGAATGAAACCAGAAGGTAATTAGATAGGTAACGCCCAGAACCGAAGAGGATAAACTAAGCACCAAAAGAGACTAATATTTGGTTCGGTGCAAGCGGCCGATCGAGCACGCAACATCAAGAAACGGGCAGCAGTTCCACCAGCAAATTAAGCAAAAAAAACTACACAGCACGGATGCACCGACACATGTTACCGTGCCGGTATAAATGACCACGCATTCACGAAATACCTGATTACGTTCTTCGTTCCCTAGCTTGTAACAAAGATGGGAAGAAAACCAAGCGGAGTCATCCAAATGCCGCGGCTCCGTGTCGCGATGCTCCTCGCGTTCATGATCATCGTCGTGCCTGCCCCGGCGGCGGCGACGCGGGGCTTTGCGAACCACGGCAAGTGCAAGTGCTTCATGTGCGTCTGCGACTTCGACCCCCACCCGCTCCCACCGGAGATGCCGGTGGAGCACCACCACCCACCGCCGACGGAGCCCGAGCACCACGCGCCGCCGCAGCCGGAGCACGTCCCCTCGCCGCCGCCGCCGCCGGCGGTGCCCGAGCAGCACTACTACCCGCCGCCGGTGGAGCACGAGCCGGTGCCCGTCGAGTACCACTACTACCCGCCGCCGTACGGGTACTACCCGTACGTGCCCGGCCAGCTGCCGTACCAGACGCCGGCGGGGGATCTGTACCCGCGGGACAGGGAGTCGTTCAGGTCCGCCGCGCACGGCCACGGGCCCTCCCGTTTCCTCCTCGCCGTCCTCGTGGCGCTCGCCTCCGCGGTGATGCTGTCGTCGCTGCCCATGCCTCCTGCTGCTTACTGCTAATTAATCGTGTCGTGCACCTGCTACTTCCACCATGTTAAATTTTTATATACGTGTAAGCTGTCTGTGGTGTGCTGGCATGCATGTAGATGTAGCCAGCATTACCAGTTTCTTTACCACCAAGCGTGGCAACCCCTGCTTCAAGCGTGTTCTATACAAGTAGTACGTCGTATTATTATGGCATTCCTCAAATCATCAGCTGATTAACAGGCACATAGGGTACTGTGTCAACAAGCATTCAGTGCAGTGCAGTGCAGTGCGTGCGCGTTGTGTTCGTGATGTTTGCCGTGGTGTACAATCATAATGACACGTAACCAGCTTATTGTTGCCGTGCTAGGCCCGCAAAAGTTGCTCTGTTCTGCGCTGTAATGGAGGAATGTTTACCGTTCATGTGCCGAACTAGGATAAAAAAAATTGTACAAGTTATATATATCTTCAGGTCCAAAAAGGGATTTAAAATTTTGATAATTGTATGCACTTGTAATTAATATCACCTCTACTCATTGGAGTGAACCATATGGATAGTATAGGAGAGAGTGGAAGACGTGGCCAACAATTAGAGGGACAACATGGACTGGAGGAGGCTTCTACGTGTGAGTCCGTGACAGACACGGGAGGCGCGCACAAGCAACCAAGCGCAAGCACGAAATTGTTCGGCCTGCCTGGGTCTCCGTCTGGGGCGTGAAAGCCCTGCGTTCCATGAATGAAACTGTGAAAGCGTGAACGTGCGTGCATAAAACGAGGGGATGCAAATCACTGGTAGTACAAATCTAGAACGCTTGAACAAGTCTGCTGCCATTTAAGCTACGTTGCCAACCCCAGTGGCAGTGGTTCCAAACTTCCAATGAACCCTGTATGTAGTGCCCGAAATTCTGCGAGACCAATTAGTCAAGTGCTGTCGCACGCAGCACGCCCTTGAAAACCCAGCCACTTCTTTTTCCTGTCGCCATTCTCCGTGAGTCAACTCGACGTAGCCATCGGTTCCCTCAAAAAAAAAAAAAAAGAAAAAAAAAAACTCCACGTAGCCATCGGGGTTGGTTAGTAGTATCGGTCTTACCAATACCACCTGCCTCCGGCAACCCGGTCAGGTCAAGCAGCTTGCACGCACGAACTGACCGGAGCCGCACACTCAACCAAATGTCACGTAAGTATATAGGTGTATTAGTTCTAGTCAAATTAATGAACCGCATACATACGTCAAACACACACCCTCACTACTACAAAAATGCCCAAGGACTGAACTCCTCGACCCATTTTCACTTCATTCGTGGTCCGTCTCGTTAGTATTGTCCACAGTCCACACAGCAAAACAGACGTGAAGTCTCTTGGCACTCCGTTTTCGTAATCTTAATTTGATGCGACATGGAGGAGGGATTATCGTCGATTGCTTCCCGGGTGTGCCAGGGCGTCCGGTCCTGCTGGACGACGCGCCGGCAGATGTCGTCGTACCAGCGGCTACCGGCGACGCCGTCATCCACGCGGCCGGCGTGGAGGGGGATCAGGCTCGGCCGCCGGCGGCGGCGGCTTGTCCTCGGGTCGACGGCGTGGAGGTCTGGATCCGGATCAGGACGGCCGCCGCTGCGCCTGCTGATCACCCGGCTCGTGGACGCGTGCATAAGCTCCCTGCTCTTGCGGCCGCTGAAAGCCGTGGTGAGAGGAGGCTTTGCGCCGGCGCAGGTGGCGGCGAGTGAAGAAGAAGAAGGCGCGTCGCCGTCGTCGACGCCGCCCAAGCTGCGTCATGATTCGTCTAGGCGTCGGCGCGGAGGGATTGGCGGCGGGAGAGGCGTGATGCTCAACATCTGCGTGGCGGAGGCGCTCCTGCGGCGGAGCTCGTCTCAGGTCAGGAGGTCGCCGTTGCAAGCGGCGCGGAAGAAAGGCCGCCAGGACCGGGAGCACTAGCTAGCGTCCGGGCGTACAGTTCACCACTAGGCCTGTACCGGCCAAAAAAAAAATTTCGCGGTTTTTTTTTTGGGAGGAAATGTAGCGGTTTAATTTGCGAAAGCAACAAGAGGGAGCCCAATACGTTCGCAGGCCTAAATCAAGCTTGCCCGTGTGATTTCAAGTTTTGGCATGGCAGCCTCGCGGCTTGGATGGATATATATGGAGGGCGGGCTATGCTTAACCTTTGATAGAACAGCGTTTGAGATTCGTGTAACGGCTCAGATTCGCACAGGTAGAGAAGGGGATGGCTGAGAAGCTACCATGTGTCGCTCTCTGATTGGGGCGGGTGGGAGGTGGGAGTAAAAGAAACGAATTTCAAACTTTAAACGCATTTTTCTCTCAAACCGTAAGTCCATTTTCGAATCCGTTTGAACCTACGTGTTTGTTACAATTAATTCTACAAAATGAGATCTAATATGAATATTTTTTGAATTTTTTAAAATTCGAAATTTTTGTCAACATTTTTGAATGTACTATGTCAACATTTTTTTTGCACTATGTCAACATTTTGTTTGCACTATGTCAACATTTTTTTAAAAATGTTGATTTCATTTTAAAAATGTTGAAATAGAACTACAAAAATGTTGATTCTTCTATTTTAAAATGTTGACACTCGAACTTGGGCTGGGCTGCCTAGATTTAATGGGCTATTGGGCCGATCTATCAAATGTAAACCGTAGAACGCCCTGCATGTAGGCAGTCCCCGTGGCTTGAGGTGCGTGCGCACAATGTCATTGACTTGTGGGTTTTTCCACGCTGAGCTGAGCCAAAACCCATTCAATCTCGATGTCATTGTGCATGAGAGAAGAAAAGGAACTAATCTGATTGACATGGTTTATGGCAGCACGAGACGCAACTGTGTAAACTTGTGTGTTAGTACCAACGCTGCATGCGTTGTTGTACATCATTATATGGCCGTTCATATCCCTGCCATTGCAACAGATGCTCTAGGAAACTCACTGATCCAGCGCTAAACGTTATGAATGAAATAGTCATGGGGGGCTTCCTCGAAGAAAAAAGTCATGGAGGAAGCAGTGAGGCACAGCGCAGAGAAGAATGGACTGGACCGACAGAGGACGTGGGCTCGGCCCGTCAAGCAATCACCTCTCTAAGATTATTCTTTTTTTTTTTAAAAAAAAAGAGGGCAAATCGCGCGGGAAGCCTCCGCCAATTCCCCTGTCTCAGCTTTGCCTTGCGCGGCAAATGGAAGAAGAAAGCGGCCCTCCACAAGTTCCCGTTCCATAGAGAAAGACTGAAACTAGACTCACACCAGATCCATCGATGCACGTTCCGTAGAGAAAGAGTGAAACTTGACTCACGCCAGATCCATCGATGCAGATGGAGGAAGCGGCCACGGAGTCGATGCGCTTGGGTCGTCGGCGTCCGCGGCCTCTGACGGAGGGGGCGGCGGCGGAAGAGCTGGAGGTGGAGAGGTCCCGAGCGTACTAAGACCAAGACCGATCCCCTTTCCGTCTACGGTAACATCTCAATCGGTATCAGTGTTGTCATACTTCATTTGGATATTTGGATTGCCAGACAAACTTCCCTGTCTTGACTGGATGCACACCGCGTATAAGTGAGATAGCTAGCAATTTACAACAGTGCCATGTACAGATGTACTCCTGTCCAACGCCGTGCAATTTCGCTACTATTTCTATTTCGTCCTGAGTCTCAAGTCACCTGTTCTTCAGTTCTTGTGCTAGCATCTATGCTCTTTTTCTAATCTTTGGCATACTGTGGCAGGGCAGTTGGTAGTTGGCTTATTCGTCTCATCTTTGATTGACGTGCTGGTATAGCCTGGTAAAGCGAAATAATAAAACGACCTGTCCCCACTAGTGCTAACCAAACTCATTAGTCAATGCAAACGAGCCAGTAACAAACACTCTCACTGCTAACACGTTTTCCAAACGAAGCAACCATTACCCGTTTTATACCCTTGATAGTAGCAAACTTGCCCTTGGGCATCTCTTATATTGTATCTCTTCTTTCTTTTTGCTGCCAAGATACACAGACAAGCAATAGTCCCATACATTGCATCGAAGCAATACTAGAATCGCTGCAATGTGTGGTTGTAAATCAAGCCATTAACGTGCCTGTTCTTTCTTTCATCTGCATTGTTTGGTGGACCATATTAGTAGTACTATTAATCCGTGATGCAAAATAGGCAGGACAAACATTACAATTCAGCAGCTTTGGCTGATCTATGATTCTGAGTAGGCCATTACTAATTCGGCAATAGCCAACAGGAGCTAACAGGCTACTTACAATTTCTATGCATTCTTTTCAGAGGCTACACTACTTAAGCTAAGAAATGGCTCTGTACAAGCTTTTACAGCCCCACTGGATGGCGCAAGGTCATCAAATTCATCGAATGAAAATGAAAATAATGCAGCTCTTCAAAACAATCTAAAGGCAAGCAACGGGGTTGCATGATTCATGATGCTGGCAAGGTCCCTAGAGTCTCATTCAATGAGTACCAAATAATTGCTTCATGACTCTCACATACATGTACTTGGAAGGTTGATGGCGACTAAATTCTACGGTCCAGCTTGTTTGATCCATACATATTTGTCAGTAAACTCAATGTTTGATTTGTCAGTAAACTCAATGTTTGATTTACGTGGCTCCACAGAAAGAAATAAACAAAGCAGGTTACTGAAATCGTGTAATTCAAAGTTTCCTTGGCAATCATTTTCATTAGATGAGACTTTAGTATTGGCCTGGAGCAATGAAATAGGTCCTGGTAAGTACCAAACCTACTCATATGTTCTACATGTGTCTTTGCACACGGCACTGATGTTGCCTATTATGGATTGGATCAGACACAATGATGACGTGTACAAGCTAATGAGCTAGTATGATATTCTTTTGTATCCATCCTGAATGTAATCCAACTAGATTACTTGGGATTGTTGGCCTAGTTTATTTATCAATTTCACTCCGTCATGATTAAGACATATTTTTTGCCCCTTTCCCTTTGGGCAGATAAGATGAAACTTATCAAATACATCTGAAGGGTAGTTGGAGGGCAGAAAGTCACGAGATGCGAGTGACTCAATTCTCACGTAATTTCACCAGTCTTTCATCTGATATCGAGTACAGTCATCAGCTAGCATATCTGAAATAGCAATCGCGTTGCACACATCACGAAAACAGAAGACCTTCCGAGACATGGAACGATATTCAACCTCTACGCGGTTGTGTGTTTGACTCTTCTTTCTGAGGTGAATTTCCTCGCTGATGCACGCATATATATGTGCATGAAGCAGACGATCCCTCAAAAAGAAAAAAGTTCAAGCAAATCAATCCCCCCTCCTCGGTAACTCGTACGGCGGAGCTCCTTGCACGGAGATGGCGATCGTCGGCGATCTCCCGATCTAGCCGGCGAAGTTGAATTCCAATCGTTGCCCCGGCCTCGCCATGGCCTGATCTACGTTTCCCTCCCCCTCCCCTATGGAAACTGGTCGTGGCTGGGGTGCTCTCGCCTCCGCCATGCCCACCGAGCAGCTGAGGTATGATGCGTCTGTCCCTCAATCCCCTTTGGCTCTTCCGGATCTCAATTTCCGCCCAGGCCTTGGCATTCAGAAGGTTGTTTTGGATCGGTTGGGTCTCCCAATCTCTGGTTCTCTTAATGATGGTCTCAAGGTTTTCTTTCTGCTCGCCTCTTTTGGAAGATGCAAATACCGTTTGTCTGTAGAATCTGTTGGTCTCATTCTCAAGGCTACCATTGGCGGCACTGCGGCTGATTTTAGGCCGCAGCAAATTGATGATCGGGTTTTCCAATTTGCAGTCTCATGTAAAGCTGTGGGTTTATACATTTACAAACTAAAATCTTTTGAGTGCTCACAATACAAGATCCATTTCAATCTTTGGAGCAAAGGTGGGGCGCAGTGGATCAAAGAATCTGCTGCTTATGACCAAGAGGAGAATGATAGCTGGACTCTGGTCACCCGCAGGAAGAACAAAAAGTTTTCTTACGCTGATAAGGTCCGTGCTGGCCCTCGTCCTACTCTCACTGGGGCCAATGCCGTTCGCATCCAACCCAGGCAGCAATGGCGAAAGAAAGGCTCTGTCTTTGATCGGATTGCTGCACCAAGGAGATCGGTGTTTGATCGTCTTGTTTTCAATCTGGAAGATGGTGGCCCGCGTTCTTCGCACCCTGCGATGAACAAGGCGGTAATCAAGGAATCTTCAAATTTGAAGCTGAGTAACGCTCGAGTTCTGGGCTCAAATCCGGGCCCGGTAATGGACAGGGCCTTTATGAGTCCCCATGGGCCATCAATTATCATCTGCTCCAAATGCTTACAGTCGGGTCATCACAGAGCACGCTGCAGGGGAAGTTTGGTTTGCCGAATCTGTAAAAGGAAAGGACATTTTTCTTTCCAATGCAAGGCCACAGCTGATCGGCCAGGATTCATGCCTTCTTTTGCCACTTCTGATTTTTTTGGTAAGAGTTGGGGCATAGTAAATCATCGAGATTGGTTTCTACGTCATGAACCTCTTAGCATGGAAGCTGGCCCAAGCGGCCCACCAAAGTTTCAGAGTTTTTTGGAAATGTTTCAGGCATTAAGCTTACCTCTCCTTACCTGGAACGACCCTTCGGCTTCCAAAGCAGACAACACCCCTCAACCCAACACGATCTCACCTGTTGGTGTCTCTCCGGCTGTGACTTCGTCGGAAGCAGCAATGGCGTTCCAAAGAGCTGATCCTCGACCCTTCCTCCCGGGCAATGCACAAGTGGTGCACATTGCTGGCAGAACAACGGAGGTAGTACGAGCTGTGATGGTCAGGCCTCAGCCCCGCAATGATGATGTGGCCATCGTCACGATTGAGCCGCTCCCACAAGGTCAGATGTTCTTTGGCAACATCAGTGATGTAGTTCGTGAATTCCTGGTGGAGCATAAGCGTGTGCGGGTTAGAGACATCCAGCCGTGTCCGCTAGGTCAAGCATATGTTAAGTTTGTGCATGTTCATGACCGCGACCTGCTTATTAATGCTGGCTTGCATGAGTATGGAGATGTCAGTTCAGAGTTCTCAGGCATGACAGGGGTAGGAACTACAGAGCGCTTCAGTTTAACAGAGAGTGCTTGTTGATGTTAATGAACTTTCCGCTCGATTACTGGGAGCAGGCTTATATTGAAAGTGCAATTACTTCTTTTGGTCGTTTAATTTCATGGGAACGAGATCCAGCTCATCTGTCCCACATCTTGGTCAGAGCAAGGGTGACTAGATTAGAAGATGTGCCTCGATGGATATTGGTTTCAGAAGGTGAAGCTTTTCAGGGTCACTCTTGGACAGTCCAATGTGAGGTGATTGATCAAGAAATGCTTGGTGGGGAGGCAGCTGATGAAGAGCCTTTTCCTGATAATCTAGGAGGTGATGACCCTCCCTTTGACTTCTTTGGGTTTGGGCAACCTGCTGGTCCAAATGTCCAGGGAGCCCTTCCAGAGGAGGAGGATGATCAAGCTCAGCCTGCAGAGAATATACAAGTGGAGCAAGTGCAACCTGTAGCTAATGTGCAGGTGGTTGCCAATCTCCAATTGGACCTGAATGCACCAGGTGATGCAGAGGAAGAAATCAATAATCCAGGGCAGGTTGAGGATGCAGAGCCTGCTGAGGAGTTCCATGAGGTGCCACAGGTGCATGTGATCAATGAAATTATAATGGACAATGCTGTGGAAGAGCAGCCTGATATGGAGCATGAACAAGAGCCTGACATTATTGCTGATGCTCCAGAAGTGGTTGTACTGGCATTACCTGCAGTAGAACAGCCAAATTTCTTACCCCATGAAATCAATGAGGATGAGCTTATGGGGGCAGAAGATGATGACAATGATGAGGAGGATGGTCAGGACATGGCCAATGGTCAAGACATAGCCAACCCAAATCAGCTTCCAAATCTTGTTGCAGGTCCAGAACAGGGCTCCTCCTCAGGTATTGGTGGCTCCTCCTCAAATGAGCCAGCAGCCATGGATACTGATGAAGCACCAGTGGTGGAAGGTTCTAACTTGGGTCAGGATGGTCAAAATAGGTTGCACATTGGAATGATGTTATTTAGAGACCACAATGTGGCAGATCCTGTCTTTGAGTCTTTCTTGTCTGACAACAGGCTGGGATGGGCACACACTAATTCTCTGGGTTCATATGAACAGGAAGGTCATAGCAGGATGGACCTACCAGCTGATATGTATAGGTTGTGGGCTAAGCACTTTGCCCCTGCTGGCAGTAAGGCTCCTGTGGTCTCAATACCGTTAGAATGGTCTCCTTTCTTTGCCTCACTGCTCATGTCATCCTCTCATTTTACCTGGGCCAAAACCTTCCTGGCATCTGCTACCTGGGAATTCTTCTCAGCAATGATAAGGACACCAGATAGCCTCTCTTTTCAGATTCCTGATAAATGTCCTTCTGAAGTTTTGTGCTGTAGCAATTTGGCTTCTGATTTTCTCCCGGCAACACCAAAATCAACATGTGTTATTGAGGAATGTGAAGATGAGGAATGCTCTCCTGATAACAGCACCTTGCTAGAACCAAATGCTTCAACAAGCAAGAGAAAGGAACTTACTGTGCCATTGGTAGCATCTGGAGTAAGAAGAAGCCTCAGGTTGAAAGACAAGCATAAAGGTTTCAAAACTGACTGCACAAATAAAAGTTGCTTTGCCTGCAGATCCACTCCTCCCACTTTGTCTCCCTCAGTTATTAGGAATCTGGGAACCACCTTTTGTAAAATGGCTCCAGAAACTTTGGATGATGCAGCTCTGACAAAAAAGAAGAAGAAGCAAACTGCCCCTATTGGAAAGCCTAAGGGGATCAGTTCTAAGCCACAAGTCAAGGCCAAGAAAAGCACCAAGGATATAAATGCAGACAAGCTCAAGAAAAAGCCTAGGCAGTAGGAGGGAGCTGCTCTTCTATCTCTCAAGGATGATAGTTGTAGCTCTACAAGGAGTTACTTTTGTTTCTTTTTATATTCTGTTCTTTAAGCTTAATGGTGCTTGGCTTTCTTTTAATCTGCATCAAAACAATGGCTATTATCTATGGTTTGCTGGTTATTCTGGTTATCTGGTTGATATCTATGAATGCTTCTACTTCTGGTCCTCCTCCAGAACGTTTATTGATTACTGGTCCCCTTCCAGTACTGGGTGGCTGTTTGTGTGTAAATCTGATCTTTTGCCAACAATAAGGAGAAATGTGTGCCTTCATACTGGTTATGATGGCCTGGCCTATCTCTTCTATGATGGTGTAAATGGATACACAACAAAATAATACAAACATGAGGGCGTGGCAGGTTTTATGTTGGAATATAAGGGGCATTAACTCTGAAGGGAAGTGGAATGCTATAAAAAATACCATCAAGGAAACCAAGTGTGACATCATTTGCCTCCAAGAAACAAAAAGAGAGTTCCCTCTGTTGGTACTTCGGGTGGCACTATAATTGCTTGGCAAAGTGCAAGATTTCATGGTCAGCTACTCTTCCAGAATGAATTTGCACAGTCAGTGGAATTTGAAAACCTATTGACATCTCAGAGATGGGTTTTAACAAACATTTACAGCCCTTGCACAAGTGAAGGAAAACAATTATTTCTGAACTGGTTTGAAAATATACAGATGGATGATGAGACAGATTGGCTAATTGTGGGTGACTTCAATCTAATAAGGTCCCCTAATAACAGAAATAAGCCTGGGGCTAATGTGACAGAAATGTTGGCTTTTAATGCTGCTATCAGCAACCTAAGGTTAATTGAAATCCTCTCAAGGGCCAGAAATACACATGGTCCAATCGACAAGAAAATCCTTTGTTGGAGCGTCTAGACTGGTTCTTCACCTCTGCTAATTGGGCCACTCAGTATCCAGGCACTGTGGCGAGAACTCTCACCAGAGACACCTCTGATCATGTGCCTTCAGTAATATCAGTGACTACATCAATGCCCAAACCAAGGGTATTCCGATTTGAAAACTATTGGCTTCAGCATGAGCAATTTCAGCAAGTTTTCCAACATGCTTGGAGTACTCCAACCACTCAAACAGATAAGGCCAAAATCCTGGTGGCTAAATTCAAAACAGCTCGAAGGGTTTTTAGACAGTGGCACTCTCAATTACCAAGTCTGGCATCAACAATTGCAAATGTAAAAGTTGTCATCTCTTTTCTGGACATGATTGAGGAAGCCAGGGATCTGTCAATAGAAGAGTGGAATTTTAGGGATATCCTTCAACAATATCTGGAATCACTCCTGAAGCAGCAGAACATCTACTGGAAGCAAAGAGGCACAATTAAATGGGTCAAATTTGGAGATGAGCCAACAAATTTTTTCCATGCTAATGCATCCATCAGACACAGGATCAACCTGATCACATCCCTAAAGGATTCTAATGGTAATGTTTTGACAGAACATGAGGCAAAAGCAACTCTGTTATGGGAAGATTACAAAGAAAGGTTAGGCACCTCAGAATTTCAAAATATGCATTTTGACTTGGAAGCCTTGCTGGTCCAAGCAGAAAATCTAGGTTGGCTGGAGGAACCTTTCACCAAGGAGGAACTAGACAATGTTATTGCTAATTTACCTCCAAATAAATCACCAGGCCTGATGGGTTTAATGGGGATTTTCTCAAAAAATGTTGGTCAACAGTTGCCCCAGACTTTTATGCCCTTTGTGAAGCCTTCTACAGTGGGAATATTTGCCTACAAAGCATAAATGGATCTTTTATCACATTGGTGCCAAAGAAAGACAATCCAGAACTGGTAAACGATTTTCGTCCAATCTCTTTACTCAACTCTTGCATCAAATTGCTCACAAAACTGCTAGCAAACAGACTGCAAGTAGTTATAATGGATCTCATTCATAGAAATCAGTATGGCTTTATCAAATCAAGATCAATCCAGGATTGCCTTGCATGGGCTTTTGAATATCTACACTTGTGCCACAAATCCAAGAAGGAGATTGTCATTCTAAAACTTGACTTTGAGAAAGCTTTTGACAAGATTGAGCATCAAGTGATCATGGATATCCTAAGGCATAAGGGTTTTGGAGATAGGTGGCTGTCATGGATGCAAAATATTATGGGCACTGGCACCTCTGCTGTGCTGCTTAATGGGGTCCCTGGGAAGGTGTTTCATTGCAGAAGAGGAGTAAGACAGGGGGATCCGTTATCTCCCCTACTGTTTGTTCTTGCAGCTGATCTCTTGCAAAGTATTGTCAACAAAGCCAAGGCTCAAGGCCTGTTAACTCTACCCATCCCGAGGACTGGAAACGATTTCCCAATAGTACAGTATGCTGATGATACTCTCCTCATCATGGAGGCCTGTCCCAGGCAATTGTTTTTCTTGAAAGCCCTTCTAAACTCTTTTGCTGAATCGACTGGTCTCAAGGTTAATTATAACAAGACTTTTATGGTAACCATCAATGTAAGTGTGGAGAAAATGGAGCTCCTAGCAGGAACTTTTAACTGTCAGTTGGCATCTCTGCCACTTATTTGGGCTTGCCTCTGGGAACCACAAAGCCGAGAGTTGAAGATTTCCTGCCAATGGTACAGAAAATTGAGAGAAGGCTGATATCCACTTCACTTTTTCTATCTCAAGGTGGAAAACTTGAAATGGTAAAGTCAGTTCTTACCTCAATGCCAATCTTCATCATGTGCTCTGTTAAAATGCACAAAACAATTCTGAAGCAGATTGACAAATATTTAAAACACTGCTTGTGGCGAGGCTCTGATATCAATGCAAAGAAACCACCTCTAGCAGCCTGGGAGCTGGTGACTAGGCCAAAAAAGGAGGGAGGCTTGGGTGTAATCAAACTTGAGGTGCAGAATGACGCTATGCTGCTGAAATATCTCCACAAGTTTTTTAATAAGGAGCCTATACCCTGGGTTAACCTGATCTGGGAAAACTACTACACAGAAGGAAAATTACCAAGTGAAAGGAGAGTTGGATCTTTCTGGTGGAAAGATATACTAAAATTACTACCTTTGTTCAAAGGGCTCTCCTCTGTGAATGTGGGTGATGGGAAGACGATCTTGTTCTGGGATGATCTTTGGGAGCACAGGGTCCCTAGAATTCAGTTTCCACAGCTTTACTCTTTCACTAACAGACCTAATATCAGTCTGATGGACGCATCGAACACTGCTCAGCTGCATCAATTATTCCAACTCCCTCTCTCTGAGGAAGCTTATCAACAGTATCTGGAATTGAATGAAATGATAAATGTTGCAGGTCTGAGAAATGAAAGGGATGTCTGGACATACATTTGGGGCTCGGCATTCTTTTCCAGCTCCAAAGCATACAAACGACTTATGGGCCATCATCACGTTCCGGCACCGATCAAATGGATATGGCAATCATCCTGTCAGATGAAACACAAGGTTTTTTTCTGGCTTTTACTAAATGATAGACTGAATACTAGAGGCATGTTAAGACGGCGAAATATGGCATTGGATTCCTATACCTGTGAGTTATGTATTTTGCAAAGGGAAGAAACCTTAAGGCACTTATTCTTGAGATGCAATTTTGCTCGCGCGTGTTGGAACTCCATTGGCCTTCAGATACCAGCTGCAGCTTCATCCTCAGTAACAGTTAAAAGGCTAAAGAGGCAACTAAATGTTAAGTTCTACATGGAAGTCATCATCCTAATGTCCTGGAGCATCTGGTGCACGAGAAATGATTGGATTTTTAACAATATGGACCCAACGGTGGAAGGATGTCGACAAATGTTTCAAAAGGAGATGCTCATGGTTGTCCATCGAGCAAAAAGGAAATATTTTCCAGCAATCTCTACATGGATAGAAAACCTTTAGACTTCTTAGGTTTTCTGTTCTTCCTTTTTTTCTTTTTCCCTCCTTAAGGGCTCCTTTGTACACACTCTTGTTTTGGTTTTCTAATATATAATCAGTAGAGGCGCAAGCCTCTCCTGTTCTCTCAAAAAATATATATGTGCATGTGCGTTCTTTGAGAGCTTGTGAAGTATCAGAACTTCACTAGTCCAATATCCTCAAGGAGGGGAAGAGGAGCAGTGGAGATAATGCCCTGCTCGAACCACACCATGACCATGTCCCTTCATCAGGGGTTGCGGCACGGCACACCCAGCACACAATGAACCATGAGTTGCTTAGAGCCGCGGCAACCGGCGATAAGGTGCTCCTAGAACATGTTCTGGGCTTGAGCAGCGCCGCCAATGGGGTCAGCAGCAGGAGCTGTCTGAAAGGCGTCACGTCGGAGGGGAACACGGCGCTCCACACCGCCGCGGGCCGTGGATACCTGGAACTCGTTCGCATAATCTGCGACCAGGATGCTTCGCTCATTGTTGCCAGGAACAACCTGCTCAACACGCCTCTAATCAGCGCGGCGAGGGCCGGGCACTTTGATGTGGTGTGCTACCTCATCGGCCGTGCCCCGGCCGCCGCAGCGGCGCTGGATGGTGAGTCCGTGCTGAGGGCGAGGAACTCGGGGGGAGCAACCGCGATGCACGAGGCCATCAGGAACGGCCACGACGCCGTCCTGCAGGCGCTCATGTCTGCGGATGCGGGACTGGCCGCGGTGGTGGATGCCAAGGGCTTCTCTCCGTTGTACTTGGCGGCCGCGTTGGGCCGCGGCGACATGGTTGACATCCTGATCGGAGGCTCTCCTGATGGGGTGAAGTGTACGGCGTACTACGCCGGACCAGATGGGCAGACCGCACTGCATGCCGCCGTCCTTGTCAGTGAAGGTATGTGTGTCACCTTTTCATTTGTATACTTTTACTCTGTGGCTTCCGATTGATCGATGTGGGACTGGGATTGCTTGCCAGAAATGAGCAAGAAACTGTGGTGCTGGGAGCGGACGCTCGCCAAGAAGGAGGACAACTTTGGGAACACCGCTCTTCACCACGCGGCGTCAGCCGGCAAAATCGGCGTGGTGAAGCTGCTGTTGCAGGAGGACTCCTCGCTGGCGTACATCCCGGACGCCGATGGCCTCTTCCCCGTGCACACGGCCGCCAAGATGGGCAAGGTCGACGTGATCGAGCAGCTGATGGAGACGTGCCCCAACTGCGACGAGCTGCTGGACAACCGTGGCCGGAACGTGCTGCACTGCGCCATCGAGCACAAGAAGGAGAAGGTGGTGCAGCACATGATGATGAACGAGCGGGACAGCGGCGGGAACACGCCGCTGCACCTGGCGGTGCGGCACGGCCACGACCGCGTCGCCATGCTTATGACACAGGACGCGCGGGTGAACCTGAGCATCATGAACAACGACGGCGCGACGCCGCTGGACGTGGCCATCGGCGAGCTGGACCAGGGGTACACGTACCCGATGAACCCGGAGGTGCTCATCGCGCAGTGCCTGGTGTGGTGCGGCGCCCACCGCAGCCCGCGCCGGCGGGACGAGTACCTCAAGGACGGCAAGCGCGGCGGCGGCGGGGTGGACTCGTCGTCGTCGGAGAAGGAGCTGAGCAAGTACACCAACCTGACGCAGAACCGCGCCATCGGGTCGGTGCTCATCGCCACGCTGACGTTCGCGGCGCCCTTCACCCTGCCCCCCTCGGACGGCGACGCGGAGCGGCCGGCGACGGCGTTCAAGGCGTTCGTGTTGTGCAGCGCGGTGGCGTTCCTGTGCTCGACGGTGGCGACGTGCCTGCTCACGTTCGCGGGGCTCACCACCGTCCACCCGAGCTACCGCAGCCGCTACCACCGCTGGTCGTCCAACCTGCTGCACGTCGGCGTGCTCCTCGTCATCGCCACCTTCGAGCTCGGCGTGCAGCTCACGCTGGGCCCGCCGCACCGGAGCCGGGGCCTCAACGTCGCCGTATGCGCCATGGCGTCGTCTCCGTCGTGTTCACGCACCCGGGCACCTGGGGGCCCATGGTGCTGGCCAGGCCCATATGGGCGCGCCTCGGGCTCAAGGGCCTCCTGGGCGAGCTCCTGGGCCCCCGGCCCATCCCGTGCCAGAAGCTGCTGCTCTCCCGCACGCCCTGGCTCAACCTCTTCAGGATGCTCGCCACGCTGCTCATCCTCGCCACGATCCTCGTCACCTTCCTCTGGGACATGGCGCACCACCGGATGCCACATCCTTTTCTTCAGCATCCTCACCTCATTTCGTCGTCGTCCACCTGTTACCCTACTTGACACTCCATGCATTGCTGATACGATAGATCGTATCCTGCACTAGACGTGCCTGTGAATAATGTATTCGTTCTCCAGCACGAGTTTGAGAGTGACCGTTAGGGCGACCACTTGTACTTCTAGGCCTATACCTCGCATCGCATTACCTCACACACTGGACTTAGATCACATTCCGCCCCACTGTCACCTCGTCCAACCCTTACCAGCATATAAGCAAGCATAAGGCATGATAGGCTATTGCTTATTGTGATTGTTTGATGATGCAATGGATCCAACTTATTAACCCTCCATTCTCATACTGTTGTCATTTGGACAACAATTCTAGTTTTTAAAAAAATGGACTAGAGTTGTCCTAGCGGCAGCAATTTGAGAACAAAGGGAACACGCAAGGTCATTGTGCTAACGAGAAACAATACAACAGACTTGAAGCTCCGGTCCACATATATTTGGTCACCTATTGTTATTCAATAATAAAAGACTAAACATATATACAACAAAAGGAACTGTATGTTCAGATTCAAAACGGAGATCCTAGTCTAAACATGTTTCAGAATACAGATTCTGCCCAGGCCTGTGGGTCCAATTGAATAGTGGGTTTAGCCCCTATGTCCACGGGTATAAACCACCATCAAATATTACAGATCACATCACATCTTTCCTCTTTCTTTTTTTTTTTCCTTTTTGAGTTTACTTCGATTCTTAAATTACAGAGCTCTGCTTCGGAGATATCTGCAGTAGTGAACTACTCTGTGCTGGCAGACTGGTCCCCGGAAAAGGCGCTTCCACCACCGGAAAAGGAGAATGCTGACGACCCAGCAGACTGCGACCCAGTCGCTGCACCAAGGCCCCCACGGCTCCTTTGAATCTGCCGAAGCCTGAATATGTCTCGTGGCAGTGCTGCTCGGTTCTGCGCTGCTGCGGCATCCTCTTCCTCCTTCCCCCCTTGCCCTGAAATTGATGATACTTAATTACCTCAGCCTCAATAAAACAGGACAAATCGACGGAGAGCTTACTCTCAATATCCTTTCTTCTCGAGGACTGGCCATCTCTTGGAGGTCTGTGAACAGATCCATTCTGGTTCAGTCCAGATTTGCCAACACCTGAAAGATCACTCGTTCCACCTGCTTTCCCAGCATTCTGTACAGCGGGTAATGTGCTCTGCAGCAGCACGCTAAGCACCACATCAATATCTGGTGATGGTCCTGTCAATTCACCTCAGCCGTATTTCAGACCCTCATTTTTATATTAGACATCAACACTAAACAGATTATGGGTAGACCTTCTACCGTTGCAATACAAGTGAAGAGTGAGTACCTTCAATAGCAGGCAAATTCTTGATGAAAGACATTGTCGATGGAGGAAGCATTTTTAGTATTTCTTCTACCTCCTTTGCATACCCACTGGGGGCACTAGCTGAGAACTCTGGGCCTGACAAATCAACGATGAGTTAGCTTGACAGTAGCTGTGTTCACCAGTGAAAAAATGAAGAGCTGTTTTCGCCATCAGTAAAATTGCATGATTACATTAAGGCGTTTGCAACACCTAAGTGCAATGACAGTTCCTTTATGACATTTTTAGTTGAGGGGGAGAAAGAGAATTTTGAGGTGGGCATAGGAACTGGAATATGGAAATTTGAGGATCTAACTCTCAAAGAGAATCATAATGACATTTCCCAAGCTACCAAACACGCAAAAAATATAAGAAATCTAAAACAAGGATAGGAACAGAATGCTGTTTATCCGTTGCATAGCTAAGGGAGAAGAGCTCTAACATGGAAGTTATAGAATATATTACTTTTGCATACAAATACCTTTCATCTGTCTGGGATCATAGATAACCATTTGAGAAGTCTCAGGACGGACAACTTTTGCAGATTGCAGCAAGAACCTCGCGCTCGCACCAAGTCCAACAGCACCTTTGTCTGGATCAGAAACAGTAAGCACAATCGTCACCTTTGCCATATCATGCTAAAATAACCAGTGATAGAAAGCAGATTACCTAACATACTACTGCCACTTCGCATAGATAACTTGTCGACACTCTTAACATTGTTTTTCGCAAGCCACTGCAATAGGAAAATAAGAAAGGGTAACAATTCAAACTTTCTGCAGTGAGATGAATCATTTGCTCTGTAAGAACCTGCATCAGAATTATCAAGCAAACAGCAAAACATGATACATTCTAGAACCAAAACTAACATAGAATTTGTTGACTTCCACCAAAATGTGTCCTATTCTTTTTTAATTGTAGATGCTCTTGTGAAGCTTACACTCTGCAGTGACTAGTATGTACCTCCTAATTGTCGATGGAACCTATCTACAAGGCTATAGGCGTTTGTTACTTCAACTAATATCAAGAACCTAGTCGAAACAGGCAGATGTTATCCCTTGCTCAGAAAAATCTAAATACACATCACATGACGTTTGGGAATGCACTAGGACTAAGGAAACATTGTACTTAAAGGTGGTTCAAGCTCGTGGGTGGTTGCCAAATATGGCCCAGAGTTCCGAGCTCTAAATACAAGTGCTTTATGTATAGATTATGCAAGGTTAATGTATGTGGACAGTGCAGACCTCTTGCCTCGCTAGATAATCCAGTTCTTTTGATGAGCATGGCCAAAGATCCATATAACTGTATCGAGAAACTACGTCATAAAGTGTGTTTTCCAAGGCAGATAAGGTGTTGTCTTCTGATGTCCTAGATAAAGCCTCCTTTCTTCTCTGTTCCACCTGAGAAAACACACAGTTCTGTTATGCCACGCAAAAATAGGAAACAACAAATAGGATTCGGCAACATGAAATAGCCAATAGTAAGAGTAATTAGCTAGCCATCAATTGGCTCGGCATGTTCAGGACTCAGAAGGGAACACCTAAAGACGAGTAGGAATGATATGGAGAAAGCAGAACCACACAAACATATTCTTAACCACCACTAAAATATAAAAGTAAAAAAACGATGTAGCTGCCTGTATAGTGGCCTGGTAGGTTTGCAAAGAAAGAATAAACAAATGATAGCATAAAACAGAAAAGGATACAAAATCACAGGACAAACCTGTAATTTCAAGCTTTGCAAATGCCAGCTTGTAGCGAAACTAACTGAACCATACACTATGCACTGCGGTTTAATTTCATATGTACAATGCCTCCTTTTTTGCATACTATACTAAACAAAGTTTAATTAGGTACAGCCAGAGGCAACAAATCGAAAGTTGAAACCACTCATCGACGAGTCAGCCAATTTAAAAACCACAAGTATGCACTTTCAAACAAATAAAAGGTTACCTTGCTCAGTGACAACCTAAACATGCAGTTTGCAGAGATTTACAAAACAAATATCAGACCAGAATCTACCTTTAGCATGCTTGATAAATCCCCGTAAGTCTGCTCAAACTGAACAAATCTTTTCCATACCTAAAGGAGAATAGAAACATATATTAGATCAGTCAACAAAAAGATAAATGGTTCTACAAACCGAATATTCTTTAGTTATCTTCGCCTCAGCTGCATTATTTTCCCTGAGCCATGATGCTACTTACATAAGGACATAACCACCATGTGTTGTAGGAACCTATTTGGTATTTGCACTTACCATTCCTATAATAATTATAAAAAAAGGCTGCATGAGCTTATCTATGCTTTCTATTCTACTGCTGAGCAAGACACTAATGCTAATAAGACATTGATAAGAAAATGCAAATTATTGCTGAAAGGGCATCTTTTCGTAATAATAAAAGAAGCACTTACCTCTATGGACTTCTCAGGAGGAAGTAAGCTCAGTGCTCTCTCAAACAAAGCACGCACATTTCTATCGTCATTTAAGTGGCACAGGAAGTCTGCATATCTGAATAACAACATCAGTTAGCAATTACAGTGACAGCCCGTGTGATGCTTCTTAACTGCCAATATATGACTAAAAATTTGCAGGGCATAATAACCAATGGAACAAGCCACAGTGCATTAGAGCATAAAAGACCATAAAATAGTATAATTTCAGGTACTAATGAGTGAATGAAGAAAAACTTACTCAAGAATATATCCAGGTTCATGCATAAATCGCTTTAAACCAGCTTCAAAAACACTTTGTGCCACCTGTACGTGAATATTTGCCAGATATTACAGAACTAATTATTGCAAAGTAACCACTCAGAAAGGACATGAAAGTTTTGTGCACTGGGACGGCAGGTTAGCTGATAAAAGGTCTCAGAAATGAATACTAAACGTGCCACATCCTGCAAAGTGAAACTTTATACATGGTGTTTAACATCCCATTTTGGTGAAGAGATTTAGCTTCATGATTGATTCTAGACTCCATGAAACTTACATACTTAACTGCATGATAATAATCTGTAACAGGAAAATAGATAACACTATAGTATAATTTTTCACAACCTTTGCATCCTTGTCTAGGCAAAATGCCATTGTAGCATAAGCAACATAGACATGATAAGTGCAGTTTGGCGACTTCCGAGCATCCAAAAAGTACTTACGAGCTGCTTCAACGCCTTCGGTTCTCCTTAGAAACCGAATAAACTACAGCAGGAAACCAAAGTGTTAAAGTTATCATGAAGGGCACTATAGAGTGTAAGTACATAAAAAGAAAATGGCAGTTCACCTGAATATGTGCAAGTGAGGTAGCACTCGAATTTTCAGCTATAAGAGACTCGTATATTGTCTTAGCAACCTACACCACAAAGCGTATATGAAAGAATAATAATCATACTAAGAGCCGTTGCAGTTTGATATCATGCAAAAATAGCTAACAGACCTGCATTGCTCCTCTGGCCTCTTCCATTTCAGCAAAGGCATACTTAAGCACTTCCGAATCTAAGAAAGAGAGTTCATAAGTTAAATTTAACCAGGAAACGGTACTCTAGATGTCACTCAGAATGAAGATTACTAAAAAAATCCTATGTTCTCAATGCAAGTGTGACAAGATTAGCATTAAGAACCTCATGTCATTCTCAGATATCTGTAGCATACTCAACATAGTTGAAGTTTAAGTAGTATATAAACACAATATCTACTTCAGCATGCATTTCGCACACATGGATGGTTGGTTTATTTATTTATTTATTTATTTGGAACTGCAGGATACACAAATAAGCCTGCTTCACGAAGTTGAGGTCAATAATGACCAAATGCTTGCTAAGATCTTAATAATTCAAATAAGTTATACAGTACTGATAAGCCTCTCATGTAAAATATATATTGACTACTGAAGTGGAAACCATCACTGAACTCATGCAAAGTTACAGGTGTGAATATGCAAGTGTTTTTCTTTGCTGAGTACACAAAGGCAAGGTGATGTACATCCACTTAGGCTGCAGGACCTCAGGAGTTCTGTTCCTTCCAGATCTCTATTAGTCTATAAGATTTAATAGTTCAACAATTGGAGTAAACAGGTCAAATTGTAAGTTGAACTGATTTGGACCCTAATGGACTTTTTTAAAAAAAAAAAAATCATTGACAGGTGGAGCAAATATCCAAAGATGAACAGTCAAACTCTAGAGAATATTTTATTACCAGGGATTGCTTTTAGAGCACGCTGAAATATTTTGGCTGCAGAATCCACAGAACCGTTGTTTGCATGCCACATAGCATAATCATACCATATATCAGGATGATGGTACAGATACATCAGGCACTGGCAACAAAAAAGGTAGCAATCAAGTAAACGGTATGCAGTGAATTGATCATTTAGCCTATATGATATGCTCTGATGATCAGTGGCAGAAACTGGTAAACTCAAGCCTCATGGCTAAATACATGAGGTTAGCCTGTAATAAAAGTTTACATAGGTTGAATGGCCTCATTAGCTATGTCAATGATTTTCAATTGTCTCGGATAATTACAACTGTAAAAACAAGTAATGCATCTCAAAATCCAAAATTGTTATTAGCTTCCATAAAGTAACAATACATACAAGAGTTAAACAGAAGAGTAAGATGCACAGCACCATAAAACTATCTCAAACATCTGACTATGTGGGCATAAATGGGCTTACTTGTTCGTAAGTAAAGGTAACACGCCTATTAGAAGCTGTAGCGTCAATCCTTTGAGGGTTACCCCTAAAGCCAAACAGAATTCTTGCTGTTAGGAGAGATACAAGGGTTAATATTAAATAGTAATGACAAAACTGAGAAGCTGCAAAAGTTGTTAGAGCTAATAGTTTAGCAACCACAGACTGATCAAGAAGGAAAACAAGGTAGCACATTACGGAGCATAAACACTAACAAAAGTTAGAAATTAAGTACAAAATCATAAATTCTATGCTCAGTTATTTTTCACTCATGATAACATATCTTAGCATGTGTGATACAGATGGTTACTCACTTTTCAAATGCCAAAAGTCTTTTCCATGCCATACACTGTTGTTCTTCCTGTAAAATATGTTAATTAGTTACCTGCCAGCCACATACTAGTCTCAATTGAACCTACCAGACTCCACAACAAATTAAGTCGATCTTTCCAATGTTGAAAGGGCCAGCAAGCAAATTTTCAATTGTCCAAAACATGATCAGTGAACCAAACAAGACAATGCATTTTTATATGGAATGATATCTGTATTCATATTGTGTGCAATCTGATACCTAGAGGCTGAACTCCAATAAAGCAAAACACAATAGCATATCTCACTCTGGCCGAAATAGCCAAAGCTCAAAGCAAGCTAAACACAAATATGGTAGAAATACCATTGTATGCATCTCAAACTGACCCACTGATTCAAAAAAATAGTCACATTAAGGAGACAATTATTAAATCTACAGATTGCACATAATGCAGCTGGTTGCAGAACGAAAATGATTTTTTATTTGCAGAATGCAGCTGTTTGGGCTTCAGCTACAATAAATCTACACAGTTAGGACTTCAGAGAAAGGTAAGATTTGCAAGCAAAATCAGAGTAATTGCGTAGCATGGACAGAGATTTGGTTACAAGGGAAGAGAACTGTAAGCAAGCTTTCTTTGTCAGATTTCATGTCTTCTCTTTCTTCAATGGGGGCAAAGAAATTTCCATCACAATTACAATTTAAGCTATTTCAAAAAAAAAGAGAGGAAAATTTCAACCTGAAATATGGTAAATAATTACCCACAACAACAAGAAGAAGGCATTTAATCGCAAACAAGTAGGGGTAGGCTAGTAGGCTACAGATAATAGTCTATAAAAAAATTGAAGTCAATATTCATGGGTTCAGAGTTCAGACCACACCTAGTGTTAATCACATTAGCAACTGAAAAATGGTTTACCTTGTACGAGCCTGTAGGGGGAATGGCCAGCACGTTCCAATCAATGTCATCAATATACTTCTTGCGCTCTCTATACACAGCTTTAGCACTGTTAAACTTTGGTTGATATTCAGATAACACACCTTTCGCCTGGAATATGGATAGATAATCACTGACTCAAGTCTGGACTATGTAAGGACAATTCAAGTTTACATCGCAAAGGATGTAAAGGAATTAATAAGTCTACCATAGCAAGAAGGCATAAAAGAAACCATGTTTTTTTTCCAGCACAACATTAAGATTTATTTGTGCCATGCTATGCAGAAAGAGAATATCTTAATTGGAAATCCCAAATACCAAGGTGCGGCTAACGGTGTTCTCGAAGTTCTCATAGTCCTTCCATAGCAGTTCTACATGATTAGTTGGAACCAAAATTGCCTTCTGGTACACTTTCCGTACAGTAGTCATGCGATGTGATTCTTCCTGGGGTGTCATAACCTAAAGAGTTTTGCAGGCAGACAATTACATAGAATGTGAGCACAAATAAAAGGATATGATGTTAACCTCGGGAGGTAGAACAGGGAACAGTAAGGAACATGACAGACCGGCATTGACTTCAAGAAAGCAATATACTCCATCCAAACAGGACCAGAAGCAGCATCATTCCCTGGCAGATGTAAGCAGTATTAGTATTGCACTGCAGAACCACATCATCACAAGAATACTGACTGGAATACAAAGCTTCCACTTACCAACATAGTTAAGCATGAAATCAAAAGCCTTTTTTGTCTCATCCAGACCCTCGGATCCTCTCTTATCGTTTACTCGCCTGATGAAGTTGATGTAACATCGCCTGCAAGTTAAACCCAACCGGGCAGACCAACGTTACAGTGGTGAGTGGTGAGAAGATGAGGCAAAATTAACAGGACACGTTGTTCAGCAACTCGAGAATGGATCATCCTTGATGCATACATGCATAAGAGAGGAAATTTGCATTCAGAAGGGGCTTCCACTCAAGTGGGGAATACAGCTTACCAGAGATTGATGTGAAGGCAGTTCAGCAAGCATCTGCTGAAAATCTGCTTGGTTGCTTCATCGTTGTTGGCGGCAATGTAGGCTTCGACGTACTGCTTCCAGTATTTGGCCTGCAACCATCACATTGCGACATTATACATTACAAACTGCTGAGAATGAGGAACAGACGGAAAGCGAAGGGAGCGTGTGAGGCAAAATTGGTGTGAAGTACTGACAGCCGTAGGGAAAGTGGCGAGCAGCTTCTCGTAGATGGGGGCGGCCTCATCGATGGGAAGCAGCTGAATGAAATCGATGGGGTTGGGGTTAGCCGGTTAGGGGGATGGCATTCAGATGAGAGAATTGAGCGCAGAAGAGTACTGACGCGGGCCTCGTTGGCGAGGATTTCGGCGGCCTGGACGTTGTAGATGTCTCCGCCATCGCCGCCGCGGCTTGCCCTCGCCTCTTCGGGCATCAAAACACTTTGTGGCCGGCGAGTGACCTAGGTTTACAGCTGCGAGTGGAGGCTCCGGGAGGAGAGGGGCGCGGGCACCGCTCAGGCAACCTAACCAAGGGTTCAGTTCAGACCGCCGCCACGCGTGATCAGAACATGCCCACATGCCCTCAGAGGCCGCCGCAGAAAGGCCTTCTTCACTGCTTCATCACGGCTTCAGAGGAGTGGGGAGGAGAGCAAGAAGAGTTCAGTTCTGCTGGGAGTCGGGGAAGACGACGACTGGTAGCAAGAGGGCTGTCGATCCATGGGCCGGCAACTATCGCAGCATAGAATTAAAGGACCGACCGGCCCATCACAGAATAGAATCGATGAACCTACCAGCCCAGCCCAGCCCAGCACTTGATCAATGGGCCATGCAAGCTGAAGAAAAAAGTGCAAGTTTGATCATGTCTTCGAGATCTGTTTTCGCATAATACCCTAGATCATAATCCAAATTCCAACTTGGTCGCGTTCTTGAGATGTGTCGTGTGCGTTGGGGTTTTTTTTTTTGGCGGGAATGTACCTTGGAGTTGGAGCATCAACACTAGCATCAACACTTAAGGTGCCACTATGCCACAGAATTAAGTGTAAGGTTGGCAGATGCACTTCATTCTAAGATGTATTTTCTTCGACCTGGATGCGAACGTGCATGTGAAGCAAACGCAAATGCCGGCGAAGAATTCACATGTAATAGTAACACCATATATGTACTGCACCACCTATCGGCACATGGGAGAATTATCGCACGCCTTGGAGTTCCAGCTGTAAAGGGAGTAGTTGTTTACACGGGCTGTCTGATGTGTTTCGTGTAGGATCGATCACGCTACCTACTTCGAGCAACGCGACCAGTAGATGGAGAATCGTATCGCGTGGGACCCACTGGCAGCCACAGGAGTGGAATCTCGGAGGACGTTGGTCGGGCCCAGCCTTGCCCGCTAATGAATTCCTCCGTGCTCCTCGTGTCGAGGAGCTCATCAGTTATCAGTGCCCGCCCGGCCGCTCTCCCAGAAAACAGTGATACAGGTACCAAGCGGAGGCCGCCGAAGTATCTCCTTGTCTCAGATCAGGAACAAGCAGCAGAGCACACAGCGCGAGAGCAGGGAGATCCGCTGAGCCGGTGCGATCGAGATGGACGGGCAGCACGGCTACCGCCCGCTCGCCGGCGACAACGACGAGGTGATGGTGGCGGCGATCCGCGACGGTGGTGAGGGCGACGACGTGAAGCTGAGGCTGCTTGGCTACAAGCAGCAGCTGAAGCGCGACCTCTCGTAAGTGCCCTCTGCCTGCTGCTCACCATCGTCTCTTCGGCCGCCGGCCACGCCTAGTTCCCTGGCCGGATCTTGTGATCCTTGTGCTTTGCCTAGCAAAGCTCGTCGATCGCGTGCTTCGTATTTTCCGTTGACGAGAACAATCTGTTGCTTACCGGTCTGGCACACTTGCGTTGCTTACCTAACTGTCCAATGCAGGTTTCTCTCTCAGCTGTGCCCGTGGTGACTTGTGTGCGCAGTGAACTAATAATAACAAAAAGGCCCAGGACGAACTAATAATCAATCACTGTGTCTCGAAAGCCATTTTCGGCCCAAATTACTTACACAGCTAGTATGTATGTTTCCTTTTTGTGTGTGTGTGCAGGGTGGTGTCCAACTTCGCGGTGTCGTTCTCGATCGTGTCGGTGCTGACGGGCGTGACGACGCTGTTCGGGATGGGCCTCCAGTTCGGCGGGCCGGTGACCATGGTGTGGGGGTGGCCCATCGCCGGCGCCTTCACCCTCGTCGTCGGCCTCGCCATGGCCGAGATCTGCTCCGCATACCCCACCTCCGGCGGCCTCTACTTCTGGAGCGCCAGGCTCTGCAGCCGCCAGAGCTGGGGACCCTTCGCCGCCTGGCTCACCGGCTGGTAAGTACGGCGTTTGCATCTCTGCTTCATCATGTTGTTTTTTTTTTCTTTTTCTTCGGGGAATCAATTAATATTCCAGCATTGCATCTTGTTACTGGAGTAGAGTAGCGCTTATTATTCAACGGTACTGTGACCATGCAAGTCAATAGTACGACTAGCGCCAGTGGCGGGAGCCGATCACGTCCAAACAAGTGGCGGGAGCCGATCACGTCCAAACATAGAAGTCTTAGCACGGTTGTTAAGTGTAGACCTACAAACAAACACGATTAACCGTACGAACCAACGTTTTCATTCGCCGATTGCGAAGCAAAACAAACCATTAACAACTCGATCGATAGCAGGACACCAGCAGCTATTGTCAATCGAACTTTGATTTGACAAAGCTGTCAGAGGGAAACAGGGGTCTTCGCGTATACCTACTGTCGAGGTTTTAGGGCCTCGATGTTATTTGTCTAGGGACGCAAGAACCAAAAACACGATGGTAACACAGGAGACGAGAGTTTATACAGGTTCGGGCCGCGATGTGCGTAATACCTTACGTCATGTGCTGGTGTGGTATGTATTGAAGATGTTTATGAGATAATCCCTGTCCGTCTTATATATCCGGAGGCGCAGGGTTACATAGAGAGAAACCTAGTCGGTTACTATACGATTCGCCTTGTAGTACAAGAAAACAACTGTTTATCCGGCGACCGACTGACCCAACCGACCTCGAGTCTGTTGGGCCACCCGGTCCTAACTGAGCCAAACCGACTAGCTATAACTGAATAACTCGGCCTTGTTGATACTTGAAGATACTCGGGTCCCATATCATCGACAACCATCACCCTAGCTATCGCAGCGCCCATGCGATACAATCCATTCGGGGGGCTTCATCAGTTGTTTTTTCGCGCTGCCATTTCTGGATCGGCAACAAAGATCACGTTGCAATTGACCAGCATGCGTGTCATGCAGCTTGACTTTATTTGAATATTATATCTTGCCCAAAAGTGGATCGCCTCACCCTCACGGCATCACACGTATTTGCCATACGAGACAAACGTGTACTGAACACGCCGACCCACCGCTGGCGCGCCGGCTGACGACGGACGGAAGTTGTGGCATCTTCGTCCGCGCGTTCCGACCTCCCCGTTCATCCCGTCGCCGTCAGTGCCGTCACGATTTCTCCTCCGCTGGCGTCGATCCTGCATGCCAGTAATTCAGACGGCGACGGTGATTCTACGGAAGCCTTGTTGACCTGGAAAATCGTTATCAAATCGTGGAGGAGGACTTGTTCTGGTACGTATCGCGTTACGTAGATACCCAAATGGCCACATGATGGATCAGCATGCATCATGGAACTACTGGCGGCTAAGGATGAGCAGGGGCCAGTACTCTATCTACACTAACTAATCTCCGCGTCCCGCATGCATGTTGCCAGCGGCGTAATGTCTGAACCCGATTGCATTGGCCGATGCGCGTATCGGCGTATGATCAGTCTAGCAAGTAACTTTTTTCTTGGCGAATTGAGTGTACCAATTAAGTAATTCCTCAACTATGGGGACGAACTGAGCATGTGAAGCGCGCGAGCTCGATCACACCGAATCACCCGAACCATATTATTATATACCTACAAAAGCAGTATGGATATCCTACTTTATGTGGACCCCTATGAGCAGTTGAGCACATGCAAGAAGTGGTGCACGGCCTTTGACTCCGGCTGTGAAGACACCCTTTGACTCCGGCTGTGAAGACACAAGGCACCCTCCTGCTTGAGTAGGAGCTGTAGTTTGTTTACAGGGACTCGAAATCCTAGACTCCTATTGCTTTGTTATCTCATCTCCTATTTTCATGGCGTGTAAAGTACACTTCTGGAGGGATTTTAGGTTTGGCATGCATGCAGCGTGGCTCACATGAGCCGTCACAGAAACCATGAGATGGGTGGTTCCGAATTTGTTAGTAGCAGTTTCCTCTGCCAAGATAAACTACGCCGCCGCCGTGCTAGCAGCGGCGCAAGCGCACGACGTGTCACACAAAATGTTTTTTCTTTTGGGGGATTAGGACGAGACAAAAACTGAATTTTCGTGTTCGAGTGGGTAGTGCCCGTCAACGGAGCAGAATGGATGACCTTGGTGGCCACACAGATAGTGCTCGGTAGGGATCAGTCTCGCTTGCTCTTGGCAAAGCAAACATCATCACATATAAAAGACTCACTCACAGAGAGCGATTCCTGTTCCCTGCACGGATTCACTAGATGTCCCACACTCATTTTAGACATGGAAATGAAATCATCTTCTTGTTTTTCTCCCCATCCAAGAGACCAGGATCCGCGGGTCCTAGTTGGCAGATTGATTCTGTGTCGCTCGCGGAAGCCAACGAAGGCGTTCCCCCTTTCTCGGGACGCCACCGCCACTTTCGAGTTGACTGCACCCGCATCCCGCCCACGCCCGCCCCGCCGTACTTCACACTTCCTCCTCCTCCGCCCGCCTCCATTCCATTCCTTCCTTTCAAGTACCCGTGCCCCTCCTCCACCTCCCCTGCTGTCTTCTGTATTGGCTCGCCACCTCCTCCGATACTCCAAGCGCCATGACGTGGAACAAGTCCCCGTCCGACGACGGCGCCGGAGCGGCGGCGGTGTCCGTCGATGTCGGCGGCGCCTCCACCTCCGACGACACCGGCCTCGCCCGCCTCCGCGAGCTCGGGTACAAGCAGGAGCTCAAGCGCGACCTCTCGTAAGCCCCCTCTTGTCCTCCTCCATCGGTTCCTTTTCTTTCTCGTGATCGGTTCTTGACAGCCGGACTCCGATCGATGATCGCCCGCCGCCGCGCCTCGTGTCGCAGGGTGCTGTCCAACTTCGCCTTCTCCTTCTCCATCATCTCGGTGCTGACGGGGGTCACCACGCTCTACAACACGGGCCTCACCTTCGGCGGCCCGGCCACCATCACCTACGGCTGGTTCGTCGCCGGCGCCTTCACCATGACCGTCGGCCTCTCCATGGCCGAGATCTGCTCCTCCTTCCCCACCTCCGGGGGGCTCTACTACTGGAGCGCCAGGCTCTCCGGCAAGCGCTGGGCGCCCTTCGCCTCGTGGATCACCGGATGGTATGTTGTTCTCGCTCTCCCTCCTCCTTCCTCAATCCTCCTCAATCTCGCGCGTCGATCATCCCGTGTGTTCTTCTTCTTGGAACGGCCGTCTCGCTTCTGTTCTGCTTTTGTTTATCCATCTGTCTGTTGTTTGGGAGTGACGATTGATGAGACTGAGAGAGCAGGGGAGCGTCGTCATGTGAACAGAACAGGTTGTGAACTTGCGATTAAGATATTCCTCTTTCCTGTTTTTTCTTCGAGGTTTGGCATGGAGAACAATTCTTCTTTCTTTTGCGTGCTTCTTTCTTATCGGTGTGTGCGACAACTCGGCGTCTCTTTGTTTTTCAGTTGCCTGATTTCAAGGGGGAAAACAATGGTTTGTTCCACCAGATGAAGACGGAAGAGTTGTTAGGATTGCAGACCTGTACACTTTGCACTGTAGTCGTGTTGATTATAGACTAGTGGCGTGGCCCTGGTGAAAACAGATTCCTTTTTTTTTATACTACCATACAGTACGATACAATGGAATCTTTGTTTCTTTAGAATCATGTGCCATGGCCACTGGTCAATGTGCGTGCTTCGACTTTTCAAGCAAGTACGCTATCGTGTACCACTCCCGTGGGAGACTAAACTTGCACACTAATAATTTCTTTAAGAATCTGATTCATCCGATGTCGTAAAAGCTCTACTGTACCCTTCTGCTGAAAGTCGGAGTGGACTTATTCTTACTGTACTTCTTAGCGAAAAACAACGGAATCACTGCCATTTTCCCCAAATAAAATTCTGATTGTATATTGTGTGTGGGTCAAGGGTGCACATCACTATTCACTACCGGTTTGCTGCATTTAAGTGTTGCATTTGTCTTGTGAATTCTTAGTGATTCTGTCAAATTCAGTATCCGTGCGTTGCTATGGCTATGCTATAGGCTCTAATTCAGACAAGGACCTTTAGCAACAAACACGATCCTATACAACACGGGCATGGGTCAATTCATGATAGGCATCGATTATCGGTCACGCATTCATGCTCGCTCTGAAAATCGTGAAGCCGATAAGTTCCCTGTCATGATGCCGACGCAAAGTCGCTTCCTGTTTGATATTTTTCACGGAAAGCTTCCTGTGTGATCTTGATCGAATGTAATACTTTTCAAGCCTCTAATCCTCTGCCTTTTTTTTGTTTCTGTGATTTTCAGGTTCAACATTGTCGGACAGGTACCCAGTCCTTTTACTGAACTTTCCATTTTTTCGTTCGCTTCAGTTTCCGTCAGAACCGGCTGTTGCTAATGGAGCAGCTTCCTTGTGTGTTGTGCAGTGGGCGGTCACCACCAGCGTGGACTTCTCCCTGGCGCAGCTGATCCAGGTGATCATCCTGCTCAGCACCGGCGGCAACAACGGCGGAGGGTACTTGGCGTCCAAGTACGTCGTCATCGCCTTCCACGCCGCCATCCTGCTGAGCCACGCCGTCATCAACAGCCTCTCCATCACCTGGCTCTCCTTCTTGGGGCAGTTCGCTGCTGCATGGAATATGTTAGGTAGGTGGCCCCCCTTCCATCACTTAAAAATTCGCACAAACACAAGGCATACATAATCAGCTTTGTTTACGGCGGCTAAGATGCCATCTGCACGGAATCGATCTGAGTATCTGTTGTTGACTGCAGGTGTGTTTGTACTGATGATCGCTGTGCCAACCGTTGCTACCGAGAGGGCCAGCGCGAAGTTTGTGTTCACCCATTTCAACACCGAAAACAATGCCGGGATCCACAGCAACTTCTACATCTTCGTTCTGGGGCTCCTGATGAGCCAGTACACGCTGACAGGATACGACGCCTCTGCGCATATGGTACACTGACAGAAAACCTGAAGTAACATCAACCCTTTTACAGAGTAGTAACCCACTAACAATGGCATTGTTTTGATGGTTTTTCTCATGCAGACTGAAGAAACGAAAAATGCAGACAGGAACGGCCCTATCGGCATCATCAGCGCGATCGGGATATCCATACTGGTAGGCTGGGGCTACATCCTTGGCATCACGTTTGCAGTGAAGGACGTACCCTACCTTTTGAGCACTGACAACGATGCGGGAGGGTACGCCATTGCCGAGGTGTTCTACCTCGCCTTCAAAAGCCGGTACGGGAACGGCGTCGGCGGGATCATCTGCCTGGGGATCGTTGCCGTCGCCATATACTTCTGTGGAATGAGCTCGGTGACCAGCAACTCGAGGTGACTGATCATCTGCCCGCTTCTTCTGAATTCTGAATTAATGTTGGCAATCACTGAACTCTGCTCCTGTTCTTTCTTTCTGTCAGGATGGCGTACGCGTTCTCGAGAGATGGCGCGATGCCGTTCTCAACCATCTGGCACAAGGTGAACAAGCAAGAAGTGCCCATCAACGCTGTCTGGCTCTCAGCTTTCATCGCCTTCTGCATGGCCTTGACGGTACATAAATAAGATTCTACTGCCGTTTCGCTCCACATTGTTTCAGCCATCGCCATTCTTCACGAACTGACGAAATAATGCATGGCACACGACATGATCAATCTGCAGTCTCTGGGCAGCCTGGTGGCGTTCCAGGCGATGGTGTCGATCGCCACGATCGGGCTGTACATCTCGTACGCGCTGCCGATCCTGTTCCGGGTGACGCTGGCGCGCAAGCACTTCGTGCCGGGGCCCTTCAACCTGGGCCGCTACGGCGTGCTCGTCGGTGCAGTCGCCGTGCTCTGGGTGGCCACCATCACCGTGCTCTTCTCGCTGCCGGTCACCTACCCGGTCACAAAGGACACGCTCAACTACACGCCCGTCGCCGTCGGCGGCCTCTTCTTCCTCGTGCTCTCGTACTGGCTCCTCAGCGCCAGGCACTGGTTCAAGGGACCCGTCACCAACCTGGACGGATGAACGAGTTGAACAAACTAGACAGTGTGATGAAATTGCGGTCATGTGATTTAGTAATTTGGTGGCGGAGTGCTACGGATCGATGTTCGTTCGGGTGGTTTCAGCTGCAAGTAAAATGGCCTGGAGTACAAGCTAGCTAGTGCGGCGAGGCAGGCATGCCACGGGCGAAGAAGCCAAGAGCTAGCTCGGATGCAACGAGATGATGTGTAGTTATTTTGTTCAACAGGTCTGACTAAAGTAGGATCGGTTGATTTGTTGCATCTTTATGAATGTCTCCATAACTAGTTTTGGACGAGCGGCATGTCAAAGCCTCAAATAAGTGAAACGACGTTGCTTGATGGAGTACGAGCACTCGCGTGGTCTCGAAACATGAACGAAAATAGAACTTTCCTTTTAGTGCTTCAAATGTCACTAGCTCTACACAACTTCTTTCTGTTTGATAATCGAGCATATGAAAAATTATCGAATGCCATTTAGCACAGACAATCGGATCATGCTACATGGTTGTTTGTCAACAGTCTATAAGTTCTTAATCGGCGCTTTTCATATTTATCACAAGTTTGTTTCTAGAAGCAGGTTATTAAACTTTTTTTTGTGTCTCCCATATGTCCCAAGTCTCTTAGAGCAAGGTTAAGGCCTCCTTTGGATTGAAGGAAAAATTTTCCTTTCCTGTGTTTTTCCTGTAAAATTGAACTGTTTCCTATGAAATTCCTGTGCGATTCCTATGAAATTCCTGCGTTCCAAAGGAGGCCTAATAGTCTATATCCTATAAGGCTCGCCAACTAGGAAAGAAACAAGTACTAGAGATAGGACAATCCAATAAGCTTGTCTCAACACATTAATGTTCTATATTTCTATCTATGCTACCATTTCAAATTCGTCATCTGCTCATTTTCTCCACAAACGAGGCACCAGTTCGATTAACTCAAACACCCCACATATACTAGAGTACTTTCTATGTTGTCCAATTCAGCTCTCGTACATGGATGCGTCGAAACCTTGTAACATGTGAGATTTTGATCATCATTTATATATAGCAATTTTCTTTTAGTTGCCTTAGACTATCTCCCACCGGTGCTCTACATACCTAAAATGGGTTGGTAAGTGTAAAAATAGGCCTCCAACCCGTCTCCAACCAGTGACGAAAACAAGACACTCATTCTGCATATCGGTAAAGTCGCTACCCACAAGTAGAGCACGCCCCAGACGCCTGCACCTCTTTCCCTATCGACCTCTGCGGTGTCCGGGTAATTAATTATCCGAAACTACGTGTTTCCACGGTGCTTGTCCCAAGATCGACGCAAGCACACACGTACGGCAATTGATATCATTCACATACAATAAAAGTCCTTATTATACATTACAATACCAAGTCTTACAATAAAGTTTATTCAAACTTCTACAATACATAAGCCGACCGGCTAAATAAAAGTTTGAAGAAGCAAAAGAACTCCAAAAGATTCTTAGCGCATCTAGTGGTTATTGCCCAAGACTCCACAGGCTAACAACCTAGATGAACCTAGAAAGAACCACCAGAAACATCGTCGAAACCCGAAGCATAGTAACCTTGATCAAGTGGGTACTTATAAGCATCTTCTTCTTCTTCCTCTGATCAACATATTTGCAAAGTTGAGTACATTGGTACTCAGCAAGACTTATGTGTATGACAAAATTATTTAAATGCAAAGATACTCAAGAGGGGAGGGCACAACAATAAAGCTTCTCATAAATAAGTACTTGCTGTAGGTAACTTTAATTGAAATATTACTAACTGAAAATTACTTGAATTTAATTGCATAAATGTAAGTACAAGTAAGACATCATAATAATAAAGTACCAAACTTGACCTCCATGTCAAGCGCCTAATATTCACTACCACCATGGCAAGAATATTTCTCCATCTATGACATACGTATTCCAACAACAACATAATTATGGTTACTTTTAAGGGAAAATATTCAGTGCAAACCACCTATTCGGTGGAATCGTGAAAACCCTCTTTAAAAACCTACTTGCAAGTTTTGAAAAATTATGAAACTTGGCATACGTGTAGAGGACATGGTGAGAAACATGCCCACAAAATTTCAGATCCAAATTCAACTTCTACTAAAAGATACAAAAATAACAAATCATGAAGAAAGAGGAGGAAAAGGACAAAAGAGTGACTGTGCAGTATTTTTGTCCTCTTCCACCCTGATTTGATATTTTTGTATCTTTTAATAGAAAACGAGTTTTGATCTGAAATTTTTTGTGCGTGTTCCTCACCATGTCCTCTACACGTATGCCAAGTTTCATAATTTTTCAAAACTTGTAAGTAGGTTTTTGGAGAGGGTTTTCACGATTCCACCAAATAGGTGGTTTGCACTGAATATTTTCCCTACTTTTAATCCCAACCATTCTCTAAACAAAGACCCATCATTAAGGAGCTTGAGACCGCAAGCACGGCCATTCGAATGGATTAAGACTGTGCAGAGTTTGTACACTGTACCCATGGAATATGAGTGACCGTCTATGGCACTGGCCGGTGCCGCGCACTCACGAAGGGTGCACATCGGTATCATACATAGTGGTTTCACTAATCAACTTTGTTCTTGTCTCCCCTGAATAGCATGAATCCCCCTTTACAGGAAGCTAAGCACTCCAGAGGCTATTCCTCCTTCACATTGAGATACTAGTCCAGAGGCTACTAATCATTATGTCGGCAAACTTTGACCCCACGCATATAGCAATGGGAGCCCCTTCGAATAACCCAATCTTTAGGATTACCCGCACAATCCCTCCTTCTAGAAGACAAGAACATTATCAATTAATTACTTGACTAATGGTCGTTCCATACCGAACTTCCATGGTTGCACAATTATTCCTTAAATCAAGATTCAAATGTACGGGTCCTTATGTGGTGTGACGGGTCTCCCCAAAATCATCCTCATCAATTCAGCCACTAATCCAATGAACAATATCACCTCAAAAACCCGTCACCACCGACATTCTACACATACATAGCCATACATTCTCCCACCAGCAAGAATCTGAAATTTAGTGATATTACAAGCACTTACATTTATACCAATTAGGTTCTTTCATTTGATTAAGCCTCGAAATAATTTACCATATACTGGAATTAGAAAGTAATTCCAATCTGCTAGTGCAACTTAAGGTTACAAGGAATGTAGCTCAAAAGGGTAATGCAAGTAACCATAGGATATATCTAGCCAATTCCCGGTGAATAGCTTTTAGTGAGTAATTATCAATGCACAAATTATTCCTACACATTATGCATATGATTCATTCTCAAACATAGGGTCAATATGATCCAAAGGAGGCTTGCCTTGCTGCTGATCTTCTTCAAACTCTTGTTCTCCAAAATTCGGATCCTCGTGCTCTTGATCTCCGATGTTCTCCTGGACGTTCGATCCGTCTACGCGATATACAAGAAAGAATTCCAATGAGCACCAATAAAATCCAAATAAACACCAATAGAAAGTAATGCATATTTTTGCATGTATGCATGAAGCATGAATTTAGATGAATTACGCAACAAGAATCACTCGAATCGGAGTTCGTATGGTGAATCTACGCGTAAGCAAAGTTTAATCGGAAGAATGAACAAATAGAGGATCGCTTCATTTTCAGCAGTAGTTAGGCTATCTTCAACCGTTCACGAGACGCATACCCAAACTGTGTGGGGATTTTCTTCGATAGAACGAACCCAAAAACAGCGATCTCCAATGGTGAGACACAAAACCTCCTGCTCCCACCGCGCCCTCGCGTCACTCCCTTCTTCCTCCTCCCGCTCCCACCGCGCCCCGCGCCGCGCCCGCCGCCGCAGCACGCCCCGTGCCCGCGCCGCGCTGCCGCTGCCGCAGCACGCCCCCGCGCCCGCGCCCAGCCGCCCACGCCGCACTGCCGCCGCGGCAGCGGGCCCCCGCGCCAGCGCGTCGCCGCCGCACGCCGACGCCGCCCGACCAGCACGGCGCCTGGTGCGGGAAACAAGCGCCGACCGCAGAAACAACAAAAAGAATGAATCAAACCGCAGTCAAGAGCGAGCTCACAGAAATGGGAGATGAGAGGGAGCGCCTCCGCCTTCCGCCAGCATGCCTGCGGCCAGTAATCAGCAATCTCCACCTCCTGGAGGACGCCGGACGGGGCCAGCGTCAGTGGCCGCCCACGCGGTAACGGCCTCCCTGCTGGTGAGGTGCAGGTCGTCGGCCTCGTCGAACTGCTCCGTCGGCCCGGACCGCGCCCCGGACCCGGCCACGGCCTGCCCATCCCCATAGCGTCCCCCTCGCCCAATCGAGCTCTACCGGAACAGCCATGGCCGCCACCTCCACTCCCCGTCGCAGCAGCCACTCCCCTCTGTCCCTCCTCAAATTGATGCCTCAAATGGAACCGCCGTGGCCTACTCCTTCGGATCCCCCAACTCCTAGCCGCCCTCCTGCCCGACCCCCTTGTCGATTTGAGATCTCTGGAGCTCTCCCATGGCGAAGAACAAGCGAGAGAGAAAGAGAGAAAGAAGAAGAGGAAGAGGGACAAACGATTCGAGGCGTGGGTCGTGGTAGAAGCTAACGCATTTGTGCGTCTCGAAGTCACCGGCTCCAACAATGCGTCTCCTATATGCGTCTTCTGTTGGAGATGTGTTTTGGAGGTTTGGAGACCCATATTCCCCATAATTCTCATTTTGCGTCTACCGTTGGAGACAGTCTTACCCGGACTAGTCTGTGTCAATCTCGGACTCCAGAGAGTTGGCAAGCAATTTCCGGATTAGTCTGGTCAAGTGCCGGACTTGTCCGTGGCCAACAGGCCTTTGGGTGCTGTTTGGATTCCTGGAAATGAGCCTTGGGTTGGGGAAATGGGGAAGTCTGGATATCATTTCCTACGATTGGATACTGGGTTAGGGAAATAGAGATGGATTGGGTTAGGGAAATAAGCACCTCATTTCCCAGCAATCTCATCCCACCGCGAGGGGTGGGTTATGGCCGGAAGAGACGCATCGGCACCTACCGAGGTGAGTCGACTGTCTGCCGTCGCCTGCATCTGTGGCCCGCCGCCGAGGGCTGCCGTCCAGCCGCCGCACGCCGTCGCCCGACCGCCGGCCACGAAGATGGTCCAGCTCCAGCCACCGCCTGACGCACTTTTTTTTTTGCCTTTTTTTAACCAATCCTTCGCTCCGCTGGCGCGCACAGGATCTTTACCAAGCTGCCTTGGTCTGCTCATCCAAGATCGATTGGATTTTGGAGTACTGTATTTGATTTTGGGTCAGAGGAGAGAGAGGGAGAACGTGAAGCAAGGAAGAAGATAAGCTCATGGAGTCGTGCTCAATGCGGCTGGTGGTTTGTGGGGCGGTGGGGCTATGCTATTTCCAAATCCCAAATCCAAGTATCCGAACAATGGAAAGGAAATGAAAGTGCGTATCCCTAACCCAAACCTGCCTCCTCATATCCCACCTCATTTCCATTTCCCCAACCCAAGTTGAATCCAAACAGCACCTTGCTGTTTTCTTTAAGCACTTACTCGCCTTGCTAATCCTTGCTAATCTACGCAGGGCACATCACACATGCTGGCTAAGCATGGCTGCTTAGCGAGAGACTAATCGCACGCGCGGGCTGGTACAGCGACGGCGGCGCGGTTCATGCTCGCCAGCGGTGAGTCCGTGGCAGAACCTGTTGAGGAGCTAGTCTACGCGACGCGCGAGCCCAAGGGCTACAGCCTGGTGGTCATCTTGTTGCCGGAGACAGCGTAAGGCGGCGGCGTGGCCGAGCGGCTACGCGGAGCAAGCGCGCGAGCTAAAACAGCAAATGAATCATGGTGCATTAGCTTCTACATGATACGCAGGAGCTCACCAAGTGGTTGGTCGAGGTTGTGATGGCCGGGGACGACGGTTCGACGGACGGCAGCGGCAGAGCAGGGGCGACGACGGCGATGGAGGTCCAACGCCCAAAATCTTCGGAAGAAAGCAAGGGGGAAGGGATTAGCACATGCTAGAGATGCTGAAAGGGCAGAAGAGTAGCGCGAAGCTCACCGGGAGAGCTCCGATGTCCGGCGATGTCGGCGACGGCCGAAATGGGGATTTCTTCAATTCACACTGTTTTGTAGCTTATCCTTGGCCAAGATTTGGCCGAGGGGGAGAGAGAGGGAGCAGGTAGGCGGCAGTGGGATTTATATCCCCGGAAAGGCAGTTCGCGGCGATCGCGAGCCGGTGCACGCCCGGTCTGTCAGTGGCGCGCGAGGGAGGAAGCGAGAGAGGAGGGCGCCGGGGCGGTGGAGTGCAGAACGTTCGAAAGGGTGCGGGGGCCATCTTGGCGTACGTGGCGAGCTGCGGCACAGCGCTACAGCAGCGGCACAGGGCGGAGCAGTAGGTCGGCGCCGCGGTGGCGAATGGCGAGACGCGGCACTGCGGGAGTTGGCAAGACAGCCCCGTCGATGAGCATGGGCAGGGTGGGCGACGGAACAGCCCCCCAAAAAATTAGGGCCCCTAATTAGAGCTTCACCCATTGGCGCCTTTATGCTTCAGGCCACCGGATAAAAGATATAGTTTCGAGTTTGACCGGGGGGAGTGATGGAGGAGCGAACAGGCACTCCATTTTGCTTGTTTATAGGTGTCTCAGCCATTGAATGATGCTCTGGTGTGAGCTCGTCTCCTCAACAATGGTGGGGAGAGAGAGAGAAAACGATGAAATGTTAATCGGAGGAGGAAGACGACGCTTGCCTGCCGAGTTGGGCCAGAGTATTAGATTGTTGGGCCTTTACTTACAGTTTAAACCCATGTTGCCTTTCCGGTTTAAGAAAAAACAAGGCCTCACTTTGCATTCTGAGCCGGGCCCAAAATTCCTGGAGACGGCCCTGGGCAGGAACACGACTTTGGTCGTCCTGGGTCAGCGCGGGAGCAGGGGACGGCATGGGCGCAGGCTGCTGAGAGGGGGGGCGCCGGGAAGGGCCAGGATGAGGCCACGCGAGCGACGGCGGCATCGCGGTGCAGCACGGCATGCTTCCTGCGCGACAGGAGCGAGAGCAAAGAGAGAGAGAAACAGAGATAAAAGAGAGAAAGGAACGGCGCAGGCCGGCTGGACTGATTCGTGCTGAGTGGGCCCGGTGAAGTAAATCTCTTCCTCTTCTATTTTCTTTACTTTCTTTACTCCCCAGCGACAGAGACAAACAACGAATTTTGCAACTATCTAAACGTGCTCCAAAAAGTAATAAAACTTTCACAGGAACTACTTTACTGTGATGTATAGCGATGACCAAGTTTTGGGAATTTTTGGCAAAGCCAAACTCCCACGAAAAATTTAACACGATGCTGTGCATTATGAAATGACATGCATGCATGAGTTTTTGAATACAAGAAAAATCCAAATATGCATTACAAACATAGATTAGAATAATTAGGGGTTTAATTACATTATTTTAGGGTCTCTAATTTTTGGGATGTTACAACCTCACCGAGAATGGCGAGCAGAGAAGCAAGGCCGAGACCGCGGCAGAGTCTGCGACGCCAGCTGCTCGGAGCGCGGATACGGCAGCGGAGATGTTGGACGCGGGTAAGAGGGAGGACGTCGTCGAGGAGGATGGAGCGGATTGCGGGCGGCGGAGACGAGGAGTTGGCGGTGTTGCGAGGCGGCGGAGCGGACGTAGCGCATGGTAAGGACGGCACGCCCGAGAAGGATTCAAGGGGGAGTGATGCTTAGGAGAGCTTGTCGGCTTCTGCGTATGGCTTCGTCGTGGGGCGCGGCGACAATGGGGCGGCGTGGTGCGACGGAGGAGCGGGGCGGGGCGCAACGACGGCGGAGTAAGGGCTAGGGCGTGGAGCAGCGGGGCGGCGGAGCAGGACGGCACATCGAGCTGAAAGGACCTAGTTTTGGACTTCCATTGGAAATACATGCTTTTAGGTCATGTATTTTAAAGCCTATGGATATCTATTTGGCTATTTGGGTCTTCAAATTGGGTATTCTCAGTTGGGAATAGCCTTGGATGTCCCATTTTGTAGGTTTCATTCAAAAGGGGGAGAAATTGTTCTTTTGCCATTCAGAGACATTCCTCACTCAGGCCGCCGTTCCGTTCCTGTGATTCCTTTCCGGAACCTGCCCTAGACGCTCCTCTTACTCCAGACAGATAGACCCCACCTGACGCGAATTCAAATCCTCTCTCCCAAAATCCCCAAAGCAATCAAGCCGAAGCGCCGCTTCCCTCCCTCTCCCTCTCGTGCTCTCCTCCCTCCAAAACTCAAATCAAACCGGGCCAGTTCTTCCCCGCACACCGAATCTACTAAATTCAGCGGCGGAATCCCTAATTAGCGCGGCCCGATGACGACGGTACGTCTCCTCCGATCTCCTCTGCAGCCGGCGACGAATTGCATCGATTCGTCCGCTGGATTCGATTCGATTCGAGCTTGATTTGTGTCCCTGCGAGTTGATTACTGGCGCGGTTGGTGCAGGCGAAGGAGGAGGTTGCGGCGGGCGGCGAGGAGCTGGAGCCGCTGTTCGACTACAAGCGCGTGCAGCCGGTCATGACCTTCCGCTTCGATGGTAAGGGCGCCGCGCCGCCGCCGCCTCCGTCGGCTAGGGTTTCGGGTCGGTGAAAGGGTTTGCTTAGCTGTGCTTTGCTGGCTCCGGCTTTTTGCAGACAGCGACCTGGAGAAGGCGGACATCTTCAAGCACTGCAACAAGCGCACCAAGGTGGACGCCGCCGTGAGTGCGCGCGAGTTCGGTTCCGATTTGAGGGGGGATTTTTTTTTTTTTTGTGGGTCTGGAGTGCTGATGTTTTGATGCTGGTTCGTGTCCGTTAGGAGGGGGATAAGGCGGACGAGAAGGGAGCCGCTGGTGTGGAGAAGGCCAAGGTGGTAGACATTGAGGAAGAGGATTGGTTGGCGCCACCGCCGCCGCTGCCAAAGCCAGCGTCAAGGCCTGTGACAGAGGAGGATAGTGCATTACGGGAACTGAGGTAACTGCTTTTCTTCCACCCGTGCCTTGCTGCTTCTTGTACAAGGCCAACTGTTGGTCCCAATACCATTGGTAGTTACTGGTGTTCTGCTAGTCCCAGTACCGAGGATTGGTCGAAAGGTATAATAGTGTGTAGATAGCTGGTCTGAATAAGATGACGCTTGGAGGATCTTCAGACAAGCTATGGGCAATCCAGCTATCTGTATGCTTTAGTTTCGTTTGGTTGTCTTCCAAATTCGAGCGTCCCAACCAAGCCTTTGTGCTGAATGGACAACGGCATCGTGTGCTTCGTAATGGGTGGCTTACTGGATGTGGAATAAGCAAGTTTGTCAGGTAGGGGCTGGGCTAATAACGCTGACTCTGACGACTGACTCGTGTGCGCTCTTGTGGTGCATTATATGTACTTGGTGGATTACCTATTGCAGTATGTGTAGTCTTATTTAGATGCTATTTCAATATTGAGGACCATACTCCAAAAGGATCCTAGTTTGAAAAGGCAACCCAGCAGTTTGCTATGTCAAATGTTTCATTCATTGTTCATGAGCATACATTGGAAGGGGAATATATTGCTTATCTTTTTCACATCATGATCCTTCGAAACCATGTAATATATTCCACAGGATAGGACTTACTTAAGGTGCCACACCCCCCTCCCAAACCACCCACAGATAATGAGCATTAGGTTTTTATTATGCCCATTACGATTCATGAACATTATACATTTCTGTTTTCATTACAAGAGTGACCATAAATAATTTGAGAGCATTCTTGATGTCATACAGTAAGCAATTTCCTAGATAAGACTTTGCAGTGTGTTGTTTTTCAGACTTTTTCATGGAGAATAATAGGCTACAACCTAATGTTAATGGTGACTGTCAGCCTTACAGTGCATTGAACACTGAATTTTCTTTCAGAACGAATAAAAGTCCCGCATGTTTTTGTAGCCACAGCATAACATAGGGAATGAGAATGAATCCTGCATTTATGTTTTTTCTGATTATTCCTGTGACATTCTTATCGTACATAAATTTGGCATCAAAATATTGCCTTGGTGCAAAATTCTATCGCTTGAGTAAACATTTGTAATATGCAGATTAAAGAAACAAGAGTTTGCAACATTTGCTTCAGCTGAAGATATATTGCGTAAGTTGGAAGAAACTGCCAAGAAAGAAGTTGGGGCCAAGGAACCCGCACAAATAATTATAGACGACGCACCTGAACCACAGGCAGAGAAAGCGAGGGAAAAGATCATCATATCAGTTCAGGATAAGGATGGGCAGCAGCAGATCCGCATATATAAGGTTAGTATCCCCACCCCCCCCCCCCCCCCCCCCCCCCCCCCCCAATCCCCCACCCCGGCGCGCGGGCTAAACTACGAGCCGCAGTTACAGTATCCCGTCCTAATTTTTTGTTGTATAATTCAAGTTCTTCAACACCAGGATAGTTTTGTGAATTCTAGGTTCCAGCTAATGGACATCGAGTTTCATACAACAAATGACATATTTAGTCGATGTTCCTTCCACTTCGTTAGTTCGGTTGCTGAACCTTCATTCTGCAAGTACATATCAGAAGCAGTGCAATTTGATGTATGAGCGTAGTTACGGGTCCTGCCATTTTTACCTTTCATTTGATTTCCTGTTGACATAGGCTCCTAAACTAACTCTATTTTTGATATGTATCTGCTCCAGGATGACAAATTCGACAAGCTCTTCAAGGCGTACGCCAAGAAGGCTAAACTCAACCCATCTGATCTGGCTTTCGTATTTGATGGTGAAAGAATTGACCCAGCAAGTACACCCAAGGACCTTGATCTGGAGGATAATGACATGATTGAGGTATCCCATAAGCGACGTTGTTAACTGTTCAGCAATCAGCACCAGGAACTTCTGGGCTCTCCTGGTCCAGTCTTAGGCATCCTCAGATATATTTTGCTAGTTTCAGTTCCTTTTTTCTTTTAATGTTCATTGTTTATATATCATGGTAGCAAATATGTGATTGAAGTGTATGTAGGCCAGCGTGTGTCCAGTTCCACGAATCGGTGGTTCCTCTTGTTCTGCGTTTTGCCATGCGAGGTACAGGGATAATACCTTGAAGTATTTGAGCTGTTATACTGTGTCATAATGCACAGATAGTTTTGCTTGGCATGCTGTGTCACCATTAATCCTTATCTTATGTGGTTTGAACATTGTTAATATTCAAGTTTCAGCTACGAAAAGTTAACTTATGTGGTACAAATGACACATTGTCAACTGGTTCAAATCGACATCTCTTTAAGGAGCTGCAACAAGTACCTTCGGTTGTCACGCAGCATACAACAAATATGACCACTTTGTTTCATCAGATCACCAGAATGTCGATAAAAGTTGGTGCGGGCAAAAGTCAGTATCGTTCTCGTCATTTCGGCTCTATAAGCATGACCTCCTGAGGCGATTTTACCTGTTTCGCGTGACACTTCTAGGACTGCAGTCAGTCAAAGCGTACCAAAAACTGAGGCCTGGGCTAAGGCCTGTTTGAAACCTCTAAAGATAATTGTTAGCTGCTAAAATTAGCACTAGAGGTTTCAAACACCCTAGCTAATTGTTAACTACCACTTCAACTAACAACTATCTCATTAGCTCCCTCAACCTAGCTAATACCAGCTAATAGGTGACTAATAATTAGATATTTCAAACACCTGCAGCTAATAGTTAGCTAACTAATAGCTAATAGCTGAAATTAGCTAGCTAACAATTATCTCTAAAGGTTTCAAACAGGACCTAAATACTCCGTGCAATGACTTGTCGCGCGATGTGATGCTAAAAGGGCAAATGTCGGTTTCAAAAAAAAAAAAAAAAGGGGGGGGGGGGGGGGGGTGGCGCGCAAATGTCCCACATGACTAGACTAAGAGTGTGTTTGGTTGGATGTAGGAAGAGGGACAGGACGAAATCATTCATCTTTTGCAGGTGTTTGGTTCTGTGTCAAGGGAGGACAGGGTCGCATCTTATAGGAAGGTTCCTTTCAATTTGCAGGATATGAAGCCATCCCTCAAAATTGAAAGGACGAAGCCATCCACCTTTACTAATCACGCTAATTTATACTGATATTTATTTATTAGTAATACAACAGGCTAAATATTAGTATAAAATTAGTGTATATAAGTGTTAAAATACTAATTACCAAACAATTCGTGAACTTCAAGTACAATTAGTGTTACTTAATTCATTTTTCCATTGATTAGTGATAATTAAGACATGATAATAATAATAATACATGAAAGCATGTGTTGATTAAGGTAATATTAATGATTATTTTTCAAAAATTACGATATATAGATAGTTAATGATGGTTGTCTCACTCATCCCCATCCCTCCGTCCAAAACAAAAAAAACAACATCTATAGTCGAGGGCGATGGGCTGTCAACAACGCGAACAGTGTGGTGACCACGGATGTCTTGAGATCATGGCAGACGTAAATGTTGGGATAGAAGAGACCATCCACCGCCAACATTTTGATCGGGAAGATCATGGGTGCTAGGGCTGTCTGCCCCGTTCGATGCGTCTACGGCTATACGCCAATACAAAGTTATAAGCATGTTGTTCTAGTCTCAAGATAGCAGCACTAATTCAGTTTACCACGACTTGTACTAGCCAAACAACATACAGCCGTTGCAAGTAATTCCATTACTTGCAGGGCATGGATCACTTAGGCGCGATCGAGCACTACTAGTAGCAGCGGCGAACTACTGGCTGTCAGGCTGACGATCGAATCGATTCGAGGTGCAGAAGATCTCTACCAATACAGAACAATCATGGGGTAAGAACTGAACTGATGAGGAAGAAGACCGTGATAAGATTTTTCCAAAGAGTCCGAGATTTTTGCGCCAAACTACGTGATAGCTGAGGGATTTACACGCGCCTGAAGGAGAAAGGTTGGATTAGGATCCAACGGACCACGTTCAGTGTTTGCACCTCTGCACGGAACGACCCATTTGCATCCAAAATTTCCCCTTTCCAAAAGGAAACATTCATAACAAACACATGCTCCAGAAACATAGATAATCATGTAATGTTTGAACCTTGTAGAAAATCCATGATTAAAGGAAAATGCGAATAAACGAGAAATGCATCACAGCCACTTGTAAACACAAAGAAAGAGTTTGCAACTTGTTCGATACAAATGAAACATCTTCAAGGGTCTTCAAGGGGTACAGCAGCGCACACAACATTTCTATGAGTAACTACAAGCTTCAGTAGCATGTTGTATTTCAGCATACAACAAAGACAACCACAAAACGGAAACATGGTTAGTTCTTGAGTCAAGTGGCTCAAGAAATCCTGTTAGCTACCTTTTCATCATGTGGTCATCTGAGGCAGAAAACTGCCCTGTTTCTATATCTAACAAACAGAATCTAAAAGTTCATACTGAAAATGGTTGCTATCATACACGTCATTTCCAGAGCTTGACAAATTTATCATGACTTACTGAGGCAATCTTCCCTGTTGCGCTTGATGCTGCCAGGGCAGCAATTAAACCATCATGCGCATTGTTGAAGGTCATTGCATTCTTCTCCCTTATATCCCACAGTTCTAAAGACTGCACGACAAAAATAGCACATAAATGTTATAACCATCATCTAAAGAAAAGTCTGCTCACAAAAAATGATGAACTTAAGCCTGATAAGTTAAGAGAAACTTGCCTCATAACAACCAATTACTAGCAGTGATGGATAAGCTGGGTGGAAAACACATGACTGGAATTTGTTACCACTGCAATTTAACTCGTGCACAAATTCACCATCATGCCCAGAATTAAATGACCATATTCTGACAGAGTCTTCGCTGACTGAAGCCAGAAAATCACCCGCAGAATCCCAACAAACTGACTGAATAGTCTTATTGTGGCCCTACAAAAACAAGAATAAACTTTAATTAATACTCAATATTCGCCAAACACAAAATAGATCCCACTTGAAACCTACCTTAGTTCAGCATAAAACTATTATAGGCTACTAGCCAAAGCTTATTGTACAAAGCCTATGGAATTTTTCACTAGTGTTCCAAACTGAACCTATTATTCATCTGAAAGCATGTACCAAACTTCGAATGAGAATCTCAAATGGCACCAATATGCCCAGAAGCTAATGACACGGCATCACATAAGTAGCTATGCGGATTGCAAATTAAACTTCATATTTTATCAGGTGATCCTTTGTAACTAACCTGTAAAGGGCTTCTACAAGCATGCTGTGTCTCCCCGTCAAGTATGTAGATAGACTTCTCTGAGGCAGCTGCCAAGTATTTTCCCTTGCATGGCTGAAATCTCATTTGGGTAGCACCTCCCTGGAATGACAATAAAATTCAGAACATGAGCATGATCAGAACTTAAATGTTCAAGCAGAACATCCCATGAAACATAAAAGGTAACTACATACCTTGAACGCCTTAACACAGGTCAGACAGCTACCATTGTTTATGCTCCAGCTGCGCACTTCCCCATCACTATCACAGGAGCAAATCATATCTTCTTTATTCGGATGGAAATCCAATGACATAACAGATGCTGAATGACCGGTGAATGTACGAAGTGAATAGTCAGTCTGCACACAGATAATCAGTTACGAATTGCATATTGTTAAACGTTAGATAGCTGTGAAACATCTTCCAATGTTTCGTTCCCGCAAAACAGTAGCTATTGAAGAATAAAAAAGGGTAAGTATCGAGGAGCATACATTGTCAGCATCCCAAACACGCACAGTTTTATCAAAGGAGGAGGTAGCAAGCCGTGACATGCTTGGGCTAAATCTAACATCAGTGATCAGAAATGAGTGCTCTTCTAGTGAAGATTTAGGCTTTAGATCAGGCTCTGTACACCACAAAACAACCTACAAAGAAGAGCAGGTCAGTGATATAAGATTTTTCTAAAACAGATGAAATAATAGTTCTGTACTGCTGTTCACACCTTTTTATCATGACCGCCAGTAGCAAGCAGTTTGCCATCAGATGAGAAATGGCAACAAACAACTTTGGTTGCACTTGCTCGCGCTTTTGCAACCTCGGCAAAACCAAACCCTGGATAAACAAATCTCCAGCTATGAATCAACCTCCAGCAAAAAAATACAATAAAGAAAAATTAAATAAAAAGCGGTGCTTTCTTACTAATGTGCCTACATACAGCCTAGACAAGTATAATAATATGATGAATTGAGGAAAGCGAGTACTAATAAGATTATTATTTGGAATAAAATATGACATTGACTATTTATATTTAACAAGTATAATATCAAATCACAAACATTCCTTAAAGCAAAGGACAGATGTTTATGTTTTCCTTAAAGCAAATGACATTGACTATTTATATTTAACAAGTGTAATACTCAAATACAACGGCTTGAGACCAATGAAATACTACTTTGTTGTACTAGCAAGCGTCATCAAAATAAAACGGAGTACGGATTATAAATGAGGTCAAACTAAAACCAGGTCAGATACCAGCACGAAGCAAAAACATACCTTTACTGGCATCCATGCAGCGCCCCAAGGAGTCCCTAGGATCCATGTCATCTTGGGATAGGAAAGATTCAACATTTTCATCCAATGACCCATCTTCCAGTAAACGGTCTACATCATCCTGAAATTGAAGATTTCTGTCACTGTACTGTATAATGGACTTGGCAACATAAGAGAATAGCTATCTAGTACTCCCTCCGTCCCTAAATAGATGTCGCTTTTAACTTTTAGACATCACGTTTGACCGTTTGCCTTATTCAAAAAATTTATGCAAATATTAAAATAAATATGTCACGATTAAAATATCTCCAATGATAAAACAAGTTATAAAAAAATAAATAAGATTTGTGTAAAAATTTTGAATAAGACAAATGGTCAAACGTGATGTGAAAAGTCAACAGCGACACCTATTTAGGGACAGAGGGAGTAATGAACACAAAAATATGGGTGCATACCAATGGGTTTGCTGGAGATGTCAAGCTCCCAGTGCCATCAGAGCCGAACATTACCATGGGTTTAGCTGAACCACCATTCTGCTGCAGCTGGGGCACAGACATTGCATCCCCTGGCGTATGTGTTGATGGTGTCGATGGTGCAGAACTTGGAGAGGGACCAGCGGTATTTGCAGTCCCTGAACTGTTGGCTCTGCCAGAGGATGAGCCTGGTTTCTTTCTCTTCTTCGTTGTCTGATCACAAACAGCACAAGTTACGTTATTAAATCACCAACATGAAGTTATGGGCTATTCACATCCATACCATCAAGCTAGTCAACGACATGTGAGGTCAGGTCCTACATGTCATTGACACAAGGTGATGGTATAGATGAAAAATGCACCAAAAGTGATGGTATGGATGGAATTATTCCTAAAGTTATTGTTCACTTTGCCAAGTTTTCCGTCAACAAAGATAAAGAACATAACAGTGAGGCTTACTGATCCCTATGTCACCAAAAAAATCACAAAGCAACACAATTCCAATGAAGATGAATCAGTTATAATGCAAAATTCCTCATTGGTAAAGCATATTCATATACTATGCATAACAGGTACATGAAAATAGTCAAATCATAATATAATATTCAAGCAGTAAACATTACAACAAGAACCAACCTGTTCAGCTCCCCCAAAAGAGTTTGGCATGCCCCCATCAACAGGCATATTTCCAATTCCTGGTTTATCTTGTTGGAGAAGCTGATTGGAGCTCTGAGACTGTTGACTGGAGACAGCAGGTTGCTGAAGCTGATGCTGCTGTTGGCTGTTGCTTTGTTGCTGTAACAGTTGCTGCTGCTGCTGCTGCTGCTGCTGTGCATGAGCAAGTTTCTTCTACTACACAGAAAATCTGTATAAGAACATGGAGACAGGAAAGGGCTAGAACACTAACGCTTGGTGGTTCATATTGATGATGAATTTTCAAAGGTAAATATAACACAAATCCACAAGTATTAGTCAGGCATATGCATATAAGAGAAGGGAAGCGTACTCAATACAAATAATAAACGTTAAGCACAGAGTAGGTATTAAAAACTGAGATATATTTCTAACTCTCTTTCCTTTCCTCACATTTTGAACAGCTACCATTACCATTGTCATGCCAATCAGTTATATCACGACATCCATATTTTAGTAGTCAGGCCAAATGTTTAATAACTCATGCGCCATTTGTGCAGATGCTGCTAAGATACAAATTTGGCAATAAACACAGCTACAACAACAAAGAGTTTCTGACATACCATACAGTAGCACAAAAATAATAATTTCTGCAAGGAGCAACGCACTGATAACAGCAATATATTAATATAAACTTTATCAAAGCAGTATTTTCATTTTGTTTACAGATACACAGATGGCAGAATGCTACAATGCAATGTTGAGTTTGTTCAGATTGAGACGAAATGCCATCTGGTCAGGAGCCCTACTTAAATTTTGAATTCATTCAGTAAAAAGAAGAGAGGATACAATAAGCATTTACAATTATAATCGTATAACTTCAAGAAACAAAAACATAGTTCACCAATGGGTTGCAGAAAATTCAGAGTCACGTGGCAGAAGTCAGAAGGATATACCTTTATAAGCATATCTATGTCTCCACCACTTTGACTAGGAGATCCAATATTTGGAATAATATCACTGCCACTGGTTGTTTGCCCATCCCGCCCAAGAACAGCATTTCTGCTGTTAAGCATCATCCTTAATCTTCTGCTATCAACATCACTGGATGTTGGAGAAGCCATATTTTGCTGAGCCTGCAGCATAAGCTGCTGCTGCTGCTGCGGAGTCAACATTTGGATCTGCTGGTGCAATTGCTGATTCTGCATAAATGACTTTTGCTGCAAAATCCCAGATCGAAGTTGCTCAAGTCCCTGTGAAAACAGGGGAAAGGGGGTTGAAAGATAGTGTATGGCACTAAGGATTGTTCCTAGTTCCAGCCAACAGTAATATTGGTAACCATAGAAGGATAGAATTCAAAATTAAGAATAATTATTAGGTATTTGGTTTCAGATTACTCGACAGGTAAACAGTTGATTTGCACCTGTCGACCACCAGGATCTGTAGCACAATCTGGTATGGGCAATCAGCCATGGCCAGCAAGAGTGCAGGACGTACACCAGAGGGGCATGATTAGATTAGTTAAGTGGCTTAGGATTGGTGGCTATCATGGCCATCGCACTTTCTGTCTGATATTTATAATTTATTAATTTCCTTGGAAAAGGTACAGTTCAAGCAATGGACTTTAGAATCAAAATGCTTACGTCAGTGAACTAACGTAACAGGTATTGGGCCCTAGAAGCAAACAAATGGGGTAAATATCAAAAACCATGAACAAGAACTTACTGTGAGTGGCCATCCTTTCAGAGTTAAATTGTTCCCGGCTTGATTAGATCCTGTTATGGTTACATCCAATTCAGCTCCAGAAAAATAATAACCGGACGAGATTGAATATGCTAACCAAATTTCTTGACAACAAGGCTACCAATAATTAGAGAAAGATAAAATTAGAAGCTAATTTCACAGCTATACCTTGGACACCAATAAAGGACCCCTCCGGGCCTGGAGTTCTGGGTGTCAAAATGGGATTAATCTCTGTCTTGATACTCTGCCAAAATTAGGAATATATGAGGAACATAGCCTGACTTTTCCCCTCTCATTTTACTCCCGATGTTTCAGAGGTGCATATGATGAAAGACACTTGACAAATCAGGGTACCTAGAAGACTAACCTGAGCAGGCCCAGGAAGCTGTGGACTCCTGGCCTGAACTTGTTGCAAAGTTCCCGACAAGCCACCAACAGTTCCATGCAAAATTTGCCTGAAAAGAGGGACACTTCCATGAGAACAAATTTTACAAAGAGCTACCAGCTACAGTATATGCATGGTCCAGACTCCAGACGATCAAAGTTTAGGCAAGTACCCTGAGGATTGTCCACTTGCAGCCGCCCTCAACAATGATGCTTCATTTGAATCAAGGAGTTTTCCAGCATTCTCTCCATATCTTTGCTGCAACCAGAGTGTCCATGTTATGACAGAACTATTCCAAAAGAAAAGAGGACAAGGTATCAACCAAAAGAACATGATACTGTAAACCTAGCTAATGCTGTACCTTCATTGATGCCTCTTCCAAAGAGTCTCTCTGGGAATTTAATTTCTCCTCATACATTTTTGTTGCCATAACATTTGCAGTACTTGGGTTTTGACGCATTAATGGATTGTTTCCAGAAATTCCATTTGTCGCACCGTTGAGAAGATGGGAACCATCTCTACGCTGCTGTTGCATCTGCTGCTGCTGTTGCATCTGCTGCTGCTGCTGCTGCAGCTGCTGCTGTTGTGGCTGTTGTTGCTGTTGCTGCTGCTGCTGCTGCTGTTGTTGCTGCTGCTGTTGCTGATGCACAGCTCTTTGCAATAGCATCTGTTGCATTTGTATATGTTGTGGTTGCTGCTGCCTCTGTTGAGGCGGCTGTTGCTGCTGCTGTTCCCGGGCTTTCAAGAGCTGAGTCTGGAAAAATGATGTAATTTATATATGAATTAGTAATACTAATTCAGAATAACTGACCCTCGAACACTCATGTGCAAGGATGCAACAGCAACTATGATTTCTATATTACGAGCGTTACGCAATATGACCTAATGGACAACAAAACAAAGCATGCTCAATAAGACATAAGACAAACATACAAAACAAATATCTGCTACAAACATAAGAACTTCGGAGCTATAATGCATCTAACACATGGGCAAGCAGTTGACTTGTGTTCTATATAACACTCGACATAAATTTATATAACAAATTGTGAAAGATTGAATATAAGTCAGGGATCCTTTAAGAACAGTACTATTGTAACAGGAGAGAGTAAAACAGCAGGAAAAGTTCTTTTCCAACAAGTACTCTAATGACCACTGAAATTTAATCATTGTTGCAGGGCATACAAACAAAAGCACATAAATGAAAGATGCATGTATCAAACAAAATTCGTCCACAAGGACCATCAAATGCGTAGATACTTGCCTCGATATATGATGCTGCAACATCCGAATGTTTCTCATTCGTTCTTGCTATGAATATATCCCAAAAAACCGACCACCACTCAAAAAGAAAGCCACCAGGCGCATCAATTGCTGCACAAAAAAAAAAAGAGCGAAGAAAATAACAGAAAATAAATAATACTGTTGATAAACAAAAATGAAAATGGGTGGTTAAATTCATTAAAAAAAGTAGCTGAGGCAATTAGCAGACAAACACATACCAACTGGGTCAGAAGAGACCTTTCCCTCCGCCTGGAAAGCCTTTGCAGTTGCCTGCAAATTTCTCTTCATAAAATAGTCATATATGTAAACATCCAACCTGTTCCATGAAGAAGTCAAAGGGTCAGAATAGATGTATTAAGGAATATTCAACAATACAGCTCTTCGTCCACCAGATTTCGATAAACAAGAATACGAGCAATAGGAACTGGAAAGTAAATATCTTCAACAGTACAGCTATAGCAGATCAACGAATTAGTTTTCTACTATCTTTTATTTGTATCTCCTTAACAGTGAAGCATCAGCCAGAATGGGCATTAAGCACCACAGGTTAACACAATTTCATTAACTAATAACAACCTAGTTATTCAATTAACAAGACCAGTTTAGAGCGTTCCTATTTGCTAAAATAACACAAAATAATATATACAAATCATGAGCAGAAGCATGTATCAACAGATCAGAGAATAGAGCACCACAGCCCCAGACTAAGGAAATTGCCTCCTCGCCACACAAATTAATCTGCAGTTTTCTCACTCACGTTTCATTTCTACCTTCTAGTAGCAATAGGCACCAGTAAACGGTGAAGATAAGAGACACTTACACCCTAATGTTCACTCAACCAGGCTATTAGGTCTAAACGGAACCAAACCCTGCCCTAGGGTTCCCATTCGCACCACTACTATTGTTGCTCTCATAAAAAGCTGAACCATCCTCATTAAATTCTGAAGAACCCACATCGCACGATGAAATCAACCTCCTATATGACAGTATGCATAATAGCTGCACTAGCACTGAATATTCACCATGTGCTGCCAAAAATCGTAATATTTCTCACGGTTCTCAAATCCGCCAAATCGGTACCCTTGTTATCCCAAATCCCCAAATCCGAGTTATGTTCTTTAAACACCAGCAGCAACTAATCATAGCATAAAAACACTGACGCCACAAAGCCAAAAACATAGGTTATTCCAGTAAGAAAACAAAGCTGACACGACCTCTGTCCAAAACGAGACCTCCCGCGAAACCCTAGCTGGCCAGACACACGGGGAATCGTCCCACACAACACGGGCCACAGCCTCAAACACCCACCAGCGATTCCATCCCACGGAATCACCACAGAATAATAATAACAAACCAAGCAAAAATCACTCGCCCGCAAAACACGCCGCGAATCCACGAAACGGAGAATGGGGAAACGGATGGGGGGAAAATACAGAGAGCCAAATCCTCACATCTTGTCCGCTTCCCAGTTCGTCTGCGACATGGCTGCGGCTCCCGCGGCGCGCCGGCCCGGCGCCCTTCTCCTCGAATCAAACAGGCAGCCGCGAACTGAAACACGGGTTCCGGTCCGGCCACACCTGGGCCGCCACCGACGCCTCCGCGGCCGCCGGGCGGCGTGTGGGCGGGCGGGTGCGCGTGGGCCGGGGCGCAACGCAGTGAGGGGAAGCCTGAGGCGAAACCCTAGCGGCGGGGAGCGAGAGCGGAATGGAATCGCGGTTGCAGCGGCGCGGGAGGAGCGGAGGGGGTGTAGGAGAGATGGGAACGGAAGCGAGGGGAGAAGGGGAGGGGCAATTGGGGAATAGAAACGGGAGGTGTGGGGCCAGGGCAGAGTGGATATAATAATGTCGGAGGTATATAAATATCTTTTTTTCCCCGGTTGGCAATCGAACAGTGTGGGGTAGGATCGTCTGAGGAGGAGGATCTGAGTCGTGAAGCGGATCGTCTGGAACATGTAGCGGTCACCGTCGGATCTGATCGGATGGCTCATCTTTTCTCTGCTGCTTACCCAAACTGTGTTGCCGAGCTTCGTGAAGGACCTTCACGCACGCCCCTTGTCTGATACAGTATCAATCTCAGTACGACACTCGTTCCCATTTTTCATCTACGGTACCTGCTTCTTCTTCTTCTTCTTTTTTCTCGGATTATCTACGGTATCTGCTTGGCCTGTAGCTCAAACACATGGTATGACATTAGAGCAGATTCGAGGGTGGATGCTATGCAGTACGTTACGCGGCACTGCAAAGTGCAAACTGTGAGATTAATTAGCATTAGCAAAGTCAATGGACCAACGAGTGGTGCGTTACTAGTGGTACTCCCTCCGTCCCAATATGTCACTGGACATCGTTTGACTCTTCGTCTTACTTTAAATATAAAAACTATGATGATTATATTCAATGATAAATTGTAAATAAAATTTGCGTAAATTTGAATAAGACGAGCAGTCAAGTGCGTATTTACAGAGGGGTACTCGTTAAAATCGCGAGAATAAAGGTGAGCCGTGAAGGAACAGAGAGGTGCAATAGAAGATTGATGCATCGCATCCATTTTCTAGGAATAACTACCACTACCTTTGTTGTGGCTCTATGCTCCCGTTTTTTATAACGAAGTTCCAAAGTCCAAACTCGTTTCTTGCAAAAGATCGTACTTTTGCAGCAAAGTAAATATAAGTTACGGATGAGAACTCAACAGTATGATTCCTTTTCAAGTATGTTGACAATAGATAGGTTATTATTGCGACTCAAACTCTGCAGGAGAGAATTTTATCAGCAAGTTGTTCATAGTGGGACATGCTCATCCTTTAAGTAGATTAACTTGTAAGATCGTGATGGCTTTATACTCACTCTAAAGATACATTTTAAGGGTCGTTAGATGATGATAAGATGGTACAAGGTATTTCGAATTCAGTGGCACATGCTAAGTTATACTAAGTTATTTTACCTTCTGGCATCGCGACGCTTGGCGGCAACAGGTAGAGCTGAAGGGTCCTTGCTCACTGCAAGGTCCTTTAGGTTGTTTGACACTTTATTTACGGGCATTTACCCTTCTTCCTTGAGAACTTTTAGAGTCCATAATACTAGCTGTATTATAAGAAGGAATGGTTTGCATAAAAATATTATAAGGATAATATTAACTAGTATAGTATTGTTTAGAGCCCTAAAAAAAGAACTAGTATTATTTGGGCTATTTGAATTTAAATATTTATTAATTAATTGTTTCGTGTCACCGAAGGTTAAGATCAATGATGCGGCAAAATAGGATCCAAAATGGTAGTTCACCTCCTGATTTATTTTTCTTGTAACCCACAAAAACTTAATTCTAATATAGTAATGTAACTTTTCAATACAAATATTTTCTTGCATGTCCATATATAATTGTTTCCAATCGCAAAAAAAAAGTTATAATTGTTTTCCCGATATTGCCCTTGTTCTGACAGATGTGTGGGGCCGAGATGAACAATGAACGGGTGTGGGGGCGATTGTCAGGGGGAAAAGATCTGGTGCTCCCAGCCCTATTGGTGCTCCCGTGCTCCCATCTACTGTAGCGCAAAAAACATGCAACCAAAAATTGCAACAAAAATATGAATGGATAGTGCATGCAACGATCTACAATTCATATTTTTGGTTGAGATGCAACGGAAGCTCGTACAAGAAGATACAAAAAAGAGAAATCAGGCTGTGAACAGTGCGGGTTGCAACTGTTCATCACGAACCCGCAACCCGTTACTATTTAAGTCTGATTTCTCTTTTTGTATCTTCTTGTACGAGCTTCCGTTGCACCTCAACCAAAAATATGAATTGTAGATCGTTGCATGCACTATCCATTCATATTTTTGTTACAATTTTCGCTCATACATTAAGGTGCTACCGCGGTTGGGAGCACGGTAGCACCACAACCCGCGGTAGCACCAGATCTTCTCTCGATTGTCAGGAACTGGTGCTGGGAACGTGATGGGGGGAGAGTGTGGTACGCGTGAGGGAGGAGTGGGAAACGCTATTGGGAGCCCATGGGAATAAAATACCGTGGGTCCCGAATACCGGTATTCAGACTTGGAAATCCGTCGCTCGAAAAGGCTTCCGCACTAAGACATGTTTTCGCTTGCTCACACGTGGTCCAAGCGACAATTGTAATTTAGTCATTCTGGTTTTCTTGATCACCTTTTAAACATCAATTGTTTTTTATTAAAAAAAAGAAGTAGACTTATAAAAGGGCGGCATATGCTACTAAATGGTCCAATGTATGCAGGTAGCAATACGATGACCATGGTCAACACGCATCTGAACAAATGGTATATAAGTTTTTGTATGAGACAATCCGTGGGGTAGCAAGTCATGACCCTATCCTATGCATGGATTGCATCTCTTATGCTAGGCTTTGACCAGACAAGAGGGACGAGCAATGTGCCTTACGTTGTCGCTGAATCCATGTAGACTCAAGTAGCAAGAAGTTCGTGTAGTGTGTATAAAATGAATATAATGCAAAACCTCTCCTAGCAATTAACAATAAAAACAAATTAAAACTGTGTCCCAACAGACTTAAGAGACTGCATGTGTTGATATATAGATACGACATGTTGCATTGCATGGCAACATGAAGACACCGTTCTCTATGATCCCACGAGCAAAGTGCCATGATATTGTTAGAAACATGTATTGGTAGCAATGTCATATATTGTTGTCCCAAGGAAATGTCTATTGTCATGTGTTTTTCAATAGAGGAAGCAATGTTGTGTCATCGTGGCTTGGACATGCAACGCAACCTTAAGTAAGGTCATTGTACAACATCTAAAAGAGGAGTGAAATTTACCGATTTAGTATACAAGAACATGATTTCTTAAAAGAATTAAAGAACTTTAAGAGTATCCATACAACTCACACAAATGGATTCAAAGACGATCCCTTTTTCCATGCATGTGTTGGAGCTATTGGAAATTACGCCCTGGTTTGTGACATTAAGTCATTAATAACTATTTTACTCAAATGGATTCAGAAAAACTATACACAAATGTCCTTTTTTTTCTCCTTTATGTAGGTGCCGTCACAAGGACTCCAAAATAAGAATACATGCTAATTGGGACAAAAATGCTTTGAACATCGATCACCAGGACGCCAGGGTTCCATTAGCCAAGATGCGCATCATCGAGTACGCTTTTGCATTTTCGGTGAAGCTTACCCTTAATAGTCTAACAATACATGCAGAAGCAATCCGTCCTTCCACCCGTTCGATGAGGCAAAGGAGGTCAAGGTCGTTCGAGGGTCGCTTCATGCTGCTCTCCTAAAGCAACATGCCTCAGCATCCTGTGCCTTTTTACTGCCAGGAGCACCACTTTGGACCATGCACCCACGTCAGAATCATCAAGGCAGGAACTTGTACATGAGTTGAAGATTAGGAATGTGATCAAGTGTCGTGCAAGGCATGATTTGTCATGACTAGTAGCACTACTACGTACTGGAGTACTAGTTTTTTGAACCACTCGGGACTCGGATCGGGGGACGCCCTTTGCAGCCTGTTCAGGAAACTTAACGGTGACCTATTTTGACTTCTGAGTCGTTCCTGAGATTGATTAACCTTCCGGAAGTACAAGTTTAGTTTATTTTGGACGGATTTGCTTCAAAATTTGCAAGACGAACGGAGAGAGCTCAGAGCTTCAACCTGAAAAAGACGGATACTACGTACGGAATCAGTGTTCCTGGTGACGGATTTGACAGCTGAGGCCTGAGGAGCACAGTGATCGGCCGGGCCAGAGAGATAGAGAGAGAGAGAGAATGACCAGCATGCCCCTTCGTGCGGCGGAGCCAAAATTTTGCAACCCGACTGCACAAGCGATGGAACCCCGAGCCTGGAGCCATGGAACCAGTGGCCTTGGTCCTCGGTTGCTTGTGCGAGACGAGACACCGCGTGTCTCGTTAACTCCGTTCGATCAATGTCCCTGGCTTAACCTCATCAGGCCAATTTGCGGTTTTTTTTTTTGAGAACCATCAGGACAATTTGCGTTTTTTTAGAGACATCAGGCCAATTTGCGTGGTTTAGATCGATCAAAATGAATCAAATTTTTTTTTTTTTTTTTTGAACCTAAATTTTTTTTTTTTTGAACCTAAAATGAATCAAATTCTGATCCAACAATGACAGCAGCCCAAAAGGCTCAAATAAGGCCCATATAAATCCATTGTCATCCCCGTGAAACATCCGCCTCACGGCCCTTACCCTCTTATCTCCCGCTTCGCGCCGCGGGCGGCTCTGCCCCGCCGCCTCGCCCCCATGGCTCCGCTCCCTCTCCCGCTTCCCGCCATCACGAACCCCCACCCTTCCAAGCCCCACGAGGCGCAGGCGGCGCCGAGGCCCGCCGGAGCCTCTCTCCACGCCGCGGTAGCCTCCCTCTCACAGCATTGCCACGAAGGCGGCCTCCGGGAGGCGTTCGTCCTGGTCGCGCGCGCCGAGGGACAATCACCCCCAGCCGCCGTCGGGCCGGAGGTCTACGCGTCTCTGCTCCAGTGCTGCGTCGCCGCGGGTTCCTTCCGAGCGGGCCGCCAGGTGCACGCCGCGGCGATCAAGCGCGGGCCTTACTACTGGCGTAACGCGTACGTCGGCACCAAGCTCGCCGTCTTCTACGCCCGCTGCGGCGCGCTCGACGACGCCGAGCGAGCGTTCGCCGCGCTCCCGAACAAGAACGCCTTCGCGTGGGCCGCCGTCATCGGGCTCTGGGCCCGCGCCGGTCTCCACGCCAGGGCGCTCGCCGGGTTCACCGACATGCTCGCGGCGGGCGTCCCCGCGGACAACTTCGTCGTGCCGTGCGTGCTCAAAGCGTGCGCGGGGCTCGAGCTGGCCCGGGCCGGGAGGGCGGTGCACGGGTACGCGTGGAAGGCCGGGGTCGCGGAATGCGTGTACGTGGTGAGCAGCCTCGTGGACTTCTACGGTAAGTGCGGGCAGGTGGAGGACGCGAGGAGAGCGTTCGATGCAATGCCAGAGAGGACCGTGGTGAGCTGGAACTCGATGCTCATGGCGTACATTCACAACGGGCGGATCGACGATGCCGTGGAGCTGTTCTACGAGATGAGGGTGGAGGGCGTGCTGCCAACAAGGGTGAGTGTTGTGAGCTTCCTGTCCGCGTCAGCTGATCTCGAGGCTGTTGATGGAGGAAGGCAGGGCCATGCCGTGGCGGTATCGAGTGGGCTGGAGATGGATGTGATTCTAGGTAGCTCGATGATCAACTTCTACTGTAAGGTTGGGCTGGTGGAGGCTGCAGAGGCAGTGTTTGAGCAGATGGCAGAGACAGATGTCGTGACATGGAATTTGATGATCGCGGGTTATTTGCAAGAAGGGCACATTGACAAGGCTTTTGACACTTGCCGTAGAATGCTGGATTCAAGCCTTAAATTTGATTGCGTGACGTTGGTCTCCATTATCATGACTTGCGTGAAGTCTTGCAGTATGGTGGTTGGTACAGCTGCTCATGGTTATGCAGTCAGGAACATTCTTGATTCAGATGTCACAGTTGCTTGTGCCCTGATGGAGTTGTATGCAAGCAGCGGAAGGACTGAGCATGCACGTCGAGTGTTCAGCGCGACGAGTAGGAGAGACATGGTCCTGTGGAACTTGATGGTTTCTGCTTATGCAGATTGTGGCATGAGCTCTGAGGCTCTGAAGGTTTTAAATCAGATGCAGCTTGAAGGCATGTCCCCAAATGCAGCTTGTTGGGATTCAGTAATTTCAGCTTTTATACGAAATAGCCAGTTTGAAGACGCTTTAAACATCTTCAATGAGATGATTCTGACAAAAACGCGCCCCAATCTGCGCACCTGGAGTCTATTAATAAGCGGCTTATCTCAAAATGGTATGCATCAGGAGGTAAAATATCTTTGTTGCAAGATGCAGGAAGTTGAGCCAGCACCTAGTCCAACAATCTATTCAGCAGTGCTCCTTGCTATTAAAACTGCCGCTTCAGTACATTACGGTAAGGCAGTCCATGCGAGTATCGTAAAAAAGGGTCTGTTGCTGTCCAAATCTGTGATACAATCGCTTCTGATCATGTACAGCAGTTTCGACGACAGAGGCACGACGGAGAGTTTACTAAGATTGCTTGCTGAGTGCAGTAAATAAAAAAAATTGTCCCAATAATACTGTACATACAGCTGTACATAATCGATAGCGTTGCACATGCTGAATTCGTTCATATTCATTATCAGTATGGTTGTGAAGTAAGTATCCACTTTAGCTACCACAGACAGGTCTTCATATGGTATGAAGTCTGCATCTGGTTTGAGAAACGTATCCATGAGGGCAGCAGATTCCAACCAGAAAATAACAACCGAAAATAACAACCTTAAAGAGCCCGGACCAGCAAGCAAACATTGCTATTGTGTGTGCATTGGCACAGAGCTCCATCTGCAAGATTGAGCAGTCGAGCTACAGATGATCGAATTATTCATGGCAAGATGTACTACTATGTGGCTTGCGCAATGGATCGCATGCTGACTGTTGTGAAATGTGCTGCACTTGTGATGGTCGTCCAGTTTGCTCGATTTTGGACCAGCTGCACTCCGTGCTTGGTCCCTTTGGGAATTTCAGAAGACAGGGTTGGTCCAGATGTTATGGGCAAATTCCAGGCAATAGATTATCTGTACATCCATGCTGTGAACAGTTATTAGCTCATTGTGCATTTCTTATTGATAAAAAGGCGTAGAAGGATTACAAAGTTATTCTGTCTTTGTCAGATAATAAAGAGTATCCTGACATTTGGTAACTTTTACTGCGTGCTTGTTGATGCTCCAGATCTGCAGCTCTTTCGATTTATCAAGTGATAAGCAATAAACTTGCACATCATCAACTGTCAGTCCTTGCTTCGTCATTTCACAGGTTCTGAAGATCGCCCGGCACTTTCCAAGTACATAAGTTTAGCTTAGGTAGCAACTCATCTTTTCAAAGACATTATCTAACGGGCACCACCGCACCAGTAAGCTTGCAGTCGTTTCAGGCTTCCAGCTTGATCAGGCAATGGCCGATGCGCCCGGCGGCGGCGAGCTGGGTCGCCACGGCCGACACGCGGCCCCCAGCGAGAGCGTGGGGCGGGGCTCGGCGGACCAGCTTTCGCGAGGCAGGCACACGTGAACGCTCCCAGGCGCATCGATCAAGCGATGGAGCCCAAGTGCCACCCCACCCCACCCAACTTGCGTCGATGCGATTTTGTTCAGTTTTGCTCGAAGACTGCAGAGGAATGTTGTAGCTGCTGGCAAAGTGGTACTAGATCGGATCGAGACGACCGGTGACCACTGCACCCAGGCCTACATGGGCCAGGCAACACAACTCATCGTGCTTTCCCGATCAAATGTGGCATCATGCTTCCAAAGGCTCTCGACTCGAGAGGTGTCCATCTCTCCATCCCCCACCCACGGGAGAGCAGCGTCAGCGAGCCCCCTGGAGTATGGCAGCATCGTTGGCCTGTTTCTCGCTCGCTGACGGTTCGCCGGTGTCTGTTGTGAACTGGCACGTAGCGATACAGGAGTAGTACAGGACACACGGACGAGACTCGCGGATGCCGATGGATGATGCAGGAGTAGTCCCGGGACTTGGGCCGGGCCAAAAACGGGTGGGCCGAGGCACGAACGTTTGGCACGGCCCATGGCCCGACACGGCACGGAGAAATATCGGGCCGTGCCAGCACGGCACGGTCTGTCGGGCCGTGCCGGGCCTCAGTTTTGGGCCCGGCGGGCGGCACGGCACGGCACGGCCATTAGTGCCGTGCTCGGGCCGGCACGGCACGGAATTGGCCCGAGAGCACGACTTGGCCCATCGGCACGAAACGGCCCGTAGGCACGATGTGGCCCGGCGCACGACGCTATCCCACCCTAAGACACCGGCCACCTGACCCGAGGCCACATCCTATCCCGTCCACCTCTCCCCATCCCAGCGTCGCTGCCGCTGCCGCATTTCCATCGCCGATTCGTCGTGGCTAGTTCGCTGATTCGCTGCCGCACGCGCTGATTCGCCGATTCGCTGATTCGCTGCCGCACGCGCTGATTCGCCGTCACTCCCATGGCGCACGCGCTGGTTCGCTGATTCGCTGCCGCACGCGCTGATTCGCCGATTCGCTGCCGCACGCGCTGATTCGCCGATTCGCTGCCGCACGCGCTGGTCTTGCAAGCCATCCACATGGCGCAGGCGACCTGGCCACGGCGAGGAGGCAAGCGTAAGCCCGTCGTCCCCGACTGCGAGTCCGTGATCGCGACGGCGGCAGCAGTGAGGCATCAGGCAGAGAGGCGGACTCGTCTCGGCGGCGGCGCAGGCCGCGCGGCGCCATCAACGGTCAAGAAAAGAGCCGTTTGTGCTTCCGTGACTGCTCCACTGACGAAGGCAGAGATTCCCCAATTCGACATGACTAAAAGTAAGCTTTCTGTCACTTCTTGAGCTTTCGCATCATGGAGTAACGGGCAGAAACAACATTCAAACAGAATACGTTCCATCTATAAAATGCTGGACATTCCTCTCGTCTTCACAATCCACACGGCGTCCAAATCACAGCTCTCAACTCCAGTAGCACACTAGCACCATGTTTCGTAGTGGTAGTGGTAGTGGTAAGAAGAAGAAGAAGAAGCCAGCAGGGCGTCCTCCCCTCGGTGCTAGATTGCCATCCATGGCCGAGGTCGAGGAGCCCAATCCTCGCCAGCTCTCCCCAAGTATGGGAGATTATGGGATGGATGATCTCCATATGGATGGCCTGCATGGCGACGAGGAAGAGGAGGTGGAGGATGAGGCCGAGCCGGATGGAGGAGGCACAGGCAGTTTCTCTGTCGAGGAGCCTGAGCACACAAACAGCGCTGAAGCATCCGGTTCGACTGTCCGGCGGCGGCGGGGGCGGAAGTTGCCGTCTGAGTGCTGGATTCATTTCGATAGGAACATTGAAATGAAAAATGGTAAATCTGTTTGTGTTTCTGCAACGTGTAAGTACTGCAAAAAAGTTTTGACTGCAGGTACTTGGGGTGGCACGGGGCACCTGAATCGCCACTATGAGAGCTGCTTGAAGAAGGTAGCTCTGCGAGATGGCACAAGCAGGCAGACCCAACTGAATTTCAACGCGGATGGCACTGTAAGTACTTGGGTGTATAATGATGCAGTAGCTCGCACTGAAATTGCTAGGTATATAGCAGCCGATGATCAACCTATTTGTTTGGGTGAAAGTGCTAATTTTGAAAGAATGATCAAGACAGCCTTTTGTCCACAGTATAGTAATGTATCAAGGAAAACCACTAGGAAAGATATAATTGCTAGGTACAATGAAAAAATGGCTTTGCTGAAAGAGACTTTTCAGTCAATTAGCTTTTCAGTGGCCTTGACATCAGACATTTGGCTGTCTTCACATCAGAGGATGAACTATCTAAGTGTAGTTGCCCATTTCATAGACAGCGAGTACAAGCTAAACAAAAGGGTTCTAGGACTTAGGGCAATTGATGAGTCACACACTGGAGAGGTCATTGCTGCAAATATTCTCGATGTGATTCAAGAATTTGGGCTTGAAAACAGAATTGTTTCTATTACCCTCGATAATGCGTCTGCTAATAGCAAGGCTATGGACGCACTACAGCCACATATCCAGAGCTACATCGGTGGGTATGTTCTCCACCAAAGATGTGTCTGCCACATCATCAACCTCATAGTTCAGGCGGGTATGTTGAAGGTAAGTGCATGTATAGATAATATCCGTAGTGCCATTCGCTTTCTTTTGAGTTCTCCGCAGATGTACAGAAAATTCAAGGACTATTGCCGCTTGAATGGACTTCAACCAAGGAAGTTTGGACTGGATATGAAAGTCCGGTGGAATTCAACATACATTATGCTCAAGAAGTTGAAAGGGTATGAGAGTGTTTTTGCTACTTTTATTAATGCTCAAGGTGCAGGTATAGTTCTGACCCCGGGAGATTTTAATGTTGCTGCAAATTTACGCCGCCTTTTAAAACCATTCTACAATGCAACAACCATATTGTCTGGTATATATTATCCTACTTCTCCCCTTGTGATTGCTTGGCTCATGGTATTTGTTGAAACCTTTCAATCTTATGAAGATGATGAACTGCTAGGTCCAATTGTTGCTGAAATGAAAGAGAAGTACCTAAAATATTTTGATGCTATTCCTCATCTATATTGCTTTGCTCTCATATTTGATCCACGTAAAAAGTTAGATCAATTAAATGCTGCTTTCCGTTTTATTGGTGATGCACTTGACATGGATTACTCAGCTGCTTACTCACATGTTAAAGACGAGATATTTCGAGTTTTTAATTTGTACCAGGAGAAATATGGTCAGCCTCGCCAACGATCTGAAACAGCACAATGTGACAAGAGGAAAAGTACTGCAGCTAACATGTGGAAGAGGTTAAAGGCTAAGGAAACTTCTTCATCCACTCAACCGGCTAAGGCAACTTGGAATCCTAACGCAGAGCTGCTCCACTACCTCGACATGGATCATGCGTCCCGTGATCCAATACTCCAGGACGATAGTGATCAAGTCGACCTCCTCGGATGGTGGAAAGACAATGAGCGTCAGTTTCCTGTGCTGTCCCAGTTTGCACGTGATGTTCTGTTAGTGCCGGTCTCTAGCGTTTCATCGGAAGCAACCTTCAGCTCAGCTGGAAGAATTATTGATGAAAGGAGGTCATCTCTTACACCAGAGATGGTTCAGACACTCACATGCCTAAAGGATTGGGAAGCAGCAGAAGTGAGGCAGCAACACCGGCTAGAGGACCCAGAAATTGACCTAGCAATGGCTGATCTGGAGCTTGATGATTCTGAATAATTAGCTATGTAATGTAGGCGTGCACTGTACTCTTTTCCTTACCGGGGGAACTCACACTGAGTGTAAGGTTTTTAATGAGGCAGTGTACTTTATTATTGCAAATCAATAAAGTTAGTATTTCCCCCAAACTTCAGTTTGCCATAGTTCAGTTTCTAGTGCTGGTTCAGTTTGGCCACATAATTTTGCCTATGCGTGAGTGTGTCTGTAAGCAAAATGTGTGTCTGGAGCTTGTGCGGTCACATAATTTTGCCTTGTGCCTGTAAGCAAAATTATTCAGAATGTGTGTTTGTAAGTGTGTCTGTAAGCAAAATGTGTGTTTGGCCACATAATTTTGCCTTGTGCTGGTTCTAGTGCTGGAAGAATTTTGCCACATAACTTTTGTGCATTAAAAGAACAAAAAAAAAAAATGGAGTGCCAAGCAAAGAGTTGATCTGGAGCTTGATGATTCTGAATAAACTGTTCTGCTATGGCTAATGGGCCAAATTTGCATACAGCCCACGCAGCACAAAGAGCCCGCTCAAAGGTTCTTCAGCCACGGCTCCATTTTTTATTTTGATTCATATTTCAAAATACAAACTTGTATAGATTTTGCATATGTGGTCCAAATTTGATGATTCTTTTTTCTATAATCTTTAAAAAATCAGGTCTATCATGTGGAACCTTTTAAATCAAACTTATCTAGATCACTTTTATACTGCTCAGTCAACACATTAGTGGTCACTATTTAACATTTTCTTCATTTTTTTTGTAGACCTCCAAAAAATATAAATTTTCAACCGAATTTTCTTCTGTCTGCATAACTTCTATGTATCTACACAAAGAATTTTTGAATAATTTTTTTTGAAGTACCTACGCTTGTGTCACTTTAGTTTTCCCTTCATTTGAGTTAAAAGCTCATAACCTATGTGCCATTTACTAAAATTCAAACACACATTCATTCAAATAATTTTGAAAAAATTCCCCTGAATTTGCAGAGGTTGCTAATGTCTTGGAACAGTCCCACAACAAAATTCACTTCAAAATTCAGTTTATTTCCGGAGATAAAAAAATGAGAAAAAGCACATTATGTTTGTTTTTTTTGTTGCACTTAAATTATGAAGATTTTGGAACTCAAATATGGTTTACACATGTAATATAGCCTTCCTAAACTAGTGGAATTTTGGTTGAATTTTTTGAATTTTTTCATCCATGTAACACCATAAAAAGAATCAATTTAAATAGCAATAGTGCGTTTTCTCTTCCTGAAAACGTATTGTTGAGACACGCCTTCACTGAAACCGGGCCGTGCCCGGGCTTGGCACGGCCCGACAGCGGCCCACCGTGCCGCGTGCCGTGCTCGGGCCGAGATTTCACCTTGTCGGGCCGACCGGCACGGCACGATGCGGCCCGGTGTACAGTAACAGCCCGGCACGGCCCGGCACGAAGCACGACGGGCCCGTGCCGTGCCGGGCCGGGCACGGCCCGAGTCCCAGGACTATGCAGGAGGAGCAGCCAAAGATCTGGAACGAAGGCGCGCGCCCGGCCAGCCGAGCACGCCAGCTCGCGCCTTGTCAGCGAAAAGTCTACACCACGCGCGCATGCGCGTTGGCCAGCGCGCGCGCCAGCGCTCACGTGGGGGGCCCGCCTGCTTGTCGAGATTTGGTGTCTGCTCCTTCGCGTCGGGTCAGGCGTGCGTACGGAGACGCGGTGACTGCGTTGCAAGTTGCAACTAGTACGTCCATGGGGCCCACATGGGGAATCTGCTTTTCAGTTGAGCACGATAAAATATACGGGACCGGCGCGGAAAAAAAGTTGAGATAGGAAGTTTTGTTGCAATTTTTTAAGACAAAAGTTTTCAGAAAAGTTGCACCGAAAAAAGTTTTTAGAAAAGTTGCACCGATAAAAGTTTTCAGAAAAGTTGCACTGAAACTTTTCGAAAACGGAAAGATGGTGGGAATAAAACTTTCCAAAAAAGAAAAGTTGCGGGCTGAGGGCTGATGCGCACGTGTCCGTCCTGGCGCGCGCGCGGATCAGCAGCGTTGCTCTACATGTTTGAATGAAAGTTTGAGAATAAAAGTTTAAAAATGAATGCTTTAAACGAAAGTTGAAAAATGAAAGTTCGGAACGGAAGTTTGAAAATGAAAGTTTGATGGGAGCAGGGGATTTTACCCACGCGGCATGGTCACGTAGAGCCAGCACGTGGGGCCTAGGGTGGTCTGTTGGTTTGCTGCATGTGTTATCGATGCGGAAGGACTGCGCTGCCCGCGGAAAGAGAAACCAGATTAGGGAGCAAACTTTGGAAAGCGGGTGGGGAGCAGTGGGGTTTGTCGCCGAGTTGTCCGTCGAGTGCGTTCGTACGCGTCCGCGCGGGCGCGCGCGGAATAGGCGTGCTCCCTTGTCAGCAGGTTCGTTCGATGCGTGGACTGATCCGCAGTTGCCAAGTTGACTGCAGTCGTGCACGGTGGAGTCACGCGCGCAGAGATTAGCCTCCCTCCCTCTGCATGTGCTCGTGCAGCTAGGCGCGGGTCGTTGTGCGCGGACGGACAGTGAAGCCCGAGCCTCGCATAGTCACATGGCACGGCGACAACAATGTGCGTCTCCGTTTGACTCGATACCGGTCTTTCTTGTGCGCTGCAGCCTCAGTACTGGTACAAGAAAATCTTATCCGCGACACTTTGACGTTTAACAATCCGCAGAACAATCATGTGAAGGCAATGCGTCTGTTCTGGCCACTGGATTGTGTGAAGGGCAAGGCATTTTATTGGCTTGAGTGACGGGCAAGCGAGCGACTACAAAAATATTGGTGTAGCGCCTGCAAATGATTGAGATTTGGAACGCCTTTGCTCCCAGCTCAACATGGCATATGGGGTCACTCTCGCTCCCGCCAGCACAACAAACACAAGTGGGGGATTAGAGTAACTAGAACATCACAAAGGGGCCAAAGAAGCTGCTGAGAAGAATTACATTTTTACTCGGATGAATGAGGAGAAAAAAAAATACAACTTGATCCAACGAAACAATGAACTCGATTAAAGAAGAAAAAACAGAGCAGTGACATACACGCACCAAACAACCTATGCACCAATTTTAATTTGGCAAACCTTTACCCCTGTCCTCTAATCAACGGCAGTCACGGCGTGGGCGCGGCCGGCGGCGTGCCCCTGGACCGCTCCTCCTCCGACGTGCCGCGCACGCCCTCGGAGCTCTCCTCCGTGGTCGTCCGGCCGTGCCCGCCGCCGATCTCCTCGATCATCCGGACGACGTCGGGCGCGTCGGGCCGCGCGTCCGGCACGGTGGCCACGCACGCCATGGCCACCTGCAGCAGCGCCACCATCTCCTCCTCGGCGCTGGCGCCGAGGCGCACCAGCTCCACGTCGAACACCTCGGCGGTCCACTCCTCCCGCACCACGGACTGCACCCACCGCGGCAGGTCCAGCGTGCCGTCGCCCTCCAGCGACGCGTGCGACGGCGACTTCCCCGTCAGGAGCTCCAGCAGCAGCACGCCCAGCGAGTACACGTCCGCCTTGAACGACAGCCGCCGCGTGTCCACCACCTCCGGCGCGCGGTACCCGCCGGCACGCGTCGACGACGGGGCGAACAGCGGGTGGAGGCAGAAGTCGGACAGCGCCGCCGCGTCCGGGTCCGGGCGGAGCAGCACGTTGGAGGCCTTCACGTTGCCGTGCACCAGGTTGTGCGCGGTGTGCAGGTGCGCCAGCCCGCGAGCGGCGGACAGCGCGGACCGCATGCGCGCGTCCCAGTCCAGCGGCGTCCGGCCGGAGCCACGGCTTCCTGCAAGTGGATGATTTTTTTTAAACTCCGGTGAGGAAACTTCACAGTGCATGGTTAACAGCAGCATTACACTGCAGTATAGCTCTCTGGGAAAGCAAGAGCATTTCCAATGGCCACAGAATGATTTCTACGTACGTTTCCATTATCTTTTCCACGCTACATTTCCAAAATCTTACTTAAACATGAAGATACTATCCAATGTCAAATGAGCAACTCACACATTTGTATTGCAGAAATAAATAAAAACGTTCACGCTCACCGAGTCATATGACCAGCGCTAGAAAACATATCACAAAGTGATAAAAAATTTGAGGAATCCTCAATTTATTTACTGAATCAGATGAATAAAATAATCGTGTTGAACCGGTCCAGAACCCACAAGAGTTTGTCATTGTCAAGGAATCAGTGATGCTCACACAAGCATTGTTGTTAAACAAAGGCAGTGCTAACTCGAATGGACAGAACTCGGACTGCTACATCACGCATCGTAAAGTGGACAAGGCATCATCAACCATTGGTGAAGCACATTTAGACAGCAAAAACAAAACAAAGGTAATCAATCATCGCCGGAGTAGGTTGATTAGGTCTCCAAAGAAACGAATTAAGAAGATACCACTAAACACTTAGAGTAGCGCTTCATACAGATAGAAAGCAGTACTAATATTCACCGGCATTTTATTTGCCTACTAACCAAAGCATGTGTGGTAGATAGACTGGTGACAAATCAGACACCGAACTAGTAGGTTGGTTGTCTAATTGCACGGTCACAAAGAAAACAAACAGCATCTTACAAAGCAGAGGACATTTGTGATTGTTTTCGGCAAGTAGGGACATTGACTAGCAGTGCGCCCACAAAGCAGATTGAAGCACAATTTCTTGCTAAGTTGCTCTAACTGCAGTGGTAGCACTCCTACACGAGACGATGCAGAACTGTGCATTGACTAGGCTGTGACCATGGTGCTGCTGTACACCATATAGGCTGAGCAAGAACATGTGGCCACCCTAAATTACTCTCAGGATCATGCAGAACAGAGCTGCCACTTGCCAAAGCAGGAGGGTTCCAGCTCGGTCAGAACTGTATCCCCTCAATCAACCTTGACGATCGACGAGGCTGTTTGCGCAAGCAATAAGGAAATAAGAAAACGACTTGTGATGCATGCAATGCAATTGTCATCTGCTATCCATTTTCCGCGATGGGTAACCGGCAACCACCCCACTCACCGCTTCCATCCTCTTCAACTTCTAAAGCGGTTGTTGAGGCGTCGGCCATGAGCAAGCAGTTAAGACACAGGGAATGCGAGAGGCGATTCAGGTGAACACCAACAAAAAAACTCAGAGACGTCGTCAATGACGTCCCCGTTGCAGTGGCTACGGGGCACGGTTGCATGGCCAGAAGGGCAGCCGTTTTCTGGGCAGGTTCCGCTCGAGGACGTGCGTCCCCATCCATGGAGGACGACCACACAGGGCGCTGCCGTCCATAGCCACGTCCGACGCGAGGGGTCGGGGTTGAGGCGTGGCGAACTCGCCAGCACGTAGCCGGACAGCACGTCTACGGGCCCCACCAGCGACAACTCACGCTGCGTTACTCTACTGCCTCATCTGCCATATCCTAGTGCCAATGCGCTACGCTTACAGAGGAACTTTAAACCGCTCGAGGCCTCGACGACCACGGGGACGGGGCACAACTAGCTGGAGCATTTGTGTGCCTTGAAACCGTGGAACGTGCAACGGTAGGGCACACTGAAGGTTGGTGGAGCACAGAGCACTGGACAATTTCCGCTTTTGCGACAAGTCCCATGTTCCCAACTTACCACCACATCAAATGATCGGTGCAGGACACAGATATGGCGCCAGGAGCAGAGCACAACAAATACGGCGGCTCGATCCTCATGTGCCAATTACTGCGGCACGCCGGGGCGTATCCCGTATCCATGTCCCTGTCGGTCGTGCCTGTGCCAGAACGCGAGCCTGGATTGTTCCAGACTCGCTGCTCGCTGCTCGCTCGGAGTCGTAGTCGGAACAGGGAGGGGCAATGGGTTGCGAACAAAACATTTCTTGTGCATGGGGGCGCACCCGTCCGCCGTGACCATACCCACGCGGGGGCCCGGCCGGCCGGGGGGCAGCCAGGACCATATCCCAGCTTTACAGCCAGGACCTCACGCTAGCTCATCACTCCCGCGCACGCAGCGGCCACTCGCGCGCACACGCACCGGCCTGCACTTGGCGCATCTCACTCGAAGGAAAAGCGAGGGGAAAAGGGCAGGGGAGAAAAGCGCGCGAGAACCACCAGCACCACCACCATGGCCAGCCGCCCACATGCCAGGCCGCCGTAGATTCGCTTCATTCTTCACCGCCGGAAAAGAAAGGAATTGCGCCGCCAATCCTACCAACCGGCCATCAATGCCGGCGGATTCTGGCAGGATTTTTGCGTCCACGAGCGCCGCCGCCACGGCCGATGCGACGGGCGTCGTACTGCCGTGTCGACGCGTTGTTTGTGCCAGCCCGTACTAGTAACGTCCGAATTGAAGGGGACTTGAATTGTTGGTGAGTTTCTCGCGCAAATTCTGCGCGAATTCTTGGCAAATGCGGAGTCCATTCCGCTTCAACGCGCAATGCCTATCCGAGAAGACGACTTCAAAGTCTCCGTAGTCGAAATCCAACAGCGCGACGCAGCAAGCAGGCAATGCGGCAGCGACATCGCGACGTCGACCGGTGTTCTCGGCGACGGCGAAAGGCAACGCGAGTGCAGGAACGAAAACCAAACGCAGAGGTGGTTGTTGGAGGCAGGGGGGACTGAGTGACTGACCGTGGAGCATGGCGGAGAGGCTGCCGTTGGGGAGGTAGTCGTAGACGAGGAGCTTCTCGTCCTTGGAGAAGTAGTACGCGCGGACGGGGAGCACGTTGCGGTGCTCCACCCGTCCCAGCGTCTCCATGTGCGCGTCGAACTGCCGCCGCTCCGCCGCCACGTCCTTGAGGCGCTTGACCACCACCGTGGTGCCTTCCTCCAGCACCGCCTTGTACGACGTGCCCACGCTGCCCTTGCCCAGCACCTCCGCCGACGCGCGCAGCAGGTCCTCCAGGTCGAAGGTGTACCCGGCGCCCTTGCCCACGAACACTAGCCGGCTCTGCTCGCCCCCGCCGGCAGCGGCAGCTGCTGCTGCTGCTGCGGCGGCGGCCGACCCGGACGCGCCGCCGCCGAGGTCCTCCTTGGAGGAGGACGTCATGCCTCCGCCGCCCTCGCCGGACGCCGGCGAGGCCAGCCCTCTCGCCGGCGCCGCCGCGGACGTCGCGGCGGCGGCCTTGGGTCCCCCCTCCTGGGCGGCGGCGGCTCCGCGCCGGTGGCGGTGCACCGCGCATAGCACGATGGCGAGGAGGAGGAGCCCCGCCACCACGGCGCCCACGACGATGCCGGCGATTGCGCCGCCGGAGAGCTTCCGCTTCTTGGAGCCGCCGCCGCTCGGCCCGGGCTCGGGGCTGGCCCCGGGCGCCGGGGACGGGGGAAAGAACGGGGTCCCGCAGGGCGGGAGCGGGTCGCCGCAGAGCTGCAGGTTCCCCGCGAAGGATTCCCGCGGGAAGCGCGACAGCGACCTGGGGATGGAGCCGTTGAGGTTGTTGTCGGAGACGTTGAAGACCTTCAGCCCCGGGATGCTGATGCTGGGAATGCTCCCGGACAGACGGTTCTCATCGAGCCGCAGGACCCGCAGCGAGGTGAGGTTGTTGAGCGCGAAGGGGATGGCGCCCGAGAAGTTGTTGTGCGAGAGGACGAGGCGCTCCAGCCCGGCGAGGCCGGAGACCCGCGGCGGGATGGCGCCGGACAGCAGGTTGTGCTGCAGGAAGAGGGACTTGAGGTTGGGCAGTTGCAGCAGGTCGTCGGGGAGGCTGCCCAGGACGCGGTTGGAGCGGAGCGAGAGCACGCGGAGGTTGGGGAGGCGGCCGAGCGTGCCCGGCGGGATGGCGCCGATGAGGCCGACGCCCGGGAGGCGGACCTCGACGACGGTGGAGTTGGCGGCGTCGCAGGTGACCCCGACCCAGTCGCAAGCGGACGTGGAGGTGTTCCACCCGAGCTTGCGCTCGTGCGGGGTCGCCGTCAGGAACGCCATCAGCGCGGACCGCTCGCTCGCCGGCGGCTCCGCGACGGCGGAGATGGCGAGGGTGACGAATACGGCCAAGACGGCCGCCGCCGCGACGGGCGCGCGGGGGCCGGCCATTGCGTCGGGAGCTGCAAGACGCTGCTACGGGCGACGCATTGGGGAGGAGGAGGCGGAGGGGAGAGCCTGAGCCTGAGCTGGAGCTGAAACTGATACTGAAGCTGAAGCTGCTGAGCCTTTTGGTCACTGGCGTTTGCCGCTTTCCGGTGCGGGCGGTGGCGGCCTTTCTTTGCTTCTCCGTGGTGGGAAAAATTATTCCGGAGGGACGGAACCGGTGCGAATGTGCGCGAGAGTGAGTTTCATCCGCGCGGTACGCCGTGGCAGTGGCGCTGTGTGCGTGTGTGGGATCGGGACGGCGCGCGGACAGTTGCGAGCGAGCGCCCGTCACCGCGTCGTGTGCCGCCTTCGCCGCACGCTGCAGCGCAGACACGACATCGGTCGATGTATCGGACTGGTGGGCGGTTTCAGTCATTCTGTGGCTGGATCTGCCGCTGGTCTCGCGCGGCTGCGGCCTTGGTGGTATGCGGGGTCGCGCGGGCCGGCTGGCCGGCTGGCTGGTTCGCACGCTGGATGGAGGTAGCTTCAGGCCCGCAACAACAGAATCTGGGGGTAGCTTGAGGCCGCAACAAAGTGAGGAACGAGCTCGGGACGGGATGGATAACCTCGTCTGGACAGATCAAACTCCGCCGCGTGCAAACACGCCGTGATGGGTGACATGACATGCCGTACATCGACGGTTAAACTCACGCGCGCTACGCAGCCTCCCGTGCTGCATGTGTGTGCCGACGGATGGAGGAAGCTCGCCGGTCGCCGTCGATCGTGGACCGGATTAGGCGAGCAACCGGGAGCACATTAGCCAACCAGCGCACCAACGCATCGCATGCAAAGCGCAAAAGCGAGAAGCAATTTCCGTGCTGTGCTCATGTTGATCCATGTTAACAGCACGACGCACCACCTGGTGACCTGGACTGGGCGATGTGATTGAGCCAGATTACCCGTCCCCGGCGAGGCTTGGAGCGGAAGCGATGCGGACGCGATCGATCGATGTCGGCTGAGACGACGGCGGCCGCAGGCGCGCGTTGCAAGCGACGGACTACACGGCCCCGTTGCTTTCACGTGACGGCCATCATCCGGTTCCCTCATGCATCCTCGAGGACCCGCGCGCCGGCATGGCCAACCAGGCGCGCGTCCGTGGCACGGCCCGTTCGTGCCTTGTGTCTCGGATGCCGGTCGGCGGCGTCCGTGCCACACACACGAGCCCGCGTGACAGCTTGGCCAGATCGGCTCCCTTGCAGCATCTGCCGGACCCAAGCTCCACTCCAGTGCCAGGTCCCTGCGCACCGGCGTCCACAAGTGAAGGTAGAGCAATTCGAGGCCCGAAAGTCCGTGCCCGTCCTGCTCTTCCTCCGCGTCGCACGAGGAGGGAGAGATCGAGGCCGACGTGCAGACAAGCGAGGACGTCACGTGGGGGAAATCCGCGGAGCAACCGGACAACTTGTCTCTGTAGCATGAACAGACACGCGCATGGTAGGACTAGTTTAGCAGGGTAGCATCGCCACTGATCACGGCAGCTGTTGTTATTAAGCGATTTCTGAGACTGCCAAGGAACGCCTTGTTTAGTTGTTTTCTACTACCAGTACTTCATCTTGTTCTGAGGCTGGGAGATGTGCTTTGTATTGTTTTTTTTTTTGAAACCATGTGCTTTGTATTGTTGTCGTGCGAGGAGAGATCGATCGCAATATGCTGCGCGCGCGGTTGTTCTGTTCCGCTGCTCGAGCCGGCTCCCGCCATGATGGACGCGACATCTGGCAATCATTGTGCTCAACCGATGCTGCGAATTTCCTACTAGATGAATGACAAAACTCCTGGGCGCAATACGACATTCGATCATCAGAAACTATAATCGCGTGCGCCGCAGCAACAGAGGTATGCTAGCGCCCCTGGCAGAATTGATTAAACAAACCGCGAGTCCAGATAACAGAGAGATCACGGAAATCCTTGTGGCGTGATGGGTTTCAGCGAGGCCGAATGAATAATTGGCTATCAGGGCAGCGTGCCGCCGAAAAGGAGCGGGGGTCTCATGTCATGCGTTTTCTATGTCACCTCACCCCGGCGTGGCCTCATCATGCACCAGCTCCTCGGTTCGGTACCATGATAACAGCCGTTCAATGCAATTCCCGGCGCCGGGCGTGACATTATATTAAGCGTGTGTTAACGATCTGGCCGCTGTACCGGTGCGTATGACGTTTACTCCTTTCCGTTCCCTTTTGATCTGCATCCAGCGAGTCCAGCCGGTGTCATGCGTCACGCAACCACCAACACGGTGCTGACGGCAGGTATTGAACACGCAGGAAAGTCGTATACTTTACGATCGAATCCACCTGGCCTATTGATTCCTGGCTTCATTGACCGGCCGACGTACAAAGACATGTTGCTGCGTATCTCGGTCCGCAGAGTACAAGCAGCAGCAGCAGCAGCAGCAGAACATGCACTTGCTAATGCGCCGCACGGCATCCTCTGCTCGCCACGAGCCTTGCACCCATGTGCGTGCGTGTTGTTCAGCTTCTTCGGGTAGGGTTCGCACGGCGTGAGCGAGGCAAATCTCTCGAGGGAAGGGACTAATAAATAAAACCTGAACTCATACGGCCGGCCCTAGCTAGCACAACTTGGAGGTTTAGACAAAGGTGGTTTTGTTAGGTGGCTAATTTCTGCTTTGCTCGTTAAACTACACACATACCAAGCGAGTAGAACCAGCTAGCTGCTAGGCAGAGGCAGTCGTTCGTCCATGTATCAGTATGAACCAGACACCGCTACACACACAAAAAAAAAGGGCGTGGCCGTGGTCAGTGAACTGAACCCCTACCAGAAAAATGAGCTGAGCAATGATTGATCGAGGCCGGTGTGTTTTCACAGGGAGGAACACGGCGATTGCTGGAGCTTTCTGCGTCCTCTCGGTCCTACTGGCCACAGGACCACCTAAGCTCCGCTGGTGCACACTGGTTTGGCTGCCCATCATCCTCTGTTTTGTGCTCTGTTTGTTGATCTTCTTCCCCTGCCAGATCCCAGAGTGAAACTTGATCCCAGAGTGAAACTTCCCATCGTTTTTCGGTTTACCTATTCGGCTCCATGCGCAACTGTCCGAGCATGTGCTCAGCTAATGTTCATTTTATCGCTTTTGGTTCTGTGTTGGGTCTCCACGTCCCCAACCGCCAACTGTCACCTCCCAGCTCCGATCACCTTGTTTTTGTCGTCGTCATTGTCGCCGCCGGGCAGTAGAAGCAGGAGCACCAACCAAAGTGTGAGGAGAAATTAGGGGCGTCTCGTCTCGGCCTCCAACAGCCTAGCCAGGCCAGCAGCGGCCTTGTCGCTCGCTGGGCTGGTTGGTCGTGCTCGATGCTGGTGGTGGTGGACCGGTGGTGGTTGCTCCGTCCATTCGCTTCGCCCACGCCCGGTCGCGCTCGCGCTTGTCCGCTGTTGCACGACGTCGCTACCGCTAAGCGCACGAGCACTCGAGCGTACAGTAATGGTTAGCAGCTGCGCACGTAAGTAAACGCCTGCGGCTTGTGTTACGTACGGGGTGCGGAGCTGTGGCCGCGTGGCAGCGTTGTGTTAGCGTGCGTGTACCCGTCCGTTGGTTGGCGGTCGGCGGATGCCTCATCAGCTGCTGCGTTCCGATGGCGCGCGACGGGTTGATGGCTTCGCCCGTGCGCGCGTGCGGAGGGACGGGTCCCGTCGACTGGACAAGTGTTCGCGTCGCGTGGTTCAATGCCGAGGAGGGCCCGATTCTTACGGCCGTCGTTTCCGCAGAACGATCGATCAGCTAGCGGAGAAGCATTTGTTGTCGCGAACCGTCCCTGCTTGTTTCCTCGAGGCTCGATCGTGAACAAACACAGACGAGCGAGAGTGACTCTTAACAAGTCGTCGTCGTTATGCCCGGAGAAAAGTAAAGAGCGTCTCCTTCTCACCGACCCCATGTGCTTGGTGGAAAGATGACGGGGGCACGGACCACGCCTGGTATTCCATACGCTCCATGGTCGGAGTCTCTTTTTTCAGATGCTTATTGTTGGCATTTTTAACGGAAGGGCCAAAAACGAGACCACAGTTTTCTTTCCGGCTGCACGTGAAGGGTGAAAGCGAGCTTTTGGCGCGCAGGACCAAATGCGCTCACGCAAGAGCTAGCGCAAGCAAATGGTGGACGTGTCCAGTCGTTAAGGACAGAGAGATCGATTGACAAAGCCCGCAAAGAGAATGTGCTGCTACCTGAAAAGGAAAATGACATAAGGTGAAAAGGGATCGAATATGTGCTAAAGTTGGATTCTGATCGAGTAAAGACTTACACTGGTTAATAAATTTATCGGCAAGCATCTTCCGGGCAGAAATCGACCGGAGAGCATCTTCATGCTATGCATGAGCACCTCCCTGTTCTAGAATCCAGATGGGTCCAGATACGGTAGCACTCCACACCAAAGGTCGGAACCAAGCTGATCGACATGGCATGGCAGAGCACCTTTCAGCCGTCGCTGCCAGCGTACGGCTCGTCCTCCCGCAGATCGCAGTTGCTACTCCTGCCCCTTGATGCTGCCGCCGCGCCGCCAAGAAACCAAACCAACTCGTGCAGCTGCACACAGAGACGGAGAGGCGAAAGGACACGGTCGCCAGTTTAAGAGCAAGATTCGCTACGGCTGGAAGGGCGACTTTCTAGCGACGGCAGCGTGCGACGATGACCGTCGTCTCCGCTCTCCACGTGCTGGTAGACAGCTGGATGGATCGCCAAGCGACTACTTGATCACCTTCTTCAGCCGGGGAGGGGAGGTGAGACGACGTCTCCATTGAAAAGCATGTGGGTGTCATAACTTGTGATCGATCTACCATGGCCTCTACCCGTTTATGGACGAAAGAGGCAGCAAAGATGGAGGCCCCATTCAGGTCATGTTGTTATGGCATGTCCTATGACCAAACTAAGTATCCGTGATTGATACTCCACATGCTTTCATTTTTAAGCGTCTCTCTGGGCCCTCACCATAAATCACACCTAGAGACCTTCTTGTTCGATCTAGCGTTGTTCCAACAAGCATATACAGGTAGGCGGGAGGTCAGCAGCGTACAGGCCTTCTCCCTGCAAACATCTTGCTCGCTCTCGTTATTCCTTTCTTTGGCCGATCTCGGCCTAGAGCGACGGAATGTCGATCGAGAGCTAAATTGCGATTGAAGTGTTCACATGGATTCTGGAGGTTAAACTAGATTTCAAGTTTAAATTCTTCTAGAGGTTAAACTAAAGAATTGAAATGTCAACACGGATTCTGGTGGTCAAACTGGATTCTCGAGGTTAGCATGCAATATTAGAGAGCTAAAACACATCACTCTAGAGGTTATATAGAGAATGTATTTCAATACTATTATTTTCCTAGATTTAAACTGGATCCAATTGGATTTGTTTGAGGACCACATCTGTATTTGCTCGTAAAGCGGCTAATTGTGTCGTTGTATGCCTTGCCATATATGCTATTGTATTCCCGATCCTATGTAATTTATGCAAAAGAAGATTTTGTCAGCCTGTTACCTCTTTTGTTGTCGGATATGATTGACAACATTGTTGGATACATGCACACCTCGACTCCTTGTGGTAGGTTCCTATATGAGGTTGATTGTTCATGACGAGATATGCATTTAGCACCTCTTGTTGCCCTGGCTTCTAATAATTTCACACGCAGTGTGGCTTATTGCAAGTGTCTAATTCTTGTCCTTGAACTCCAGAGCTATCACTCATAAACTAGTTTTGCTTTAGGCCATCATGTTGAAGCAAGTAAGGTCATATTTAAGTACATGGTTCATGAAGTACGTTGACAGAAATAAGAAAGACCTAAGGCAGAAATTTGCACGCTACATGTTCAAGAATCAAGATTCATGGAAGATCCTATACGATTACGAGTGGAATTTTATCATAAGAGTGAAAGATGGGAAAGGTTCGGTGCAATCAATTTTATTGCACATGCATATTTAGGCTTATGTCTAGTGATGTCGTGTGCACAGGTATAAATATGAAAGTCCCAAAGCACATAGCTAAGTGCACATAGCTACATCATTGCAAAGTTATGTCAATTTGAGTTACAAGCTAAGTTGTTCTTTATGGATGTTCAAAAAAAAAAAATTTAGCTATGCCAACCGAGCTAAACCTTAGCACTTCAAAGATACTTTTAACCTTCCTTCGCTTTTATGGTCTATTCTACGGTTGTGATTTTGTCCTTTATGAATGATCGAGAAGGCAATCTGGTCAATAAGGTTTCACCATAGAATTGCAATGCAGGTCTTTTCACGTAATAAAATAATTGTTTTCATTCTTTGGTGCTAATCTAAGCATTTATAGCACTGTTACAACTCTAAAATGAGTTTGTTTTTTGTTTACACATTATTTCTCAATGCATAAACTACTACTACTTTGGATGATTTCTAGTGAAATATGTCATAATAATTACATATTAGACATGAACCAAGGGAACTCTGCTAGCCTTGTGTATGATAAACAAATGTTGATTGTATCCATATAGGTAATAAATAATTCATTATTCTACGTCAATCAGGATGGTATGAAAGTAGCCCAAAAGGGTCAAATTTTAAACTGTGAGGGATGCAAAGCAACAAATCAGTTGTGTGAGCAACTGAATAATTACATATAACATCAAATGTTTGGAAAATCAAATAATAAAGCATATAAACAAGTTCCTAATCCAAAACTCACAAACTAAAAAAAATAGAATTGAACTAGACGAGATGGGTTTTGTAAATGAGAGATTATGTCTTCATTGGTAACAGGTAGAAAAAATGAATTCTCGATAATGTAACCAAGCAACCATTCAAATATTGATCTCCCATGCTACTATTATTGAGCTTGTTCTTCACAAAATGTCTAGCCTAACATGCTCTCTCAGTTGGAGGCCAATGGATCAATTGAAAGATACATTAGATCAATATTGGGAGCTTAGATAGACTTAATCCAACCAAGTACTAATATACACATATGTGTATATATTATGCCTGTTGAAAATCATTTTTTCAGCAAAAAAATATTGGATGTGCATATACACCCATGCCCCTATGCTAGCTCTGCCCCTGCCTTTAAACATGCGTCGAATTTAAAATTCATACCTTGAATATATCTAGAATAGCGTGGAGATTAGGAGAGAGAAGATATTTGTTATGCGAAAGTACAAAACTATTTTGGTCATGGCAAAATAATTAAGTATTGCGTGACGACAGGAGCAACTCGTTTTTTTTTTTTGAGACTAGGAGCAACTCGTTGATAAGCAATAAGTGTATAAAAGGTGGTACAAGGAAGAAATAGCGGATGAGCTTAGCGGTGGAATCACAAAGGACAGGCAGACTGGAAGCCTGCTGCTACGCCTACGCAGCAATCTTGCTTAGTTCAACAAACTTGTGCCTTACTAGTTCCAAGAAGTTTTTCCTTTTTGTTTTTTTGACAGAAGGTGGTTTGTGTGAGTAGCCATAGAAAATGTCTCCACCGCAAAAAAATAAAAAAATAAAAAAAGTCTGCTGCTCATCCCTACTACAGAAGCTGGAGGCCTAAAAAGTCTCATGTAAATTAGAGGCCCAAGGCTACAAAACACAAGTATTCAGGCCTGATCAGCATATCACCAGATGGGCTTTCTCCGTATGAATGTAAGTCGTTCGCTCTCGTTGTTCCTCTCTGCAGCCAAGCCCAATCCTTCCGTTGTGGAGAAAGCCGACGCCAGTGGCGTGAAGCAGTGAAGCAACGCCGGGAGATGCTGCCATCTCCACCATTCCTTCTCAGGGTTCTTCCATTTCCCCAGTAGTAGCTCGATGTTTGTAGCGTGAGGATGAGGCTATGAACCTGGAAGTCGGTTGATTTTCTCCACGCAGATGCCTTCCAACCCTCTCCTTGCGGAGAAAATTAACATGCCCTTTGGCGTGACCTCGACGGCGACATTGCGGTACCCGACTAATGGTCCATTTTCCCTTCTCAACTCCTCCTCTCTTAGTTTAAGCATGTCACTCTCTTGACACTAACGTATTACGAATTTTATCGCATAGACGAATTGCTCAAGGGGTCAACGTATGTAGCCCAGTCGTCTAGAAGCAATGCCGCGTATATATTACTAGGAAGTAGAGGCGCGCTCCGCCGCGCCGTTTGCTAAATCTGCCTGTTTAGCAAAACATTGTATTCTGTGCCAATGAGGCAGCTTATCATGTTCAGTTTGGAGACGTACACGTGAAGGCAGAGTCTACATCTTCCGTATTCGTTCTAATCGAAATCTCCATCTGGTCTCACCTCATCACCGTTGATTCTTGTTGCGGTTGTGACAGTTAGCTCGCCGCCCCGCGCGACTGCCCCGTAGCAGCTCGCATACTGTTGTTTTAAAGCTTTGTTTGCCTAGTAACTGTTTCTCCTCCTCCTTATCTCTTCCTACAGTAGAGAGAGGCGGACGCGAGGCGACTCGAGGCGACAAGGTCTCCGGCGGCGATTTCGCTCGGTCCCTTCTGCCTCCGGTGCCCTCGCTGGCGCTGGAGGTGGGGGGGACCGGCGATTTCGCCGTCCTGGTAGTCTAGGTCCCTACCCATCTAGGGTTAGGGTTAGTATTCCATCGCCGGCGTCGAGGTCGAGGCGGCGCCGGCGGCCTGGAATAAGGTCCTCCCTGCTTCTTCCTCACCCCGACGGCGTCTTGCTCCGGATCCGGCGGCGAAGCTGTGGAGGTCGGGTCTCGGTGAGGCCCATGTACAGGAGTCCGCCGGCCTCTCGTGGCTTCTCCGTTCGGCGAGGTCATGAGGGGGCCGGTTCTTCGAGTCAAGGTTCCAGGCGAGGCTGTGGATTGATGGCGTGCTGGTGGAGGAGGCGTCCTCGGTGGATCCGCGGCGGCTTCGGCGGTCGTCGGCGAGCGGCGGCTCCGGCCGGATGGGGTACGGGGCGTGGCCCCGGCCGACTGGGCGATTTGCTATGGCGCATCTTTTCCGGCCTACTTCAAAGCACTTGTGCGATCTCGTTTCGGCGAGGGTGGTGCTCCTTCCGGCGTGGGGTGGGCGGAGGCGGCGGGATCTGTTGCCGCCGGCGTCGACCGGCGGTGGTGGATCTTGCTGCTACTGTAGAGCAAAGGGCCAGGGACCTAAGTGTAATTTTTGGTTTCTTCAGGGGCCTGTTCTTTTGGTGGGACAGCTCGTCTGTATCCTTTCTAATGTACCCGTATGTGTACGCATTTTGTACTTCCTTATCTATTAATACAGGTATGTTTACTCAAAAAAAAAAAGCTTTGTTTGCCTACTCCCCCAGATGCTTGATATGGTGTGCAGTGCGGCGGAGCGCGGACAATGATGACGCAGCCGCGCAGGAATCAATGAAGCACAAAACAGGGCATGCCGCTCCACTCTGGCCACGCGAGGCCGCGCCCCTGGCTTGGGGCACCGCTGCCGCATCGCCTGCTGGAAACCGTCGTCGCGGATGCAGGCAAGAGGACGGGTGAGAGCCGCGGCGAGAGCGGGGTGGCTAGCGAACACCATATTTGACACATTGGAAGTTGTTGGCAGTCACTGAAACTGAAACCGATAGTAATGTGCTTTAGTGTAGCAGTATGTTTTACTATGATAATAAGTTCTGAAATGTAAAATGAGTGATAATCTGAAGAACAGAATGATTCTGTATTCTGTGTCTTAAAAGTAAAAAACTAACAAATCACGTCTGTAAAACCATGCTCCTTTTTATAATAAGATTACATGCATAGATGGAAATCCTAGAAAGAGAATTTATCCTATAGATTAGATTCGAATTTCTCTAGAATTTTTCATAAACAATATAATTGATGTGTTGCAACGTAATGAATTAATCCATGGTGTACATAGCAAAAAGGTGAGAACCATTGATAGAACTATTGGTAATGAACAAATATCTAGTGACATGAAAATATAACGGCAAGGAAAGCTTTCTTTAGTCTGTTTTGAGGTATAAGATAAAAATGACATAATTCTATTATATTTTTCCTCCAAGTTGACATCATAGACTAATAACCAGCAATCCAGCGTTATCACCCAACTCAAAAAAGTTATCATCTCTTCTTTTTCTCTGATGGAGCAGCTGAAAACCAAGAGGTGGAACTTGATTTTTCTTTATTTATGCCTCACAAGCTATGTGACAGTTTGTAGAATCATAGACATAGCAGACCACAATATAATTGGAACACCACAGAGCATTGTCAGAGACATTTCGCATAGAATGGCCGTGAGCACAGTACAACGAACCTGCAAGGCTTCAACACGCTTGCACTGTCCCCTGCAAACAAAAAGAGGGAAATGGAATCACTGAAATAGGTTGCATTCTTTCTTGGCAAACTAAGGAATAATCTATAAAGCACATCAACAAAGCAGGTATAGCATGATGTTTTTTTCTTGACGCACAATCAATTTTATGCCTAATCCTCAAATTGCATTTCGAACATTAGACTGACTCCAACAATGGGAGGCACTTTTGGGAGGCAAATTGGCCAATGCCTCCCATGTACAGTCTTTTGCCTTCCCATTGCACTGCTCAGACAGCCTTTAAAAGAAGTAACCCTATGCTACGATGATCAATTTAAGCATTCCGGAATCATAATAAACTCTGTAGACTCCAAAGAATGTTTCCGTTGCCTCAAATACCAGCAAAATATAGGTGCACATGTGCTGCACAGAGAACTGATTCTGAATATAATCCTAAACTTTTGTCAGTTTACCGGCAATAGTCGACCTTGATAAGTATTTGCCTTGCATACTTCTGTTATGCACATCTATAGCAGCTATCAACAGCACGGATATGCTGTATCAGGTAATGAATTTAGTCATATACTTTCTGTCTCCTAGTCATTCAGTCTCTTGGAAACAAGGAAATATATGTTTCATAATTAAAATAATCTATGCCATACATATGATTGGATAGAAAAATGACAGTAACTGAACCATTTTCACATAAGACCAGCGATCCAACAGAGCAAACTCGGATGACAAATACTAAGCACTTGTTACACTACGAAACTGAAGGATGATAGGAAACAAAAATTATGAGCACATAAGTAAGATAAAAATGAAAATACACACCTCAACTCTGCTCCTTTCCATGGAAATGATATTTGTAGCCACCAGCTGTTACAGATGTCATCTCATTTCTCACATAGTCTTCTTGCAAACTGGAAACTAATTTGGTGAAGGCCAATTAGTTAAATGAGATAACAATTAGAAATGCATACATGTAAAAGTAAAAAAGGTGTATATATAACCATAAAGCAACTGATAAGGAGTGCAAACATGAAGTTATTGTTTGTATTATAACCAAGGGTCAAGTATCCTTGATATTTGATAATGAACAAATGAGCTGCAGGTTTTGAAGGCTGGAACCTAGATACTGAGTACCACATGTGAAACAAATAATGAACAAATGAGCTGCAGGTTTTGTAGGCTGCAACCTAGATATTGAGTACTGCATGTGAAACAAAATATCAGCTTTGACAACGTAAAATACTAAAATATAATCTTAACTAACGATGGGAAACATTGAGTTGTGTTACAAAAAAATAAATTGAAGGCAATGTAATTTTAAACTACAGGTATATGTAACCAACTCCAATATGAAGACAATTGTATTTCTTGTACTGCAACCAAACTAATGAAGATACATTAGCTTCATGACTTGACACAAATATCTATGTAAAACTTTGATCATGTAAGAAATTCAATATATGTCGGAATCAAACGAAAAAATCATTATGCATATGAATTGCCTACACAAAGCACCATATGAATTTTTATTAGCGATGAAAGCACAACTGGATTTTTTGGGCTGTGGATATCTGCAAGCTAATATTGTTTTCCTTCCCTAAGTAGTAAATACATAATTTTCTGACCTTTTTATTTAATTCTTCAATACTGCACCACATGATAAAAGGAACTGTATGTTGCCTGATACATCAATCTAATATGCACCAAAAGACAGGCACAATTAAGCTGTGCATTTACAGACAACAACAGTGAGGAAACCATCCTTTCTACCCTCCGTATCAAATGTAAAAATTAATATGCATATAGCAAGAAGGATTAACAACGGTTTTAGAGAAGGCACCTGACCATGGACCATAATATGAGAATTAAACAGAAACAGCTAGCAACTTACATAGTTGCACTGAAGAGGGCTTGTCACGTACTTTACCTGAAACATCGAAGCTTGTTGCTGGTTACCTCTCCAGCACATGCGAGGCTTGGATCCCATCAGGTCTACCCATACCATGGCCTCCATCTTCATTGAATTCCCCATAATAGAAAAGCTGAAAGTGAGATCAATCAAATCATGAGGATGCGAATCACATCCATGGATCTAGAAATACGTGAGAAAATATGGGGGCAGAGAGAGAGAGAGAGAAACCCATACTGTCGCTGTTGCCTGGCTACCTTTGTGCCGCAACTCAGACACCCGCTGGGAACTTCTTAGACGCTGGGGCTTCTTGTGCTACCTGAGCTGCCGGAGGCGGGAGAAAGGCCATGCATCCACGGAAGCCACGAATGGGAGGAGCTGGTGTGAAAGGATAAAAGCATATACATCAATCAATCTATAACCAAAGCACGTTGTTTGTTGTATATACAGACAACTCTATTACTCCCTCCGTTTTTAATTATATGACGCCGTTGACTTTTTAGTTGAACTTTGACCAATAATATAGATTTAAATAATTATTTTTCAAATGTGAAATGAATATCATTGGATTCATCATCAAAAACACTTTAAGATTAACTTATACACTTAGCCATTTACCCAAATATTTATAGATAAGACGAATGGTCAAAGTAACGAAAAAAGTCAACGGTGTCATATAATAAAAAACGGAGGGAGTAGTATTTTCTAAACTGAATCAAGCACTTCTTGCACATAACATTTTTGGTTGCTGTTCCAACCTTGTTTTTGACCTCTTTTATCTGAATGCAGAGCCTATCCCTCGCTGTTACTCACGAGACAGGAACATAGAGCTGGCCATTTCCGTTAAAAAAAACAGAGCTGGCCATGTGTAAATAATGCCTCCCTAATATAGAGTTTCAATATATATGTTGAATCACAAGATACTGAATTAGAGTAGTGTACTAAATTCCCACGTATAACTGGGGGGAAGTTCATATCAAAATCCATTGAAAGTAACTACTTTCATGTATCCTATTATTTCCCATTTCCCTTCTATTACCTGATAATCTAATTCCTCCCACCAGTTTATAGCAGTTGTAGCAGCAGCACAAAGGGGAGCATGGCAACCGATTTTAGTTGGAAAAAAAAGGGAACAGAATAATCAAACCTGTGAGAGGAACTAAAGGGCTAGTCTGTGGAAGAAGAAGGCACATCTACTTTCTCCTCTCTTTTCTTCCTCTGAAGCTCCGTATCCTGCAGCAGGAGCACCTAAATTTGTGCGAGGGAGCAGAAGCGTTCGTCCATGGCCCCTGGGGTCCTGTCACAAATGCCATTTAGGTCCATCTTCAGAGAGAGAGAGAGAGAGAGAGAGAGAGAGAGAGAGAGAGCACCTAGACATGGTGAGGAGGAGATGAAAAACAGATGGACGACCACCCCACCTGCGCTGCCGGCGATGCGATTCTGCGGCAAGGAAAGCGAGGAAAAGACACAGGGGAGCCGGCGGCGGCGTGGTCTCGGTGAGGCTTCTGCGCCGCGTGCGTCGTCGCGCTCAGGCGTCGGCTCAACCAGTCGCCTCCACCAGATGGCGCCGCCTTTCCCGGGCACCACCGCTGCCGTCACCTCAGGCCGCCGCCCCTCCAGGCCACCAGCCCGCCCCTCGCAGCCTCCGCCCCATGTGGAGGAACCTCAGGATGAGGAAATTTTGGCTGGGAGGATGGGTTGGAAAGCAGATGCAGCTGTCGGGGATAGTCGAGGAGGCAAGGGGCGGCGCTCGGAGCTGGGAGCTCCCATGGCCGCTCGCGATGGAGGAGGGGCTGCCGGAGTTGAAGAAGTGGCCGGCCAAGTCGTAGATGGAGCAAGAGCATCCTCAGGCGCGCGGCGGAGGAGGAGGAGCTAGCGACGGTCGCAAGGGAGGAGGACCTGCCTAGGCGCAGCGCTTGGGCTGGGGAGAGAGAGGAGGAGCGAGCGGGCGGCGGCGCTGGCGAGGTGAGGAAAGAGGAGGAGCGGCCGAGGCGGCGGCGCGCGGGGCGCAAGTGGAAGAGGAAGGAGCGATTTCTTCGCGATTGAATGGCGGCGGGGGCGGGGGCGGGGGCGGCGGCGATGCGGCGAGCGGGCGTGAGCGGGCCGGGCGGGCGCGGCGGGCCGACGGCGGCGCGGGCGTGGGCGGACGGGGTGCCATCGAAACCAGGCGCGGCGTCCGTCGAAACATTACCAAAACGAATTGCCGGGCGAGAGCCAAAGCCACGCGTCGGGCTGGGAACTGGACACCGTAGGCCAAAACGCCCTGGTGAGGCCTTGGCTCCCATGCCTGAAGATTAGCCAAAACCCACGCGTCGACACAACCGTTGGCCACGTTAGCCAAAACGCTGTGGGAGGCCCCTGCCTCCCATAGCTGGAGATTAGTATATTAAAAATGTGCAATTACTAGACTATCAAAAGAAAACCTTTGCATTACTACTCACTCCGCTTGAAAACTAAGCGTTGCCACGAAATTTAACTATGCTATCTTTGACTGACAACGGTATTACCGTAACTTTTACTCCTACACTTAAGTATATGTTGACGAATGATAGAAGTTGGCTCCCAAAGTTATTTGAGAGACAGAATAATGTTTTTCACTCTATAAAACGGAATATGCTTCATGTGGATAAAGCATCAACGCAACTAAATGTCAAGTACATAGTCTAGTCATACGATCCATGCACATATCGGAAGCTCGGTCTTGGAAGCAAGCTACACCTTGTTGGAGTATATGTTTGACTTTGTGCACCATTCTATATATTTTTTTATGAATGCAGCTAATCAAGCCATCAACGACCAAACCATCCATCAAACTAACGCCTTCCTCTCGCTCTCTCCACTCCGGCGCACGCCACTCTCGCGTTCGCGTGTACAATGGCCACGCCCGGGACGTCATCCAGCGGCGGCGACGCCCATATCTCGATCAGGCAGGATGGCGCCGCGGCGGCAACCACCGCAGACGCGATACGCGAGAGCTCCGCGGCGCCGAGCCCCTTCCGCGACAGCACGACGCCGGCCCGGCAGCCCAAGGCGCCGCCGGCCATGGCGCCGACGGCCATCGACAGGACGCTGACGAGCGTGGCCAACCTCGCGAAGCTGCTGCCGACGGGCACGGCGCTGGCGTTCCAGTCGCTGTCCCCGTCCTTCACCAACCGCGGCGACTGCATCGCCGCCAACTGGTACCTCACCGCGGCGCTGCTCTACTTCTGCGTCCTCTCATGCCTCTTCTTCTCCTTCACCGACAGCTTCGTCGGCGGCGACGGCAAGCTCTACTACGGCGTGGCCACGGCCAAGGGGTTCCTCGTGTTCAACTACACCCCGAACGAAGACGACGACGACGACGCCGACGCCGAGCGCCGGAGGCAGGTGTTCAGGAACCTCCGCCGGCTCAGGATCCGGTGGGTGGACTACGTGCACGCCGTCTTCACGGCCGTCGTGTTCCTCACCGTGGCGTTCAGCGACACCGCCGTGCAGACCTGCTACTTCCCCGTCGCCGGCGATAACGTGAAGCAGATGCTCACCAACCTGCCGCTCGGCGCCGGGTTCCTCTCCACCATGGTGTTCCTCGTCTTCCCGACGACTCGGAAGGGGATCGACTACACCGGGCCGTCAGCAAATTAGTGAGATATATTTTGCTTGTACCGAAATGCACTCGTCTATACCTTGTCAATCCCGTGCACTTGTGTATACCTTGTCAATCCTTGACTCATTGTTCCACAGCCTCGGGTTGTTTATATACATGTTTATAGTTTCATGCCAAATGCCTATTTATCTCCGCAACACTACGACAGTGCAGCTGACTGGAAATTCATGCTCTCCTTCACCACTTCCCTGTGCTCCGCGTCAGCCTCATTGCACCAGCAGCTTACTCCGGATGCCTCTACCAATTGAGTTCTTCCATCATAACTCAATGTTACTTGATAAATATGCTAAAGGTAGAGGGAACAATTAAAATGAAGAATTCTTATCAGTCTCTGATAAGAATGAGAACAAAGAAAGAGTTGTAATAAAGGAAATTTCTTCGACAGATCAAACAAGAACGTTAATCTTTTTTTTTTTTTTGCGAAAATGAAATTTCATTGATATTATAGCGAATTACATCCCCTAATTACAAACTCAACCCAAACAACTCCAACTTCATTGATGGGAGACAAGAACGTTAATCCTTTGAATGAACTAACCCAGACCAAAAATCAAAATTTGATACATTAAGAAACATCTACCTAGGTTTTATCTGATACAACCACATGTGTAGGAAAAAGGTGATATAGAATGAATAATAATCACATACCTCACTGACCTCGGCATGTCCTGGAGTTTAATTTCTTGCAACGGCAACATGTCTTTCCTGGTCCTCTTCGGAACTGGATTCTTCATTGCATTTCTCACATCCCATTTTTGCTCTTCTGTCAATTTTTGGCTCGTCTGGACATCATCAGACGGAGCATTGTTAATCACTTGCAACAGTTTGCTATCTTTCTTGTACCTCTTTGACACTTTTTTTTGCTAGCTGCATACTGAGCACGGTCTCTAGCATTTTGACCTTCCTTTTCTGCTCACCAGTGATTGCCTGGTTTGTACGCACGTTGAGTGGTTAGGCGAGACTGTTATTCATGAGGTGTCAATCAAATCAAAGCAGCAGTAGAAAAAGATGTCGAATAACAAGATGCCGCTATGTGAAACACCACCGACATGCATACATTGAATATGATACCATATATAGTAGAGTCTTCACATATGACGAACTGAATTTAGATCATGTTAGCGGAAAAAATCAATACTAAAAGATAGTACTCAATCCTACGATCACATGAGCGAAAAAAAATCACCTTAGTGGGAACGAGCGAAAATAATAAGCATTTGAAGTTATAGGATATAAATTGCAAAACTGTAGTTTACCGGAATTATTTCTATACTGGAAAAGCTCATGATGATGCAAAAATAATTTTCTATTTTTTTTTAAAAAAATCAGAGGATCCCCATAGAAAAAGTTCACGGGACTCATAGATCGGGGCTGTGGTGCTGTTCACAGTACACGATGGACTGGTTTCATAACCGTTCGCTTGGATCTAATCTTGGTCGTAGATCGTAGTTTGGACGGTTGGGAGGTATATTCCGACGGGTCGTGCTGGCTGACTTTGAGGACGACGACGTTGCGTTTGTCGGGCTCGCCGACGTTGTCCAATCGGGCGCCCCAGTGGCCAGATCTCGACCAGTATTGAGGCAAATTGATGCGGGAGGCGCAGGGAAGCTCATAGTAGGCGTAGCCAACGCCGAGGATGGCCGAAGAGGTCTTCACAACGGCGAGGCTTGCTATGCGAAGATGGGCTGCGCACCGAGTTTCGACAAATCGTGTAGGCACCCTCGCACGCGTGAGCTAGACTAGGTCACCTCTTTATAGGATGACGGGAGACGATGGGGTGCGGGACGCCGACGATGATGGCCATTAATGGCCGAAGCCGTTTCAATCTAAGGGTTTTTTTTTTTTGACAAGACGCGCGAAAGCATCTTATACCTGACTTATATTTAAAAAAACTATATGCGATACAGAGAAGACAAAGGCAAAAAAGAAAAGTACAATCAAATTTGACGAAGTCTTCTCCTCCACCTCAACCGTCGTAACCAAGAAGATCTGAACAAACCCTAATCGCACATAGACTTTTGAAGACCGCAGTACTCGTCTGTCCCGAAGAACGGATCTTTGCAAACGCATAAGAAACATCGGAGGGGCTGTGCCCCGAGTCTGATCCAGATCTGCTTCCACGTCGCCAACCATCGACGCAACCATATCTCTCACAAACTCTTCATCAGAGCCGGATGGAACACTGCTGAGACGAAGAAAGAGCCGGAGTACCATTATTCCAAACAGAGCCGGCATCACCTTCGCCTGGACGACAATGCCATAGACACCGAACCCATAACCAATCGTATCCTCATGGAAGAACCCACAAGAACGAGATGGATAGACAAAAATTATTTAGACTACCAGAACTACTGAGAGGATGGATCCCCGCTCTCTCTTCTCACCGGCGGCTGACTGTTGGCGGTTCTTATGCGATAAAATTAAATTCATTAATTCCGCAAGCGCACGGATCACCATTGTACCATTTCACCTTGGAGTATTCCAGGGTTATCGTATTTATATTTCCGCAGGGAAGTAGAGCAAAAGGAAGCTGAATTATAGCTATGCATTGGATAATTTGGAGAAAGAAATAATGTATCAACTATACTTGAGACGGGGGTAAGATAGGCATGATATATATGGGTGGCACACACATCCTCAAATCCAAGGTAATAAAATAAATCGTAGTATACATTTGGGAGAGCAACGAGATAGAGTTAAGGCTACCTGTATGTTTATCTATTATTTACTTTTCTAGCAGTCAATTCTGCAAAGGTTATTTACTCTAGTTAAGCTCATACACATACAAGTCATGTCGTTTCGGGGCACGGAAGTGCCAGGGCAACCGATGCTGCTAGTTCACCCTGGGGATCCATCCGCTATAATTAAGACCCTGCTGAGTCCAACCCGGACGTGGTGGATTACAGAGACCGGTGCAGCTGTCACATACACTCGCGGCTACCATCCTCCGTGGGGTTGGGTGCCAAACGTGCATAGGCCAAGATCTAAGCGCCACGCTTACAACCCGCCTAGAGGAGCTACTCTTGATCAACGGAGCAGTCCTATCTAAGAATGAACAAGCACAGATTTCACACGACGTCATCTCCGACGACGGCACTCTCTCGTACTCGCTATTCCAACAATCACGAATCCCACAACAAGACTTCTACGAGCACTTACTTAACGGATAAATAAACTAAATAGAAAAGAATTACTAAAAGAAATAAATAAAGATAAAACTAATTATATAATAAATAAAATAATATCTCAAGAGTAAGATACAAAGAACTATACCGAACTCCAAGAATACTCCGGAAGCCTGAGAGAGCTCTCACTCTACTCTACTCTACTCTAACTCCCAAAGCTACTACTCAACTAAACTAATGAACACTTGGATGAAGTGTGATGGTGCGAGTTGCTTCGGAGGCCGAGGGGTCCCTTTTATAGCTTGTGAAGGCGGTGGAAGCACCCTGGCCGACTTTGGAGAGGCGGTGGCGCCAAAGTCGGCCGGCCGGCCTAGGGGGGTGGCCGGCCGGCCGTCCCCTGTGGCGGTTTGCCACCGACTTGCTCCTGGACGCTCCAGATCACTCCCTAAAGGCGGTCTGAAGGTCGGCTACTTCGTGGGGTCGGCAGAATTGGATTGAGGGCCAAGTAAAGGCCCAAATAGCCCACCTTCTAGAACGTCGGTGGAATCCTGCCGAGCTGGGCTTGAATTGCACGTTGAGGATTATTTTCCAGCCCACTGGAGGAAGCCTGGGGCCTGTGGCCACCAGGTGGGGCCGGCCGGCCTAGGGTGGGGCCGGCCGGCCAGGGAATTTCCCTGACTGGGCCCACTTTTCTCCATTATTCACTCCTGCATCCAAATATCCACCAAAACTTGTGGAGTAGCATTATTCCTATCCACTATGCACAAAATCTTGGTGTTATGTATTTATTTACTGGTAGGGTGGCGGTCAAAACATGGTTTAACGACCGCCAACACTGACCGGAGAGGAAGAGAGAGGGGGACCAAGAAAAAATAGCGGCTAGGGTTTCTCTCTCTTTCCTCGATGGAGGGGGTTTAGGAAAGAGAAACGGACGGGAGGTGAAGGGGAAAAGGTGGGGAAGTTTCTACTCGCGCGGGAGAAGTGCGGCGTTAAGGTGGCTGCGATAGTTATGGCGCGGGCGACTGGCAGCGGTGGCGGGTGCGTCTTCGGGAGCAAGTCGAAGGGTGGAGTGGCTGGCTCGGCTGCGCCAGCCTGCTGGGCTGCACGCGTGGAAGACGAAAGATAAAAGAGATTAGCGGATGATTAGTGTAATAAAAGATACTGAGACAACATCTTACTTAGGGGTGGGCGTTCGGTCATGCTCGATGTTTTGGTCTGTTTTTTTTTCGATCTTTTTAAATCTCGGTTATCTAGATTTGCTACCCGAAATGACAATGAAAATTTGGATACCCGACAACTTTGGGTAATTTTTAGAAAAATGAAATCAACTTGATTATACCCAAAATACACTATGCAATTAACTTGATAATCTGTTACCACTGTACGATAGAGGAAACATGAATATGATGAATGAGTATTAGAGGATGATATATTCTACACCTATCATAACAATTACCCGAAGACCGGAATTCTGCGTTTTACGGTCTCGGTTTTTTGGTTTATGTGTTTAGCTATCGGTTTTTTCTTTACCTACACCTATTTTTTTTACAAAAGACGCCGAATGCATCTTATACCTAAAAAACAATACGCTATATGAAGACAAACGTAAAAAAGAAAATTACAATCAAACACCCCCAATCCGCCTTCTCACCAGTTCAGCGCGAGGCCTCGCCTCGCCTCAGCACTGCTTTCTTTCCCCGACTAAGGGCATGTTTGTTTGGGTTAGAGCTTTTGAGCTTTTAGAAAAGCTAGCTGTTTGAGTAATTAAAAGTTGGCGGTTAGTTTTTTAATTAATGTTGGCTTTTGTAATATATATTAAGTTCTCAACATGTCAAAAGTTTAAAAAGACAGCTCTCAGCTAGCTTTTCAACTTTTAGTTCATTTCATGAGAAGTCAGCTTTTCAGCACTAAAAAAGTCAAATCAGAAGTTTGTTGTTTCTTTCAGCAAAGCTAAAACGAACAGGCTCCGACCCTAATCCTCTCGGCTTGCCTCTGTCCCCAACGCGAGAGAGGCAATTCAGCATTTGCCCTTGTTTCTAATACGCAGTTGTGATTTGTCTCCTTCCCAATAGCGTTCGGGATTTATCCCTCTTACAGATTTTGATATAGCATTTTCCCTCTAGTCATTTTATGCCAATTCTGCCCTTCCTTCTTCTTCCTCCTCCCGCCGGCGACCACCACGCCATGGGCGCTGCCCGCGGCAGCGCACCGCCCACATCCTCGCCCTGCCTGCACGCCGCTGCGTCTGCCTGCGTGCCGCCCGCATCCTTGCCCTGCCGCGCGCACCCTTGCGCCCCTGCCCGCGCGCTGTTGTCCTTCGCAGATTCGTCGTCGTAGTCGCCGTCCATCTTGTCCTCGTTGTCGCCGTCGCCGTGAAGCTTGACGTCATTGGCGACGGGTTTGGATGTTGACACGCGGTGCCGCGGCTGCGGATCTGGCGCAGAGGCGTGCCTGCGCGAGCCTCCACGGCGACGCTATGGATCGGCCTCGCGCATCGCTCTGGTCGCCAGCTCAACGTAGCTACCCGGGAGGGAGGGGGGTGGGGACGAGACGAGGAGGCGGTGGGAAGAGGAAGAGCAGGAGCAGGGCCACATACTCGCCGTGCGCACCGAAGGCCAATGGCGGTGGCCATGGCGCGGTGGTCCTTGGCGGGAGGAGGAAGAAGAAAGAAGGGATCGACATAAAAATATTTAGAGGGTAAGAGCATCCGCAGCAAGACCTCTATTTGAGTCCCTACTCTATTATTTAGGGGTTTGAGTCAAAAATCATCTTCAACAGGGACCCTACTTAGTCTCTCATTTTGCATGCCCTCTTAAACTCTATCTCTAAGCTCCTATTTCTAGGGTCCTCTAATCCTCCCTCTCATTCATGAGTCCCACTATTTTTTTACTGGGTCTCACACAAAATAGGGTCTCGGGTCAGTTTACTGCTGGAGTTGAAGCTAAATTTTAAGCCCTTATTTTTGCATGCCGGTCTGAAAAACAAAAGTAGCCTTGTTTTGAGATCCATTGCTGGAGACAAGGTTCTCAATACCGACGGTTACCGCTCGGTAATCGCGGTTACCGGACTAACCGGTCCGGTCCGGTTAGTTCGGTAGCCCGGTTTCGAGATTTGAAATTCAAAATTTTTTAAAAATTTGAAAAATTTTGAAACACAAAATATGTAAATAAACTAGAAGGAATTTGCAGCACATTGGTGGAAACGGTTCACAAAAACTAGATCGTTTGATGGGTGAAATAATTGCTTGAACATTCCATCATGGCCGCCGCATGAGCACCTCGGACGCAATGGTCGATTCCTCCCTCCACAGTGAGTTTCCGCTCGATTCCTCGTACCTATAGCTTCCTCACATCCAAAATAATCCATTTGAGTCATCGCCCATGCAATTAGACCACTCAAATCGACGGATTTTAGAGATTCCTGGCCGCCTGTTCTTTCATCCCCTGTTTTTACTGTTCACGATCTAATCTCCAGAAAATGGGAAAGTAGTTAAAAACTTCAATAATTCATATTTGACGGAATATAGCTCCTAAAAATGTGAAACAAGTTTTGTTGGTTTCCTTGTAGATAGATCTATCCATTGGTGCAACATAAACTCTTGCACTCGCAGTAACTTTCTGTACAAAATTCAGAGAATGAAAACACGGAGGACAATCCGCAATCCGACGTCATATGGTCTTGAGATGTATGTTTGTATCCATTGTTGTATGTTGATGTGCACAAAACTATATGTATTATGTTCAAAACTATGTTGTATGTTAAATTTCGTCAAGAACTATGTATCTGACAATTTATGTTGGACTTTGTATGAATTGTGGTATGTTGTATGAGGTTGATTGGTGCAATATTTTATGAATTCTATGTTGTCAATGTCTCGTTAACCATTATTAGAATATTTTAGCAAAGTTCATGCCAAAAATTCTAACTTTTTGAGCCTATTTTTGCAATTTCCAGTCAAACCAGTAAAACCGATCAAACCGATCGGTTTTCACAGCAACCCGGTCGGTTACCGACGAAACCGGTCGGTAACCGAGTTTTTGAATTCAAATTTTGATTTTTGAATTCTTGGTCGGTTTCCGAGCGGTTACCGCGGTAACCGGTAAAACCGGAGTAACCGGTGCGAGCCGGTTGGAACGGTTGTAACGGTAATGTAAACCTTGGCTGGAGATGCTCTAAATACTTAGATCAAAATTTGTAAAAGGGATAAATTCCGAACGCCATTGAAAAAAGGACAAATCACGACTAGACATTGGAATCAAAGGTAAATCCTGAATTGCCCCAGCGCGAGACTATTCCCATAGCCGCCTGCCTTCTCGCCGGTTTAGCGCGAGGCCTCGCCCCAGCATCGCCTTCTTCATCTATTCCGGGGGTCAGGCTCACGTCATCGCCCTGGAATTGTCCTTACCGGGCCTGGGTCTCACGCGGAGTGTGTGGTATATGATTCGAAGTCGACGCCGATATCCCCTTCGCGGTGGCGTTGGTCGCCGCGAGGTCCTGGACTACGCCGTCGCCATCCTCTAAATCCACCGCCTTCAGGTGCGTCCCATCGAATTCCTAGACTTTACCTGTCACTACTGGGTCCGGTTCTTGGTTTCTCTAATCTGCTGTTTATCTACAATCACGTAAAATTGAATCTATTTGATTGGTGTAGTCCACAAAATTAGTTGGTTGATTGCTCTGCACCGAGAATTGAATTAATTGATATTTCATAGCCCTCGAACACTTTGTAGAACATGGATATAAGCATCTCGAATTGTTGCTGTATTATCCATGGCTTTAAGGGTCAGGCGCAGCAACTCGCGCCCTTCCAGCTGTCTACACTACCAAAATTCAGTAGCACTTACATTCTTTGTTTCTGCCAGTTTTCCCCTTTCCAATTGTTGCTGTTCCATGTAGCATCCCACCGCCACCCCCATCCCCCATCCATAACAGCCGCAAATTCAGTCCAATTATTTGTGTAAATATGGAATTCAGTGACAAACGTCTTGTGGAAATCCCGACCTCTCCTCTTATCCCAAGTAGCAAGGTAGATGAACATTGAACAATGAGCAACGCAAAAACATAACAAGTATTTAACATGTTAGATTCGAAAATACTGTGAACTAAAATACCAGCATCAGTGCATGACAACACAACATAAATATAATGATGTCACTCCAGTCCACAAGTGATAGTACCTTACACAGTACAGTCCACAAAGAAGCTTTGGGAATAAAATAAGCTCAAATCTGAAGCCTCTCATCAGTTTGTACATCCACCTAAAGGCTCTTGACATCAATTGACACCTTAACACCCCCCCCCCCCCCCCCCCCCCCCCCCCCCCCCCCCCCCCCTGCGAGACAGGATGCTGGTGACGCTTTTAGAATCGATGATAATTTTTTTTCTTTCAAAGAGAAAATGTTAAGTTTATTATTTGTATTCGGCGTGTAATGTAGTTGCTTCCTATGTTAGATAATATCCTACCAATTCTTGTGCAACCTATTCTTAATCAAATTAGGGTGCTCTTAGCTACTTAGTTAACTCCCATTGCCCTCATTGTGTCACAGTATATCACATTTCAACCATTTGATCCCCCAGCAACCAATCTGGATAAGCAGATATAAAGCAGTTCACTCAGCTTAGCTCAATGATTTTCCTAAACCAGCTCACATAGTTGTGTTCAGAATACACTCCAATGGACCTCAAACTATACTGATCTCTTTGCTCCAATGATGATTATCTCTTTTCTAGTTTCCAGGTTGGCGGCATTGTTCCTATTGACATAGGGTTCTTGCTCGACAACCCAAATATTGGGTAAAACTTTTGTTTCTAATGATTTATTTTCATTGCATGACTTAGATGAATACGGAATTGCATCCTCACGATCACAGAAAATTCTCTTGATAATTTTACCCAATATTATTGGAGCGTCTTAGGATAACATATACACAGTGAAACTTATCCTTTGTATTCAGATTATTGTTGCTACATTAGCATTATATGTTGCTTATGCATCTGATAAGGGAAGATGGACATTACCGTGCCAGATGGAGTAATGCAATTATCTGACTCATCTGCTGAAGATAGAAGTAATTTAAGCCATCATAGGAGAGAGCTAGAAAAGGTAACTGATGTGCAAATTTATTTCCATGGTCTGACTGCAGTGGTGTATAGGTCCTGGCTAGTTACACAAACAACTTTTTTTGCATCAACCATTCATTTTGTATCAATATCTAAATGCACAATGTTGGTGTATGGTCACTTACTATTGTTTCTCTCAAACACTTAGGGCGAGAGTTCTAGGACTCGGAAGCTAACTGCACAGGTGGAGCGAATGGCTTACAACCTTCGTCCGCGGAAGGTAGATCCAGCTACTGAGCAAAGGAGATCAGAATTTGAGAAGCAAAGGAAGCAGAAGAAGCAGAAAAGGGACAAACAGAAAGCTGAAGATTTTAAAAGTCTTTGTGACCAAATCAAAATTATGATGGATGCCCTTCCTGAAGATAGTGATGAAGATGACCAGGATCCGGATAGAAGTAAGCATTCATAGGCAATTCATCCTCTGTCATTCTTATTTCTTATAAGTACTGTTTAACTGTTATTAACTCCACTCTTATTCATCTCCTTGCAGCTGAGATACTAAATGCGGATGAAAGTGCGCTTACAAAAGGTGTATGCCACTTCCATTTTCTTCCTCTGATAAATGTTTCTTATTTAATAAGCGGGTATTCTGATGTTTTCAAGAGATTCCTTTTAGCACCACAAGCTATAACTGATGAAAATATTGCTGGCATTATGTCAAAGTCCGTGCCATAACTTTTCAAAAAATAAATAACCGTATATTCCTGATTTAAATGTGCTGTCAAAAGCGAGCTTAAGTAATGAACATACTACCTCTGTCTCCTAAGTCAAAATTTTTAAACTTTGACCAACAATATCTAAAAATATATACTATTTCAAAGTAAGATAGTTATATATTATGAAAGTTCATTTCACAATGGATCTAGTAAAAGCATTTTTATGTTGTCAACCCTTATGGTTTTCTAGGTATTATTGGTCAAAGTTTAAAAAGTTTGACTTAGGACAAAACTAGATGTACACTATATTTCTGGACGGAGGGAGTATGAAAGAAAAGAAGAATTAGTCATGCATGTAAAATATGTCCATACTACAGAATAGTTATCAGTGGTTTTTTTTCTTTCACAGTGTCTCGGAAATACCTCCCCTGCTTATTATTAATGACCTGTTCAGTAAAAATCTTTATAATATTCACACTTGTGGTCTATAAAATTTATGACCAGAATGGCGCCCGTATTTTTCCGGACCGGATATTGGGTATTCATGTACGCTAAAGGGTGCCAGTTGGGAAGTTGAGAAGTTGGCTTTGCAGGCTGCCCCTTCTGTGGTAGCGCTGCGATCTTCTACAGGTGATCCCTCGATTGCCACTTTTGTTTCTTGCTGATTCTTGTCTTGAACTGTTCATTTCACGATGACACACTTTTATTGACAGGAGAAGATAAACTTTATTTTTCTTGCTCTGGTACCATTGTTGAGCTTTTGGAAGGTAATGGCTTCATTGTGACAGTTGCAAATTTGGTTAAACGTGAAGATGCTGATGCAATTTTTAAAGAGCTTAAGGTTAGTTCATCTCTTTATGATATTGGTGAAGTCTATATTCTGCCTTTCCATGCGTCCGCTGATGTTTTCCATTTTCTATGTTTTATGTAGATCGAAGTATATTTGCAAAATGGTCGAGTCCTTGATGGTGTTGTGGTACACTGTGATTTCAATTACAACATCTGTGTGATTCAAATTGACTGGTCTGAAGTTGGTAGTTCTTACCATCTGACCAGAAAGTCCTTTGACGACACCAGGGACGTGGGCTGTTTAAAAGATGTAGTTGCGTTGGGTCGTGACAGAAGGACCTGTTTCTTGTTAGTTAGTACAGGAATGATTACTCCAAAAGGTAGCAAGCTTGACTGCGAAGAGCTTTTAGTGTCCACTTGCAGGATTTCAAAGGTGAGCATTATCCAATGTAAATACTTGCAAAATATATTGTTGTTAAATTGCGTGTTTACTCAACATCTTCAAAATGTTAATAAATTAATACTTTTATATGAAAACATCTGTAGAAGCCTGAAACTTTTCTAGAAAATAGGATGTGACATAGCTGCACAAGGTGCTCTTTGGCAATGCTTCTCCAGTTAGAACCTAGGATTAAAATGTTGTGCTGATCATAATTAAGTTGGTTACAAAATGGGTTCAACTCGGAGTTAAGAAAGTCCCACTGTTGGCGCATTGATCTCTACTTTGTCCCTTCATTTTCTTATTCTCCTTGTATTTTCCTTGCTTCTCTTTTCTTTTATTCTCCTAGTTTATTGTGATAAATTTACAGCTTATGGATCTGGTCTGTCATTTGAGGAAGGATTATTTTACTGATTGTGCAAAATAGTAAAATTCACAAAGCTTTATAAAGGTGTACACAAAGCTTTATAGTTTTGAAATATCAGCCAGTATCTGCTGATGGTATTAGGTGATGGTCTTGTTTCTGTTTGAAGAGATTTAAACATTAAACTATGTGTCTTTTGGATGACATTTTAACATTCTCTTGTGCCTGTGAAGTTGTATCGATTTCTGATGGTGTGCCTCCATGTTTCTTTTATTTTGTGTATTCTTGAGAATACTAGCTTATTTGATTAATCTTGTAGGCAAACATTTTTTTTAGAGCATTAGCCAACAACAGTTTTATATGTAGATGTATTGCTTAGAAGATGTTGGTAGCTGATGACAAGTAAAAAAGTTGTGGACGTTCCTTCTAATTTCCTATGATTTTTCTATATGATTTATCTTTGATTGTTTCGTCTTTTGTTTCCTCTATATTGAAATTATATTGGATTGCCATGGATTTAATTAAGTTCTTTTATTAACAAATTTCTTGCCATGATTGATGCAAAGTTGGAGTTCTTTGTGATTAACACATTGTTTTTTAAGGGAACTACAGTAGGGGAATGATTAACACATTGTTGATAAAACTCATTGTGAGTATAGTAGTGAGTTTTACGCTAGTACATCGGGAGGCCAAATAGTAACAACATGAGGAGAACAGTGCTAGGTGAAGGTGATCGTAGGTTGGAAGGAATAAATCTCGAATGGCCACTCCAGGGAAAGACGATAAATAGGACTTTAGTTGATCGATCTTGTTTATTACATCTTTGTTTAAACCAGTGACAATTATGTTTCCTCAAATAGCTACAGTGCTTGCGCTAACTGAGATAGAATGCTGACAACTAACTGAAAATTTCTTCTAAATTTACCGTTCTGAATGCTTAATGTTTAACTTTTATCTCCCTTCTCAGTTATTAATATGAGTTTCCTGGCGAGCTGATGTGGGGCTACTTCTGTCTTAACTATGTCTGTTGTGGCCAGTTTTCTGTAATGTGCACATGACAGCTAGTAATCTCTATGTCATCCTTGAGATCACTCATATAAAATGACATTTCCCTGTTATACCATTACAACATATCTTTGCAACTAACATGGAAATAAAGCCTGTTACCAGATCCATGCTCTTGCCAGAGCCGGTTCTTCTTTACGTGTCATTCTGTCAAATATTAATTGTATCTTATCTCTATTCATAGACAGAAGGCTTATTTGCAGTCAGTCCATATGTTGATACACAATATTCCTACTCTTTTATATAATTCAAACCTTTAGATGCTCATCCATCTTTATTCTTTTTGAGTAATTTAATTTTGAATACCAACCCATTGACAGGAAGAAGTCGGAGGCCCTCTGATGGATTTTGATGGAAATTTCATTGGGATGAATTATTATGACACTGATGAAACTCCGTTCATTCCAAGTTCCATTGTGTCCACGTGTTTATGTCATCTCAAAACACTTGGGTATGTATGTTATTATTTTCTTTTGCTTAAATAAAGAGAAAATATGGTAACTTTAGGTATGCATCTCCTTGGATTGTCAGTTCATGATGCCTTTATTTGGTAGGTTTGACTTGGGATCACTATAAGTCCCTACATTGAGACATGATGCATTCATGACTGGTTATGTTATATATCCACTTCATTTTTTAATTGCTAACTGTATGTTGGGGTGATTTTTGCTACCTATATCTTAGCCTGGGTAAATTTATGATATGCCACTTGAGAGTGGGTACCATGTCATAAATATTATCATTTACACAACAAACTTGTATGGTTGATTGAAACTGCCTTTTCTTAGACTTAAGCTGGTTTCTAGAAAGACAAAACCTACACTGAATTTGACTATCAAGCACGTAATTATAGAACAGTCACACATGCCTATAATTGGTAATCAAGCGCCCACTAGAAGCATCCTTCTTGCTGATACCAAAATTGCGCAGTTCATGGAAATAAGTTACTGTAAAGGGATATTATTGTGGTCTCAATGGGAAAACTTGTCAGTGCTGTTTTGGTCTGTACTTTATGCTTTTCATTCATGTAACATACTAAGTTTTAAAGCGCATCATGCAATAGTAAAGGCTACACATCATTCATGTACACATTATTTTATTGCTTATGCACGTAGCATAGTGTTGCAGCCTTCTAATGCAGAACACATAGTACAAGTTTTGATTCTTTTTTGCCCCCATGCAATATGCAGTAAAGTTTCAAGACCCTGGCTTGGGCTGCGAGTCAGAACTCTTTATGCAAATGGTGGGGGTAATGGTGTGATTATAAAGAAGGCATGCATCTTTTCCGTTCTGTTGTTTTTCTTGCTGGTGAATATAATTCTCTTATTTATCCTGTTCTTCTTTCACTCTTTTGGTAAATGATAGGCTATTGGAATTGCAGATAGAAAAAGAATCTTCAGCAGAAGCATCTGGTTTGACTGAAGGGGATATAATTAATCGAGTTAATGGTATACATTTTTCCAGTGCAGCAGAGGTATGTTTTGAATCTGTTCTTTCTTGACCTTGTACGAGCCATTCGGTCTGAGCACTGAGCACATGTAAGGTGTATGTGTTTGGTTGCTTGTTTCTACTGTGCCAGGCGGTCATGAGGTCTCCTGGTGATTGTATGTGGTGGTGGGGAGCCAGATTATATGGGGTTACTCGTTGCAAGAGGTGATGTAATGATTTTGCGGGTAAGGTTTAGTGAAAAGGCTTTGAGAGGGGTTTATGAGACCGGGAGGGTAGCTGTTGCAAAGGAGAGGCTGGAACTAGATAGATTTTTACTTAACCTAACCATGATCGATATATTGTATCCCTTTTGTAGGGAGGCTTGACTAATCTCCTAACAAACAGATCACTGGAGATTAAAAAAAAAAGTAGACAAGCTTTTTCCTAAAAACCATATTATAGAAACTTGAGAAATGGTAGGTATAGGTAACGGGTTCAAGAAACTTTAGATAAATTCTAGGGTAGACTTACCTTCCTCAACCAGATTTCGTCAAGATTACATATTGCTCCACTCATGTTCCAATTTTAGACTTCAACAAGGAAATTACAGCCTCTAGGTACAACACAGGGGCAGTATCCACCTCATTCATGTTCAGCCAGATCTGAGCTGTAGATGCGTCGATATACTTGTATTTGTATATCCTTGGTAAACTATGTATCTGCACTCATATTCGATATATATTTATTCATTCTATTTTATGCCTGGTACCTGCATTCACATGTTCTTTCCACAATTTGCATCTGCTCAGTCTGGCCCCAAAAATAAAAATAAGAAGAAAGAAGTAAAAAGTAGTTGTTCACCTTGGCCAATGGCCACCCAATGAGCCAGGTCTAACAGGCAGAGCAGGGATGCTATATACTCGCCATACCACCTAATGCCTGTAATCAAACACAACCATAATTTTTAGCATCGAATTCTTTGTTGACAGCATGCTTTTTTTGTACCAGCTAGGTAGCATATTGTTGGACATAGGTGCCAGGAATGCAAACAGTGGTGATGACTATGACCTTAAGGTTTGATCTGTTGGTTATACACAGCATAAACTTATTAGCTATAGCAATGTTAACTGGAACGTTCTGATTGGTGCCGCTTCTCTGATTTTTATATACAATACAGTTTGGTGTGCGAGATTCTGAACTTGAAGGAAGAATTCTTATCAGGAAGTCTTTAGCTGCTGGTGGACTTAACAGGTAAGTTTTACCTGCTATATGAAGCAGTTAATGTGGAATTGAAGTGTTTTGAGTTGGAAGGAATTACTAGATGACTGTTTACTTGCAGGTGGCCTTTTCCAGTGCCAATAATTGTTCGATACTACAGCAATGGAATACCTGTCCGCGATGCATGGTTTAGGCTGGAACACTGATAAAACTAGCTCATAGAAATACTTTTCCGAACTTGTGCAATTGTAACTTATTTCACACTGTCGCTTGAACGACCAGCCACTAACCGGTTCCTTCTCTTTGTTCGTACTATTACGTTCCCTTGTTATGATCAGGTTGCCGCTATGAATTCTGTCTTCAATTATGCACCTTTGAAGTCACAATATGGTGCAGTCTCGTGATCGAATTTGTTGCATGTGTCTCCCATAACGAAGTAGTACTGGATGGGACTGGTCAGGGTCATGCACCGGCTCGCAGAAGCTGTGTTCAAACGTCATCTACCTGAATACTACCTGATATCACATTAACTGCGTCCGCAAGAGGGGGAAAAAAAACTAACCACACACCAAAACTCATCACGAAGCATGACGCGGTAGGAATAGGATCGAGCTCAAGGAGTGGCAAAACCGAGCAATGCGTCCACCTGAATCAAGGACGCACATTGATTTCATGAAGGCAAGCTCGATTTGATGGAGATGAGCTCACGGTGGACTGAATCAGCGAGGTCCTTGGGCCACCTGCAGCTGTGCCTGCTGCTTCACACTCGCGAGTGCCACGACGGACGGAGGGTCAGCTGTGGCGGCGCCACCCGCGAGCTACGCCTGCGCGGAGCAGGCGGCGATGCGTGGCGCCAGACGCGGACCTGTGCGGGCGCGGAAGATGGCCGTAGCGGCGGGCGGCTCCACTTTGGTGCCATTAATTCGAAGATGTTTAAGGTTCCAAAAAAAAAATCGAAGATGTTTACGTATATGTTTGCAAAACGATTTAATTGTTGAGTTCTAAGAAATACGCGGATGAAGATAATGTGAGGAAGGAGACTAGGAGAGTGAGGTGAAAAAGTTGACACTCACCGTATCAAATGCAGGGTGATTTACTCGGCATGCAACCCTCAAAATCAAATACATCATTTTTTTTCTTCAAAATACCTGAAGGTCGAATTAGAAGGACTGAAGGAATGGCTCGTAGTACGTCATTGATGGAGTTAACGGCGGGTTGGCGGCAGCAACAATGCTGATCGATTATTTGCGTCAACCGGCTAACACAACTGAAACTTAAATGGCGCACGCTCGGATCGATTTGTTTAGAGGTGGTCGGCCTCCTCTTCTTTCGCCTCAATCGTTCGCTTAGCAAAGCTTTCTTTATTGGCAAGCATGACATCGTAAGCGCCAAGTAGGTAATTCTGAACAATTTTTTTTTTCTATTTTGTATGGTTTGTGCTACGGGATCGTTGGACATCATAAACACCCCTGTTCTATACAACTAAGACTATGAAACTCTAAGAAAAAAAGACTATGAAACTCTTCGATCAGTGTACCTGTTGCGTCGTTATCCGGAAAAGATTATCTTGGTGAGTTTATTAAAGGTCTTCTTCAACATTCCGCTCTTCATTCGAGGTCATTCTTATAGTATAATATTAGTTGGCATGCATAAGATTCTATACAAGAACCTTCAATGTTTACTACTCTTCAATGAGTGTATTGATCGTGTCTTCTGACGGGATTTCTTATAGCCAAATATGGTGACATGTCGTCTCATAGATGATGATACTGTTATGGAGATAAAATCAAATTTCAGGGCTCCTGCCTTTCCTTTTTGATTTCAGATCTCTAGTCTTCCTTAATTTCTAATATAAGTCAAGTTTATTCATTTGTAAACTTGTGGAGAAAAGGTTCTTCTTCCCACCCCACCTGTCTCCAACATCCGCCATAATGAAATAAGTACAAAACTCATTTTGGACCTCATTTTTATTGTGTTTTCACAAATACCCCTACCTCAACCATTTGACATTTTTTTTAATTACACAGTACAACTCAGATATTCACAACGCATGCACACTTATTCTTATTGAGCCGACAAATCCTCAAGATTGACGAAGTCACCACTAGCACCTCGCTGTCGACGGACACGTCGCCTATCGCTGAAAACATAACGGCGTACATTATATTCGCTCTCACAAAAAGTTGAACCCAGAACCTGAGATGTTACTGAAGCTCTTGTAATCACAAAGCTACGGGCCTTTCGCATACAATCTTCGTATTGTTGGTTAAGATATGGCTCAAGCATATGTATATTATATTTTATCTCCCTTTTTTATATGCTTCGGCCATCAGGTTTTAGGCTATAGTACTATACAGAAAATTTCAATAGAAAGATATTGTGATAGATTTATGCGATTTTTGTATTTAGGCCCCCTCTGCCTCTGCTCTTGGAGCTGAGCTCTCACCCTGTTCTCCCTGAAGAGTGTGGCCTCGGAGAAAATGGAAATAGCAAAATAAATTCGTATCTCATATTAAAAAAAAAAGAAAAGAAGAGGAGACTTGGCGGTAGCAAGCGGCGGATCGGGGTGGTTCCGTCGCCGCAAGATTCTCCTCCATGATGCTTTCATGGATTTGAGTAAGTAATCTATTCTAATAAGTTGTTGCGATTTGCCGGGAGCTCTTGTTCCCCAGTTCTGGCTGAGGATTCTTTCTATTTCCCCCCATTTTTTCGGTTGGAAGGAAATACGACCGGAGTTTTCCAGTTATCTACATTGATGCGATGCCTGAAGCTCTGAACTGACTGATCCCCCTAGTTCAGCTGTAGTGCGAGGTTTAATTGTTAGCGATATACTACGTTTTGTAGGTAGATATACAGGGTAGGTACAAAAGAGTGTACATATTCGCAGGAAAGTAATATGATTGGTCTTTTTCGGAATGAAAATACGCATAGAGAAATGGGCGTTGTGTACTTGTGTTTTGTCATCACTCGCACGAGCATTGCTCTGTAGAAATGCCAGTGATATCAAGTATCATGTATATTAAATTTGCACGTGTTCATACTCCAGATTGTTAGATGAGTAGGTATAATAATTAATAATACTGCAAATATGAGAGCAAATTTACAAGGTTTGAATATGGTGTCATTATTGCAGACTTTGTGAATGTATTTGACCTGTCAAAATTACAATCTCAGACGGGTCTGGGCCAAAATTTGTAGTGTTAGGTGTGTCAAAAACATTTCCCCATTGATCAGAATGCACACGATATTTGGTAATAGACACAAAAAGCTAGGTCAGAAAAAGATATGTGGCATCCTCACAGATGCATTTTACCCTAAATAATCTTTTACAGGACAATATGCTGAATGTGAATGCATGTTCATCTAGATTGGTAATTGACTACTTTCATGGACAGTATAACAATGAATGCAAAAAAGACACCGAATCCAAGAACTGCTGAAGCAATGACTTCCAAGAAATCAATCTTAAACCCAAAGTACCATAGAAGATAATCCTTTATAGATTTACCACTGGCATCACCTAGGGTATATTCAACATCTCCAAATTGTGATGTAGCAAGCCCGTAGAGACTCCAAGCAACTGGGTTTGCCCAATAATACCATCTCCACCAAATAGGAATTCTCTGCAGTTTATCTACTAGGTCACTATTTGTTCAATTACCAGAACAGAGAAAGACAGCTTGAAGTCATCACTTACACCATAAGGGATCACAAAGCCGGAGAAGATGGACCAGATTCCATAGAATGTTGCAGAAACTACTGCAGCTATTTGACAGTTTGGTGACAAAGACACTGATATCATGCCGTAATATGTGAAATAGAGAAATGAGGTAAAAATGAAATATAGGAACCAGAGGAACTTGGTGAATACCCACGCATATCCAACCATTGGATATACTACAACACTAAACATCACACTTTGGATGAAGGTATACGGTATCTCAATCATGACCTGGGAAAAAGAGCACATGTTATAAAATTTCCACATTGTTATTTTTTATCTGGCACATCAATAATAGAATGTAGAATCTATAAAGATGTTATAGAAGTTCAGTTGAGCTTCTGGCAGCATTACTCGTTTATACACTAGTTCAAATATTTCAAATGGTACATTGATTTCTTGATTTTGAGATCTCTCTTACCTGTGCAATGGCATATGGATAAGTGGAGTAAATTCCAGCTGCCTTCTCTCTATAAAATACTCTGCGTTCATCATCCATGACAGGTTGAACCGTTATTGTATTTTGTATGCCGATGAAGAAAACAGAAGTACACATCATTCCTATGGCATCGAACAGATCTTGTCGCATGTTTCTGAAAAAAATTCCTACTTTTCTTAAACATAGGTTCACTTTAGAAATGAGGGAAATAAAAGGATCGATTGGGATGGAGTTACATTTTGGTTCCAGTTTTCCAGTAGATGATCCCAAGCATGAAAGCTATGGCGACTGTGAAGAAAATTCTTATAGCACTGTATAATGGATTGCACCAGTATGACCTATGCTGTTTCCATAGGCAAATAGCTAATTGTACCAGGAAATGCTGGGGATATTGAGTGGCGAAATTAAGATCTTTAGACCCTGGATGTGGCTTGCTTAATTCGCGCACCAAATATTTCGTCCTCCTGCAGCATATCATGAACATTAGACGGGAAGATGTCACTGGTTTTTCTTTTTCTTTTTTCTTTTTGCTATTGATAATTTCTTTTGTGTTGGGCTGTTCACCTATACATCTCTGAGTTCTTGTATATGTCTGCAAAGTTAACTCCTAGAATCTTCTCTTGTCCAGTGCTTGTCACGTCTAGCATCCATGTTGCTGGATTATGGCCTTCTTTTATATTCAGTCCTGTAATGTTCTAAACGGATTGGAAAAAGGAAAGAATTAGAACTAGTGTTTTTACCGGAATTTAGTTCGGGTGTGTACGGCTTACTTGAAAGTATTCGACAAGATGATGTGAATTTTCTCCTAATGGGCCAACATATATTTCTTCTCCCCCGAGTTTTATTAGGAAGAGCTGCACTTTAAGCATGTTAGATTACCTTCATGCGACATTGATAACATGATTTTTCATTGAAAGTGATTAACCTCATCAAAAGCCTCAAATATGTCGATGCTTGGTTGATGTATTGTGCAAACTACTGTTCTGCCTGTGTTCACAGTGTTTCTCACAATTCTTATCACAATGGCAGCAGCCCTTGCATCAAGTCCAGATGTTGGCTCATCCATGAATATGACAGAGGGATTTGCAACAAGCTCAACAGCTATTGTTAGTCTCTTGCGTTGCTCAATTGATAGTCCAGAAATCCCAGGTAACCCTACAATCGCATCCTTCAGTGCTGTAAGTTCAACAAGTTCCATGACCTCTTTGACAAATGCCTGCACCAAATATATTGTGAGTATTCTATATTAACAGCTGTTTAATTACCATAGACTTCAATGGTATTATTTTATGTGCTTACATTTTTATATAGTAGACAGGAAACAACACTACCAAAGTACCAATCTTCAACAAATAATTGTGCAATATGAAAATAAACTTATAGAAAAGGGAGAGGAAAAAGTAAAATTATTCCTATCAGTGGACATATGCTCTTCTCCAAGAAGGAAATCCCTAACTTAAAAAAAATCTTCATCTTGAAGTAAAAATGTTTTCCACCTAAACTTAGTAGGAGTCCACATTTCCTGATTACCACCAAATATGCCACCATTCCTAAGTTACCAGCTCTACTCTCACCATTTTTGTAGCATAGTTGACCTCTGGAGGTAAACGCAGCCATGCAGAGAACATGAGGGACTCATATACTGTAACATGAGGGGAATGGATGTCATTTTGTTCACAATATCCGGAAACTCTAGAAAAGGTCTCTTGCTTTTTGGGAAATCCTGATACTTTGATGCTTCCCTCAATATGTCCACCAGTTTTTCGCCCTGCCAAAACATCCAACAGCGTTGTCTTACCTGCCCCACTGACCCCCATAAGTGCTGTAAGAACACCTGGTTGGAGCGCACCAGTTAATCCATTTAAAAGTGTTAATCGATCTTCCGTAGCTCCTTTGGCTTTCATTTCCTGGCATATTGAGTTTTATTTGCTTATTCAGATTAGCCATGACTAAGAAAAATATCACTCATAACTAAACTCTAGGTGAAATACCTTTGGCATGTCTATGGAGTACCTAATGTCTTCGAAAACCATTGTCAAGGGCATAAATGGCAGAACCATACCATCTGGTTTGTTCAAGGATCTTGCCTGACAATTTTTTGCAGCAGTAGATCTTCCATTTTCTGCATTCCTAAGGGTCAATAAGGAGATGCAATACTTTTGCACATAACTTCATTATTGTGTGCCTAACCTGGCTTTCTCTGGAATCGTGGAGAATTATTGCTATCGGATGCTTCTGTGCTCCCTTTTACTATCCTAGATTGTCTTTCCCTCACGGTCTCTTCAGAGAGGACTATCTGCCGTTTAATCGGAGCTGTCATGATTATCACGGCATTAGTGCTGCATAACTCGTACACATTAGTTCAGATTTTTGGACACTTACAATCGAAGTAGGCAAGTGCAAGCGCAAATAGGCTGTTCATAACAATAATGTAGCCAACTAGTGCACCTACACCAATCCAATACCAATAAGGTTTAGGGAAAAACCCATGACTTTTCATTACAGCAACACCTATGGTGTCAGTGGTTTGCCCATTGACAACATTAACCTGCCGTAGAGACCGGTTAGTTTTCATAAAAAAAAATAAATATTTGCCAATTGACCATAGATTAGTAAATATTGCTAAGTTTTATAGGGCACTTTTGACTTACATTCTTCCATTGCTTCCCCAAAAACTCATTTGCAGTAATGGCATTCATCGCATACATCAGTGGAGATGACCAATATCCCCAGATGAACCATTCCTTGATATTATCTGCGGTGTGATTGATACTGAGGTGCATCAGAATTTTTCCACATGTTGAGGTGTTAATTGTAATTTGTTTAAAAACACTGAAGTCGTACTCCGTGACATGAAAAATCCTCCAAGGGCTAGAAGCATAGAATCTGCAAATGCTGTGATGGTGTATGTAGTGACCATGTCCCTCCCAAGTGCTGCAAGTAGGCGAAATTTCCCATATGCCATCTGACTAACTAGAGTGAATAATAGTATCTGCTTCAACATCCTGGAAGCGTAGATTTTGCAATGTGACTTGTAGTGATGGTGAATGAAAATAGGTTGCAGATTACCGGATTTAATAGATATTGCGAAATCTGACCTGACAATGCTAGGATCAAAACCGACCATATAATAAGTCATTGCTGTCCAAACAATAGATTCCATGAGTGACACCGGAATCTTCAGCAATGACATTGGAAGCACATATGCCCATGCTGGGTATAAGTGAATATTTCTTTGTTTATAAAACACAGGGAGTCGGAAAACGGTCCACACTAGCTCTTGGTATCCGTTGAATATGCTTGTATTTAAGCCACCATACATGATCCCGATATATATTATCCCATCCTCAATATTGTTATGGTGCGGTTCAGTTCGCAGGAATACAGTCATAACTATAAAGGCTTGAAAAATGAGCTGTAAAACAAAAACAATTCCCTTAAAGTGTCAGTTAGGTGACTTAGGTCCTATTTTTGTCCCAGTTAAGTCCTATGCTATAGTTTTTGTGTGGATGTACCATGTTCTGAAATTTACTATAGGTTGTAAATCATAAAGAAATTACCTGTAGTATTCAGAAAACAATATACAATTAAGAATAGAAAATGTAGCTGAAAATATAATAAAACAACAGGAACGTATCACATGATAATTGTCTGTAACATTGGAACATAAAAACCCAGAATCTTAGGCATTTGATTGCGTCCAGATGGATACATATGCCTACAACAACTGCTAAAAGCAACCACAACTTTTCAAAAACACCCCCCTCCTCCTAAGTGATGCCAGTGTACATACGCGCTTTGCTTATGGACAGTGATGAACAGCCCTTCGATCTACACTAGTCAAATTCGATCAAGTGGCTAAGATCTTTGTTTTCAGTTCTAAAATGCCGAGAAATTAGTAAAGGTAGCAAGACTTCTCAGGAAACACAGGAAATGAAATAGGCGTCCTAGCTGTGAATATGTTTAGCGCCTTGTTTTTGAGGCGTCTCCTAGTCGTGACCTAGCCGTTGTGACGGGGGTGGGTCGCCTCGGGACGCCACAGGGTTTTAGTTACACCACAACGCCTAGGTGTCGCCTAGGCGCTGTGATGGGGGTGGGTCGCCACAGGACGCCGCAACGCCATAAAGACATGGGTCTAACGACCGTGATCGAATGCATTTTCCCATCTTTTCCGTGACCATTTTGAACCTCAAATAAAAAAGAGTCACAGTTTATTAGCTTCAAGAAAACGAAACGCAAAGTAAAACAATATGCTTGTGTAACTGTAGGAACCACCCACTGACCACACAGGTGCCTTTTCTTTTTTGAGGGGAAACACACAGGTGCTACTGCTTCCTCATGAGCGCAGACAGGGCATGTCCTTGCTTTTGGTCATTGTTCTACCAATAAATTGATTTTTATGAGTGCATGAAATGCAGTCTTGTATATATGTTGTGCAGAGGATTTGTATTGTGAACTTTTGTTTTTCTTGACCACTACCCTATACCTTTTTTTCCAGGGTCACCCTTACCCTATATTGATCCCTTTTGGAAAGCAAAAAATTCATCGTGTTGTTTTTTATGCAAACCACTTGGTATTATTATTCTGAAGTATCATTTTCTTTCATGCACATATTCATCAAAGGAGAACTTAAATGAAGTAGCACCGTACTTGCATCAGCTTGAAAATGTAAACAAATAGATTACGCTTCATCAACAGATATTCCCTTGAGAAGCAAGCTTGAAATAATTCCATCTTTCCGACACCACATTTTGCAGGTGTTAGAGCTACAGGATGAAACCTTTTCTTGGCAAAGGTGGCTTTCAAATCATCTTGTAATCTAGCTCCAACATGAAAAAATTGAAAAGCCTCTGCAAATTCAATAGCTGAGATATACTGGTAAGGTGTATCTTTTACCCAGTATTGCTGCTGATCTTTTTTCGAAGTTACCTATAATTATAATGAAAATTTTGAGGATACATTAAAATCTTTTAAAGAATTAAGTTGGTGTGAAAAATATTGAATGCATTTTTTTACGCGATATTGAATGTATTTATTACGACATACTTCCTGTAAAAAGTCGGCAAAATCCTTCCTGTGTGGACATTTGAAGCCAATCCATTCAAAGAACTCTTGGATATGTATCCTAGGGCCCTGATATACTATATTCCCATCTGACAGTAAAATGATGTCATCAAAGAGCTCGTATGTCTCTGGGGCAGGCTGTAGCAACGAGATGAGTGCTGTGCCGTCAAGAATATGGACAAACTGTTGAAGAAATTTGACTATTTGGAATGTGGTGGAACTGTCCAATCCGGTGGATATCTCATCCATGAAAAGGACCTTAGCAGGTCCCACAAGCATCTCCCCTGTATACAATCATGTTTCTTTAGCTAGATATTAGCATCCGGTTACATCTTGCTTATGCATGAATAAAGAGTATCACTAGAATTGCAATACATTTACTAAGAGCTGTAAGCTTGCATATTTCTATATAACAATATGATCGTAAGTTGTTATTCCCATTATGTGTATTCTTTAATAATGTACTAAAATGCTAGACATGTTTCCTTATAAGCTACGTAGCATGAATCAGTTATAAGAAATCTAATATTGAATATTATTGTCTTGGTATGCTGATGCGACCTCTTTTTTTCTATATAAAAAATCATAAACTTTTACCTGTAGTTACACGCTTCTTTTGCCCTCCAGAGATTCCTTGCATCATAGGATCACCGACTAGGATATCTGAGCACGTTTCAAGCCCCAAATTCTGCAAGATACAAATAAATAGCTTTGTAACTAATTCTCTTCGTGATGTCCTAGGTTATAGTTCACTTTTTAGCTGAAGCAAGTAAACTGAAGGAAATGGATGCAGATAATTGGATCAGTCTGTAGACCTTAAGAATATAGTCAGTAACAATGTCAGCATGTCCTTTCTGTGATGATGCCTGTCAAAATGAAATGAACTGAATAAGCTCCTAAAATTCTAGAGGATACACAAAGTGAAAGTGTTTTGTGACCAAGTTTTTCTACTGGTTGTCTTCACTGATATGTTGCAGTTACTACATCAGGGACAGTTCAAGCTTTTAATGAGGTAATTTGGGTTATGGATATTTATTGTACTGTTAAATTCTTAACAGGGTATGAATTTTTCATTCCACCACTATATATTACATATTAAAGTATAACTATATTAGTATCGCCATCCCATTAAAGTTATTGTGATCATGTACCATGACGATATGTATTTGTGACCATACATATCCTTCTGTCTATACAAGGAAATTAGGAATGAAAGGAAAGCAGGGGGAACAAGGGTGTGTTTTAGATGGCCATCTCTTCAGTAAGGCAAGAAACCGGCCAGTTGTGGTTGAGTTTAGGGAATCAGCAACATAATGGATGATGCTCTATGGTGGACCTGTGACGTCCGTACATTCTCAGCATTGTGCGATTTATTCATCTCCTTGTTCAAAATTTGGATTCACTCTTGATGATTATAACCTAGTTTCTTGTTCAGAAAACCTTGTGCTATTCATAACATTATAAGCCTAACTTTATCAGGTATGTTTCTTATGTGAAAACCAGTGTATCATGATTCACTTTATACTAATTTGTTCCGGATGCTTGTAGCGCCGTTCATGGTTTTATCTTCGACTGGTTGTCTTCCTGGCATAATGGCACACTTTAAATAAGAGGATGCCGAGTAACTATCAAATATAACTTGCTCTCGTGTAAAGCAATGCCATTGCAGTAGGTTGAAGTTTTCCAGTGCACTTCAGTTATCCTTGCCTTCATGAAGAGATCAATGTCGGGATCAGGCTTTATGTTTGCAGTTTTTTCCCTCGTTACAAGCTCTGACGACAGCCCTGCAGATGTGGACTATGGTTAATAATAATTCGGCAGTTTATATGCGAGCATGTTGTGGCAGTTGCCAGCTACCTTGGCGTGCTCCTATTCCTTGGCAGCGGGCAGAAAACGAAAGTGTCTCTCGGACGGTCATCTCTGCCAAATGTATGTCTTCCTGGCTGACATATGCTGCAATTTTTTGTGGAACAAACTCATCCAACATACGCCCATTGAAGGTAATGATCCCTGACATCTGTTTTCAGTCTTTCGCATTAACTCCTGATCCAGACATTACGAAAGCAAAGTTCCTATATATGTACTTCATGAAATTTCCTAATTTTTCAGATAAGGCTTGTTACCTTTAGGGATGAATCAAGCTGTCCTGCCAAGGCCAATAATAAGGAAGTCCTGCCAGAGCCTGGAGGTCCTAATAGTAATGTCAACCTGCAGTTGAGAGTGGCTCGTAGCAATTGCTTAGTCATGCGATTAAGATGTGATTTTTTATATATTAAATTAGTACCTGGAAGGTTTGATGATCCCACTAATTTCATGTAGTATCGAAATCTTAGCTTTCTTGGTTGGAATGATATGAAGAAAGTTCAACGCCTCCTGTTCCATTTACCACGTAACAATTATTACCTCATAACACACTCATATTATCAGTTATTACAATATTACTTCAGATAGGGTACCTCCAGCTTATTCATAAAGAAGTTGGCTACTGTAGGTATCCCTCTCTTCCCTACATATGCTTCTGCACTTATGCTCAAGTTTTCGAACCGAACTTCTATTGTTGGGGTCTCCATCCCGGCACTGGAATGGAAGCAAAATTATGACAGAACTTGCACACAAACTATTTTCAGTAATGCTGTATATGAATCGTTTAGGAAGATTCGTCGATTGATTGCAAATTTAAATATGAAATTTGTAGTTTTTTTTATTTTATGCACACATATATGAAATAGGTGGCATTTCGAATCACACATGAACACAGCTAAACCTAACCTAACCTTTCTTTACACCTGATATAAAGATGGATCCTGCGTAGTTCACTAGTTCACATGACAGTCTCAGAATCTTAGAAGCCTAAACATGTCTTCTCTCAATGTTATTTTTCAAGAAAACCAAAATATATCTAAAACTTATCTTCCTCTCAGATAAAGAGGGGAGAAATTTTTTGTGGAAAAGAAAGGGGGAGAAAGTCATGTGCAAGACTACGCAAGTGCAAGACTACGCAAGTGAAAGGACACACACACACACACACACACAAAGAAACACCCTGGATTTTGAGAAGCACGTGACATTACTCCACTTTTTTTCATGAAAAGTAGTTGAAATTTTCTCAAACTTTTTCAGAGGCCGAACGCGGCTCCTATCTTGCGAGATTCTCAAAGATCAACTTTGCAAGAACAACAACAACGCATCAGCCGATCTTGCTTACCTGTCCATCCTCTGCTTGATCCTGGCCAAGAACTCGCCGTTGTCATCCTGAGGCACCTTCACCAGCCTCTCCTCCGGCCCCAGCTGCCTCTGATCGGCAGCGCCATTCTCCTCCTCCTCCGCCGCCTTCACCTCCTCGCCATGCCTCGGCGAGCAGCTCCCACCCCCGGTTCTTGGCGCCGCGTCAGTCTCCATGTGAAGCACTGACGCGGCAAGCGTGGGCACTTCTGTTTCTGGCGTCGCAGCCTGAAACCGCAAGTGACAGAGGCGTTATAGCAGGCCTGGGATTGTCCAGTGCACTGGCAAGCAGTAGTTGCGTCCAATGCATGGGCGCCACTGGCCATGGACATGTGAGGGAGGCGTCCTCTGGTAAGTACACTAACACAGCTTATTATTTTCTTCAAAGAAAAAGTCACGATCTTTGTCCTCCGCTCCAAACACCCAGAAGAAAGAAGCAGAAACACTACTTTATTTTGTGTATGCATTCACTTCAACATCTCACCATTTTATTTGCACTTGCACTCACTCTCTCAAAAGGATCAAAGAGTCAGCCAAAACTTGACAGCACTTTGTGGCAATGTGGCGACGCTAACCGAGTAAAAGCATCACTATTTAATTATCTACTTAGCAAGAAGAAGTATTTATTTTTTTTGCGAGGAAAAAAAGTATTTCTTTTATCAAAGTAACATTTCTTTTTACCGTTCTGATATAATTTATTTGAGTATGACCTGATTATCCATTTCATTTAATTACCTTTCAGAAATTAGAGCAATGTTCTTTCACAGCCTGCATACAAAGATTTTCTTCCTGTTGGACCAGACTCAAAATGAAGGTACCATGGACATCCTGGTTTCAATACCCAGACGTTCCTCTCTTTCCAAAGGTACCTAGCTAGTGAGCAGGATGGAAGCGATATCTTACCCACGGCTAAGAGCTTGGTCTTGTGGATAGTTGGTTTGCAGCTACATTTGAGGTTAAGATTATGCCTCCCATGTTGTGGATTATGCAGCAGCATCAAAATAATAACTGACGACATGGACATATCATTGGCAGCTACTCTGCACATTGGTCGGACTTTTGTTTTTAGAAAATGGAAATATACATTTGGTGGAGACAGGAGAATTTCCTAAGGAGAACAGCTACATCAATTGCAGGTGGCGCTGCTCATAAAGGAAGACACTGCTTCTTTTGCATATTGCTGTCGCCAAGGACCATCACTGGTGATTGCAGATACAAATGAGAAAAGACAAGAAGCACCTCGGATTTTGACTGATGTTGTTTAATTGCTATTATTCTAATTTTGTTGCTGCAGAGAAATCTCTGTAATAACTATAAACTGGATGCTTATCCATGGGCAGCTTTGGATGCTGAAAAAACATGCACATATCATATAATAATTTATTTATATGCATGGCAACAACAACGTAGAAGCTCTGGTTTTGAGTGTGAGCTTTCATGCCATTCTTTTTTTTTTTTCATAGATGGGCCACAGAGGGGCCCATCGGCGCCAGCGCGTCGCCGGCCGGTGTGGTAGCGCTAGGAACCCTCTGGTTCGGTCCACCACACCCAGGTGAGGCACCCGGGTGAGTACCACGACTCGAACCCGGGTGGGCAGCCTGAGCACCAGCTCAGCTGACCAACCGAACCAAGTTCGGTTCTCAATGCCATTCTTTTTTCTACTCTTTCATATAGCAGACATAAACCACATTTGACAATAAATTATTAATCAGTATCTCTCAGTCTATATCCAGATAATAACAGAACTATACCTTGACTCAAAGTTGTCGATTTTCTTTGGCGACCATCTAAACATCATTATTTGAGCAATCGAAAGACATTCGAGTTACACAGTTGGTAACTACATACTATCCTGCACAACCCACCCAACTTGGCGCTTTGACAAATTTTCATATGCGCTAAAATAACCTCTAATTTCTGCAAGGGAGAATCTATGGATACCATTCTAGGCTTCTAGCACTTTTGCACATACCACGGATAAGAGAAACAGATATTTTGATTCTTTAACCTTACGTATTTGTTTCAAAATTAGAATGACATGCTTCTATCGTGTTACAAATTCTCATCCTGGAGTGCAACTTTTGTTGCTGGCAAAAACTTCCAACCAAGATGAAGAACACCAGAGATGCAATCTCAAGCACTCTGAATTACCATCAGTTAGCAGGAGAAAAAAGAGAGCCTTTTCAAGAATCTGACGGCACAGTGGCACCGGAAAGTGTGCCGCTTCTCCGCTTATCCTCGTCCATGCTCTCCACGATGAGCTTCCACAGCGCGCGGCGCGAGTCCTCGACGTGGCGGCGCGCGACGAACGGGTGCGCGAGCAGCTGCGACACGGTGGCGCGCCGCCTCGGGTCCTTCTGCAGGCACGCCGCCACGAACCCGCGCAGCTCGGCCGACGCCACCATGCCCTCCGGCACCGTCGGCGGCTCCTCGTCGCAGATGGCCCGCCTCAGCTGCTCGTACGGCGGCCACTTCAGCGAGGGGAAGAAGGGGCGGCGCCCCAGGAACAGCTCCAGGACGGTGACTCCGAAGCTCCAGACGTCGACGGCGGCGGCGCCGCTGGGGCCGGCGCGGGCGTTGGGCACGAACCGCTCGGGGCTCTTGTACGCGGTCGCGGCGACGGCGATGGAGACGCGGACGTCCTCGCCGGCGCTGTCTCGGAAGATCCTGGACTCGCTGAAGTCGCCGATCTTGACGTCCCCCTTCGAGCTGACGAGAACGTTGTCGGGGTTGAGGTCGAGGTGCGCGACGCCGCGGGAGTGGAGGTGAGCCAGCCCCTCGAGGCACCCCGCGGCCACCTCGGCGAGGGCTGGCTCCGGGAGGCCGCGCCCGCCGCGCCGGGCGAGGACGGCCGCGAGCGTCCCGGCGTCCATGAGCTCGAGCACGTACGCGATCACGTCCTCGGGGTCGCTGAGGACCGCGTGGCAGCGCAAGACGTGCGGCGACCCGGCCGACCGGCGGTGCGCCTCGGCCTCCTCGTCGCTGCTGTCGCGCTCGGGGTAGTTGGCCGTCTTGAGCGCGAACACCGCGCCGGTGCGGCGATGGCGCACCTTGGTCACCACGCCGCAGGCGCCCGCGCCAAGGTAGCAGATCTCCTCCAGGTCAGACAGACGCAGCTCCTCGCTCCCCGCCGGCGGCGGCGGCTTGGACGTCGTCTTCTCGTGGGGCTCGGCCGAGGGCCGGCGGAAGAACTCGTGCGGCGCGACGACGGGGAACGCCGCCGGGCGAGCCATCGGGCGCGGGGAGGAGAAGACGGCGCTGCCGCCGCTGCTCTGGGCCGGGACGTCCGCCGCCGCCATATGGGATTCGAGTACGCGAACGGAAGCGGGCGCCCGAGGGTTCTGGGAGGCGGGGATTTATAGGCCGCGAGCTCGAGTACGAATCGGATCGGGACAGGGCTGGCTGCTAGTGAAGTGGCGCGCAAGTTGTTTGATCAGCAGCTGGCGGAGGCGTGCTGGGAGAAATCCGAGAGAGGACAGGAGGGAGGGAGGTGGGTCCACCGGTCAGTGACTGGGAGCTGCTTGACTTGGAGTGAAGACCAAGGTAAGGTCAAACGCGGGTCGTCCGACACGAGGAGCAGTCAGATGGATGCCGAAACCGGAAGCGCTTTGTTAAGACCGGATCTGGATTATTACGACAGGACTCGCGTTCGCGTCGTGCGCGACCATCGGAATTTTTTTCAAAATAGTATTATTTAATTGGAATTTACAAAAATAATATCAAAATTGACAAAATTACAGAAATAATACCATGTCGTACGTTGAACGCACGAAAACTCAATTTTCGTGCGTTGAACGCACGAAAACTCGGTTTTCGTGCGTTAAACACACGTATATACGTATTTTCGTACTTTGAACGTACGACAATATAAAATATGCTATAGAATGCTATTTTCGTGTGTTGGTTGCACGAAAATTAAGTTTTCGTGTATTCAATGTGCGACAATAGGTCCAAATACAATAAAAATGAAAAAAATGATGAAAATACATATTAATAATTTTCGTGCGTTGAACGCACGAAATAGGAAATTAATTTTTTTTCAACATGCAAAATCGATTTAGCTATTTTATGATGCAAGCTTTCACTTTGTTAAGTTACATAAGTTTTTCTAACGTTAGGAAGGGGGATTTTTGCGAAGGAACAAGGAAAAGTGTTGTGTATTTTTGCATGAGATAAGTGCATATTTTTATTTTTTAACACAAATTCGGTGGTTCATGCTAGTTTGTCAAAGAGAAGATGTGTTTACATTATATATCACAAAATATTTTGTGTTTTTCAAGCAATAAGTTTCAAGCAATAAGCTGTATAATTTTTGGATCAGGAATTAAAATAATGTAAACACATTTCTCTTTGACAAACTAGCATGAACCATCAGATTGTGTTAAAAAATAAAAAATAGGTAGCTTATGTCATGCAAAAATACACAACACTTTTTCTGGTTCCGTTGCGCAAGAATCCCCCTTCCTAACGTTAGAAAAACTGTGTGTAACTTAACAAAGTAAAGGCTTGCATCATAAAATAGCCAAAATCGATTTTGCATGTTGAAAAAAAAAATTAATTTCCTATTTTCGTGCGTTCAATGCACGAAAATTATTAAATATGTATTTTCATCATTTTTTTCATTTTTTATTGTATCTGGACCTATTGTCGCACATTGGATACACGAAAACTTAATTTTCGTGCAACCAACACACGAAAATAGGATTCTATAGCAATTTTATATTGTCGTACGTTCAAAGTACGAAGATTCGTATTTCGTGTGTTCAACGTACGAAAATCGAGTTTTCGTGCGTTCAACGCACGAAAATTGGGTTTTCGTGCGTTCAACGTACGACTTGGTATTATTTCTGTATTTTTTTGATTTTGATATTATTTTTGTAATTCCAAATAAAATAATATTATTTTGAAAAAAATTCTCCGAAGCTCCTCCAATCTCCATGTGTCTTGACAGAGTCTCCACCGTCATCTCCATCGCCAACCGCCGCCCTGGCCTCGTCACGCCGCCTACCCGCGGTCTTTGTCGCCGACTCGCCGTCCCCAACGACCTCACCACCGCGCCACGGTCCGCTATTGTCTTCTCTGTTTCTTTTTTTTTCTTTTTTTCTTTTTTGAGCAAGGTCTTCTCTGTTTCTTGATCTCACTTCCGTTCGCGTTGGGCCGAATCTTCTATGTTAATTTCGCGTGGGCTGGGGCGCGGCAGCCGCACGGAATACTTTCCGTATTGAAAATGGGAAAAGATTTTTTACTGCATGCAAGGCACTTCTATTGCAATCTAGCAACATTTAACGTAGTGTGCAAATTTGTACTATGGCAAGCAATTTTCTTGTCTCCTTTTCTTCTTATGAGGAACATGCTGTGAATTTTGGTTACTTGTAAAAAGAATGATTCAACTTGAAAAATTATGGGTAAAAATTATCATGCTTTAATGAAAAGCAGAGCACCAGCCATTTTTACTTAAAAAAAAGATATATCACTGGTATGTACTACGGCGAGTACGTAGTTGCATGTTTGAGCGGAGGTGGGATTTTGGCCACTACGGCGACGAGCTCTTGCTGTTGATCTCTTTTGTTCTGATGGCGCATTATCATCCAACCAGGGACGAACCAGACATGTACATGCAACGCATTCTTGCAGTTATCTATACATCAGTATAAACATAACAGAAGATAGGCTGAAGTCAGCAGAGGAGGCGGTGTTTTCTTGCCTCCAACTGATAGTTTTCTTGAGTACTGGTTTCAAACAATTTCTAGGCGTGAGGATTTATTTACAAAATACTAGGCGATCTTTCTAAACAAGAGAAAAGCTTCTATAACTTAAAATATAACTATAAAGAATTCAAAATATGGTGTGCACCAATATGCACACATCCCAAACTGTAGTATATCAACTTGCTTCCCAGCTCCTATCGTCATCATCTCTTCTGGAAGTTGAACTTCATGATGGCAAAGCCAAACAGGAAAGCGAAGAGCACTGCAAACGCCGCGACAATGGCGGCCACCCCTCCCAACCAACTGTGCTTGAAGTCGAAATAATCCTCGACGAAATGCATCACGAGTTTGCCGTCATCCATTGGCGTTGCATTGTCCCCAAACTGTGACACGACGAGCCCGTACAATGTCCATGCTACGGGGCATATGTAGCAGTACCACCTCCACCAGATCGGCACTTTCTGAACATAGCGTCAAGCCAGAAAAGAAATGAGTTACGCAAACGGATGAAAATTAGAAGCAGGTACGGTGACACTACGAGGGTGAAGGAGCTTACCGGTCGGGGGATGATGAACCCAGAGAAGAGGTTCCAGATGGCGTAGAATGCCGAGGAGACGATAGACGCAATGTGGTAGTTTGGTGTCAAGCCGACAGCCATCATACCATAGAATGTGAAGTAGAGAAGTGTGAAGTAACCGAAGAAGAGGTACCAGAAAAACTTGGCAGCCGTCCACTCAAATCCAATCATCGAATACACTATGACCCCATATAGGATAGCCTGAACCAGTGCGTATGGGAGCTCAATGACAACCTGCGAGGATGTAAGCTGATCAGTGTCCAGCTCTCAAAAATATGTGGCAACCTGCAGCAGAAAGGGAAGTCTGGAAGTGATTTCCAGGAGAACCATTCACCTGGCCAAATGCATACGGGAAAGCTGAGTACATGCCGGCAGCTCTTTCACGGTAAAAGACAGTGCGTTCCACAGCTACCACTGGCTGAACTGACGTACAATTCATAACGCCGATGAACAGAACCGCAGAGTACATTGACCCCATAGCATTAAACAAGTCTTGTGACGTTTTCCTGGAGTATGAAGCAAAATGTGAAAAGATTTAGAAGGTGGCCACTTATTTTTTATGCATGCAATGGTACAATCTGGCATTACTTACACTTTGCCGCCAAGATCCCAGAAGATGGTGCCGAGGAGGAGAGCAATGATGGTAGTGAAAAAGAACCTAACGGTATTGTAAGCAGGGTTCCTCCAGTATGACAGGTTCTGCTTCCATAGGCAAGCCATACACTGTGTGAAGGAAGACTGCGAATACTTGCTAGGGAAGTGCAGATCACTTGAACCAGGCGCTGGTTGGCTTAATTCCTTTATCAAGGCCTTGTTTCTCCTGTAAAACGAAACAACCAATACATCATCCAACTGCAGAAATGCTCTCGCGAACGAAATTTGGAGAATACTGAAAAATGCACAGTGCAATGGAACGTAGTAATTAATACTCAAGCTAACTATATACGTAATACCCACGAACCTTTGACCTATCATACTTTATTTTAGTTATACTTTGTGCTCCGACTAGTTCCTAATCTGAAACCTGTGGCTACTCTGAAAGTGAAGCGGTTTGTAAGATCAGAAGTTACTTACTGAAAGAGTTCAGATTTCTTGTATAAGTCACTGAAATCAACGCCTAGAATTTGTTCTTGAGAGACTGTAGTCACTTCCAGCATCCATGTTGCTGGATTGTAGCTTTCTTTAATTTTGCTAACACCTTGAATGCCCTGCATAATATGAAATCACAAAATCTTATCAGCCACTTTACAAGAATTTGATAAATGCATATCCAAATTTCGTTGATGTCACTTTACCTCAAAATATTTGATCAACTCTGACGAATTATGGCCTAGTGGACCAACATAAATCTCTTCTCCACCACGCTTCAGCAGGAAAAGCTGCAAGGATTGATAAAACAGTTCAGACCTTGCAAATTGGTTAAAGGTTTGGAAAACCAGCCACAAGAAATTGATGGTCAACCTAGCACTTATTCATGGATTAGCTAGATGAAATCTCCTGTGTGCATTCTCACTCACCTCATCAAATGCTTCAAATATGTCAATGCTAGGTTGATGTATCGTGCAGACCACGGTTCTACCAGTATCGACAGTGTTCCTCACTGTCCTCATCACAATTGCAGCTGCTCGAGCATCAAGCCCCGAGGTTGGCTCATCCATGAAAATGATTGAAGGATTTGCAACAAGTTCCACAGCAATAGTGAGCCTTTTCCTCTGCTCAGTTGACAAACCATTCACCCCAGGAAGTCCAACCAAAGCATCTCTCAATGGTTTCAGTTCCACAAGATCCATCACCTCCTCAATGAAGATCTGCACAGCACACTCAAAAAAGTAAGCAGCCGTCTACAGGGTATCAACAAAATGCAGAAATGACAGCTATTGGTGTGACTAACCTTTCGTTTGTTCGAGTCTACTTCCTTGGGAAGCCGAAGCCATGCTGAGAATAGCAATGACTCATAAACTGTAACCTGTGGTGAGTGGATATCATTCTGTTCACAGTATCCTGATACACGTGCAAAGGTCTCTTGATTTTTCCGGTATCCTGAAATACTAATGTTTCCTTCAATGTACCCACCAGTCTTTCTCCCTGCCAACACATCCATCAGAGTAGTCTTTCCTGCACCACTGACACCCATCAGCGCCGTCAACACCCCTGGCCTGAAAGATCCACTGACACCTTTGAGGAGCTCCAAACGATCTTCAACTACGCCTTGTACTTTCATTTCCTGAATTCAAATTTACACACAAGGTTACAAAAAAAGTGATCAATTATCACTGAAGATATTGCCAAGAAGCAAGTTTCTTTCTTTACCGGTGGCATGTCAACAGAGTATCTGACATCGTCGAAGGTGAGTGAAAGCGGGACAAATGGGAGGATCATCCCCCTTTGAGTTGGAGCAGAACTATCTTCTACTGTTCCTGAATCAGATTCGGTGTTGAGTCCTGTTGACCGATGAGTGCTTACTGATGCCAAGTGATTGCCATTCAGAACATCTCCGGTAATGGTTGCATGCTTCTCCTTCAGCTCCTCTTCAGACACTGATGGCCGCGAGCCGCCATATGCTGGAGATAACAAAAGAGTACGTTTGCAGGTTTAGCTATTGTGACAAAAACAACAAATAGCAAACAATGAGCACATAGTTTCACAGATACTTACGCCTAAGGTATGTAAGGGCAAGAGTGAAGAGTGCGTTGAAGAGTAAGGTGAATCCAATCAATGCACCAAATCCAATCCAGTACCACTTTGCTTCCGGGAATACTCCACGGGACTTAAGGATTTGCACACCTAGGGTCTCGTTGGAAGCAGTGATATTCAATATTTTATCCCAGCTGTGCCCAAGCATTTCATTCACGGAAATGGCATTCTGGGCATACATCATTGGGGAAATCCAGTAACCCCAAATCCACCATTTCTTGATTTTTTCTGCAAGATTAGATACAAATAAGTCGACATTTATGAAGAAGCTGCATTGCAATGAACAACAAAAAGAAAAAGACACAGGAGAATTCTGACCTCTTACAAGAAGAAATCCTCCCAACACCATGACAACTAGCAACATGAACGATGCAAAGACATTCGCAACAATCATGTTCCTCGCTGCCCCACCAATGAATCGGAAGAGTGACGCTGCCATCTGATTGACTGCAAATAGAAGCAGATACTGCTTGAAGAACCTGAGAGAAACTACCACTGTAAGAACATTTGCAGCACATTACCAAAGTAAAACACAGCTAAGCATACACGTTTGCGAACGGTCCTTCAGCCTAGTGGTTGAGGTGGCTTAGTAGCACCCCCAAGGTCCCGGGTTCGACTCCCAGAGGGAGCGAATTTACGGGTTGGGGTAAAAAAAAAATCCCCTCGCTTGTCCCACGCCAAAGCACAGGTCTAAGGCCCGGCCCAGGTCGTGGTCGTTCTCACAGGGCTACGGTGCCGCTGTGTAAGGGTGGGACATGGGTTCGGTGGATTTTCTCGGCCTGCGTGAGAAGGTCTTCTTCTTAATTGAATACCGTGGGGGCGGTCTTACCCCTACAGGCCGAGTTTTTTAAGCATACACGTTTGTTATAAAGTGATCCAAAAGGTGATGGCGAATCTCACCTGCCGGCATTTGGATCAAACCCAATGACATAGTATGTCAAGAATACAAATCCGCCAACCTCGATAAATGTCATGGGCATCTTGAGGATCCATGTGGGTATAGTGTAGGACCACGCAGGAAAGAAAAGGAGGTCCCTTTGCTTGAAGAATACAGGCAGCTTGAAAACAGTAAGTGCCAACTCAGAAAAGCCATTGAACATGATTGTCATGACTCCAAAGAAGATAGCACCTAGGTAGATGCCACCATCGGTCACCGAGTCATGCTTCATTTTTGTGCGGAAGAAGAGAGTCATTGCAATGATTGACATCATCATCAGCTGTAAAGCGAGAGCATCGAGATGTTAATCATGTTGCTGTTTTCCCTTACATGCCAATCAATTGGACTAACGGCAATTACCTGGAAGGTTCTGAAAATGTAGACGAAAGAATTCCTCTTCATGAGGAGGATCTCCCGGTCTATGTTTGCCTTCAGCAGCTCCTTGCCACTCACGCCGTACCTGGTGGTGGTCAGCGCAGCTGGATGGCTCTTTCTCTTGTCAAACGGAACAGCAAGCTCATTTGCCATGGCTCTCCCAGTGTGGAATGACTTGAATGCAGTTGAAAACTCCTTCACAGTCACAAACCGATAAGGTTGATCACGGCGCGCCCAGTACTGTCTCTGATCCTTTTTTGAAGTTACCTGCTCATCATTTCAATGGAGATTAGTTAACAAGAATACATACACTACGTTGAAGTACACTGCACAGTACGTACTTCCTGCAAGAAGTCAGCGACACCCTTCCTTTCAGGGCATCTGAACCCCATGGACTCGAAAAATTCAAGCACATTCTCTCGGGGACCCTGGTATACCATCTGTCCGTCTGAAAGCAGTATGATGTCATCGAAAAGGTTGTAAGTCTCAGGCGCCGGCTGCAGCAAGGAGATGACAGCTGTGCCACCGAGGATGTGAACGGACTGCCTCAGCGAGTTTACAATCTGGAATGTCGTGGAGCTGTCAAGGCCAGTTGATATCTCATCCATGAAGAGCGCTCTGGAAGGCCCAACTAGCATCTCACCTACAGGATACATCCAAGGAAAAATCACTTACAGCACACTTATGCAAAGGCAATGTTTGAACGAAAATGGCTGCCTGTTTTACCAGTTGTAACACGTTTCCGTTGTCCACCAGAGATTCCCCTCAGCAGCTCATCCCCTACCATTGTGTCTGCACATATCTCTAGTCCTAATATCTGCAGCAGGTGACATGCATATAATAAAGACATATTAGATTAATTCAATCTGAAATTACTCGTGGTTGCAGCTAAAGGTTGCATGTACCTTGAGAATATAGTCAGTGACGACATTGGCCTCTTGCCCTCTCATTGCAGACGCCTAATTAGGTTAAGCAGAAAAGCCATCATAAGTCTTCGTATTCGATAAGTTAATCATTATGAAGTAAAAGCAACAGATAGCAAAAATCTACTGGGTTTAGTCGGGTTATGAATACTTGCCTTCATGAATGCATCGATATCGGCATCAGGTTTGATGTTTGCTGCCTTCTCCCGCCTTGACAATTCAGTCAGCATATCTGGCAACATAAAAGGAAAGAAAGAAAAACTGTTAAGTATATCAATCAAACCATGCAAACACCGTGTAATCTGCAAGACGCCCAACTGAGGTGAATGTGCTTTTGTTATGACTGACTGCTCAGAATCGTACCAAAACGAGAGCCAACACCCTGGCAACGGGCGGAGAACGCAAGTGTCTCCCTCACAGTCATCTCTCCTATGTGGAGGTCATGTTGGCTGATGTACGCCGCTGTCCTCTCAGGCACAAACTCCGTCATCTCGTGCCCATTGTAGGTCACTTTGCCTTTAACCTGCATAATATTCCAGTATGAGCAACCTATATAAGCAAGACAGCAAGTAGCCACAAACAGTGCCATGTTTCTTGGCTGCTCATTTTGTACAGAAGTTGAGTGTAAACAAGATGCTGATGAAATGGGCATGACGAACAAATTGGTAGTTCGAATGCATAATTTAGTATAGTATTCCATTTGTAGAACCTTGAGGTCTTTGTCAAGCCTTCCAGCCAACGCGAGCAGCAAGGTGGTCTTGCCTGATCCGGGCGGGCCTAACAGCAGAGTCATCCTGCACCAACGTGAAGAACGTGAGGCGGGACTGGTGGAAGTAGCGAAGTAATTGAGTCCCAAGAGATTCATCAGTGTACTAATTAATCCAATTTCCAACAAATGGCAGAAAAGAAAAGTAGAATTGCTCTCCGGGTTGTCCCAGTAAACATCACGTCTCAGCACCCAGCCTGATTTTCATGAGGAATGAAAAAGACAGACAGGGGAGATGGTTTAAGTACCTGCAGGGCTTGATGATGCCACTGACGTCGTGGAGGACGGGCATGGTCTGCTTGCTGCTGGGCAGTATGTGCAGCGCGTTCGCCGCTTCCTGAACCAAACAACAAGACGCGCACCAATCAAAATCAATCGCCTTTATCGATGTCGCGGGCGCGCTCGCGCAAGGCAGAGGCTAAGGAAGTTGCAAACGCGGAGGAGGGCCGGGGATGTGCTCTGCGTTACCTCGAGCGTGTTGACGATGGAGTTGAGGACGGTGGGGAGACCGCTGCTGCCGACGCGCACCTCGGCCTCCGCCTCCAGGTTCTCGAACCGCACCTCGATCGTGGGCATGTCGATCCCGACCCTGCACCGCCAAACGCGCGCAATTCATCAAACACCCGGCGGGCGAGGGAAGGGAGAGGGCCACCACCGCGCGGCGAATTCACGGGTCGCCGCCAACTGCTAGGCACCGTCGCGCACGGCACTCACCTGTCGGCGCGCTCCTTGAGCTTGAGCAGGAAGCGCTCGTTGTCCTCGTCGGCGACGCGCACGAGGCGCTCCAGCAGCGCCCGTCGCTCGCGCGGGCCGAGGCTGAGCACGTCGACGTCGACGACGCCCTTGGCCGCCGCCTCGTCGCCGCCGAGGCCGAGCGGGACGATGGCGCGGCGGACGCGGTCGTGGGTGGGGAGCCGCTCGAGCGCCGCCCACCGCAGCGCCTCCTCGTCGTCCTCCTCCCTGGAGGAGCGCGAGAAGACGTCGTCCCCGCGCCGCCACATGGACCCGCTGTCCCCGCGCCGCATGCTCACCACCTTGTGGATCTCCCCCGCAGGGTCCATCTCGCCGCCGCCTTCTCCACCAACCCCGAGCCGATCCGAAGCTTTCCCGCCGCTGCGATTCTCCCCTACTGTGCCTAGTGGAATGGAGCGGCTTTCGTGCAGCAGTCTGCACCCGGCTGCTTCGAATGGGAGAGCGCCGAGGACGGAATGGGGTTTATGTAGGGGTGGGGGCGGTTGTGACGGGACGGGATGGTGGTGAGTTGGCGGTGGTGGTGGTCAGCGGTGTGGGCCCCGGAGGGGAGGCCGCCGCTTGGCTACCAAGACAGGCAGCTCGCCGAGTCCTCGCGCCCGCCGAGTGCGTCGCTGCGTTCTTCCTCCGGTCCTCGCTCGAGGGTCGCGGACTTCTAGAAGGGGAGCTGTTAACGCCCATTGAACCAAGGAGTAATTGCAAATGAACCATATTTTTATTTATTTTTTGGATGAATCAACCATATTTTTAAGTCTAATTGTGAAACAATCATTAATATTAAAATTCTGTGATTTTGTCATAGTTTTCAAAAAATCTATGATGATCTTGCACGGTATTTTTTTACAATTTCACTACAGATTTTCAAAAGAATATGTGATGATCTTGCGAAATCTGAAAAAAAAAGCTGTGATGATATAGCAAAATCTGAAAATCATTGGTTGTTTGTAAAAATTATGGTCAAAACTCTATTGTCTCTTGATCCAACGTGCTGCGGCCTTCTAGAACGAGTGCAGCGGCGGCGTTTGGTCCGGTCATCAGAAAAAAAAGAACGAAGAAATTCCGTGGACCGTTTACACAGACATGACAAGTGGGGCCTTCCGTTTGGGCGACTCAAATTCCCAGGGTGATGTATGCATGCCGATCGAGGAGTACAAAAGGGATCGGAGGTAAAACGTGATGTGTGGCCGGCTGGCTTTGGCATCTTCTGCTGCCAGGGGGAAAACGTGGTAGATTCTGCTGCCAAAGCTGAAAAAGGCTACTGCTAATAACGTTAGCCTCCTCTTTTACATTTTATACACGAAAATATCCGACTCAAAAATAAGCACGAAAATATCAGCGACTCAGTTGTGAAAGTTCTGCTGTCATACCGTTTGGAAACGTCCAAACATACAATTTCAACATGATGATTCACCTTTTTGAATCGGTTAGGTGACTTTAAGCCATGCTTTTTCGAGATAGAGGTCCATTTGGCTATTGAAATGTAAAAAGTGTCACGTAAATTTCAAAGTAGACAAATGTTTCAATGCACAATCTTCTCTCACATACAATTCTTACTTCCGGCAATTGTCAAAAAATAGGTGCCCTCCTCCCCCTTTCGAAAGTGCCGCCCGGATCTCTCCATTAAGTTTCTATATTATGTGTGGCATGACTTAAGGCTCATGCAACTCAAGGTGAGGACAAAATCATATACTACACAATTGTCAAACCAAGAGCTGAGCACAAAATCATGTACACACAATTAATTGTCAATCCCAAGACACAAGGGTTAGGGAGGTCAGTAGACAGCTAGCCATGCCTATGGTGTTGGGGAAGGAACAACAATAGGAGTGATTGTTCTTATTTTGAAAATAGGCAAGCGTTACCTAAATGTAAGGACTTCACTTTTTCAATGCACGATCTTCATTGGTGTGAAATCATGAAACCTAAACCCAAAAAATGTAATTTTTTTTCGCTCTTTTGTCTTGTACAGTTGTTGCTTCCGGCTAATATCAAGAAGAGAGTCTCTTATCATGAAACCTAACCCAAAAAAATGGAGGGAAGAAGCATGGCGTTAAGGGTGTCTTATCTAGCTATATAGCTCCATTCAACAAAACATTAAACAATCCTGTGATAATTTCACCACAAAAAGGTGTAGTTATCGGCCCTATCGGCACATTCCTATGCAACTCCAGTTCAAACGGATCAACTCAAAAAAGTAAAAAACATTAATTCAACGGATGATAACCTGCTTTACGTGCGCAGACAAAGCGGAGAAAGCTCGCTCAAGTGATTGTTAATGTCACAGACCACGACGACACCCGCCCTCCAATCAGAACGCTAACCCAGTTCCCACGCCACTCTCAGTCATCGTGAGGATTTACGATTTTGCTACTTTGTATTAAATCTCAAACTATATTCGTATTTCGTCTGCAGCAGCCTGCTGCGACACCGTCAAAATTGCATGACAGCCCTGCAAAGTATAATTTATATTCCTCAAAGTTGATTGTCTGCCAATTTGTCTAACAAATCTGGCGTGCCAATTATTTTCTTTGCAACAGATTGGAAAAATATTCTAAAAATAATAAAGTGTCTCTCGACATATAACAGTAGTCCCACTATTGTGCTGATTATAAGATATATGGCGCGGCGAAGAATTGTGCATACAGTATCTCTTTTTTTTTTTTTTTGAGGAATGTGCATACAGTGTTTCATATGGGCATATAAGTGCAAGCAGGTATGAATATATGATCAAACTTTTTTTTCATTGCGGGGAATATATGATCAAACTTGTGGACCAACTGCACTTTTTGCAGTTTCTCGGACGGCATGAGAAGGTCTTCTTCTTAGCGAAGTTCCGCTTCCCATGCGCACGTGAGTTTTTCTTGCAAAAGATCGCATTGTAGTTCACTTGGTTTGCTTCTACTTGGTAATGCAGATCAAATACAAACATTTGTTTGTACAATAAACTAGCAAGGTGTCCCGCGCTATCATTGATCAAACATAACTAAAAAAAGTCAATGGTGTCAACAATTTAAAACTGGAGGGAGTACTGGTTAAACTTCTTATCTTTGATCTATCATTGATCAAACCTAATTACCCTTATATGCCATTGCTCTTAAAATTTTATCTCTTGCATGCCACTATTAACCATCTAATTATTGTTTACTGAGCTTTGGTACTAGCCACGCGATTACTAGCTATGCTACCATAGAAAAAGATGATAATATATTTCAAACTTTTATGTGCATAAGATTTGAATAACTTAGATAACTGACATCGGCACAATTTTCTGTGTACGTGATTCCAATAACTTTGAAATAACTTATATAAGTTTTTATGTTAATGAAGTATTTTTTATTTATAGCTGCTTTACAGTAATTTTTGTTCTTCTTTAAATAAAAAAATATATATCCTTTTTTCATATATCTTTTTAGAAAAATAAAAAATTATGTAAGTTATTTTGAAGTTATCTTACCCACAAAACGCTGCAACTATTCGCCTGCTGCTACAATAATCCCGCAGCTAGTGTCACAACTCACTAAACCACAATTAAAGTTTTAATAATGGCATGAAAGAGATAAAATTTAAGATCAATGGCATATAAGAAAAATAGGTTTACCGAAGACGAGTCAAGGATAAGAGGTTTGACCAATGACATATCAAGGATTTTTCTTAATAAATTTATTGGTGTGTTTTTTCATCGTATACTACATCTGCCTTACCGTCATGATTTGTATGGTGGATCATGACAGTGAGGCAGATGTAGTATACGATGAAGCACACCATGAACTTATTAATGATGTGGCATCCACTGTATGTCAGATCAATTGCTGAATATACTAGAGTGAAAATATGGGTCCGATATTATCTAAAAAAAATATGGGTCCGATCGAGCAAAACCAAAGAAAAAAATATGGATTGTTCTGCTCCCACAAATAGATACGATAGCACTGAAAGCAAATCTATAGGAGTAAAAAATATTTGACATTAATTTTGTTGATGCAAGGTTGAGTTTTCATTAAGTCGCAAAAGGAAAAAAAAAGCCTGTTTGGCCGGCTTTTTCACAAAACGGCCTATGCACTGTAGCAGTACCGGTACTGTAGCTACAGCGGCTAGCCACGGGAAGCATCCAAATTGTGGCGCGTTCCGGATTCTACAGTTTTCATGAACAGTGATTTCACTGTTGCTCCAGTGTACAAATAGTGCATAAGCCGGTCCAAATAAGCTCTCCCAAACGCACCCTTATATGTTGTATCCTCTATAGTTTTTCATATTCAAAGCTATTCAATGTATTCTATACTAGCCACATTAATTAGACTTCGCGTAAGGCACTACCTCTATTTTTATTTGTTGTTGTCTGGACAATATAACCAATTCAAATTTGGCTTGAGACTGATATCCGGACATCAACATTTTAAAATCAGAGGTACTACATCTATTGTAATGGCAGCGTGATAGGAGCACCACCTGTTGATCTAGCCACAAAGACAAAGGCTGCCCCTCCTGCTCTGATCGCCGCCCCTATCAGGAAGCTCACTCCCCTGCTCCGGCCTAGCACGCCGGGATTGAGATCCTCTGCAGTCGGGTGCTCTCGCTGCCGTGCGGGGTCGCGCGCGGGCGAGGCCCACATGCAGCCACCCGACTGCAGAGAGCAGTACTGCAGAGGAGCTGCTTCCAGCACGCCGCACCTCATCACGCCAATTTTCCCCTTTTTAGCTCCCACGTGCATGGCTCGTTCTCATAATCACTTCCTCAAATCTAGCCATAGCAATCGCCGGCTACTCAAATCAGGATGCAGGCTGCACCCTCTCCAGCTCCCCCTGTAGTGCACAATGTAGCCGCATCCCCCACGCTCCAACACGGCTCCTCCGGCGCGGTGTGGTAGGGAGGCCAAACCGCTAGCATACCACGGCATCGGGGTCGACAAGTTCTCAAGGTCTTCTCTATGCTGGTGAGTGACATTGCTCCATGCATGACATGGTCACTATAATTTTCTTTTTAATTTAGGATTCGCCCTCGGAAAAATTTGTAAGTTTTTTGCCGTGCCATCTCCCTCCCTCTCCCTCCTCTCTCGCGTCGATGTCCTCCTCTGACGTTGGTGCGGCCCAAGGGAGCCCGTGGCGCGGCGTGTCGCAGCCCACGGCCGGCCTGTCAGCGAGCACAAACGTATGAAGAGATTCTAAAAAAAAAAACAATATGTGAAGGCGCGAGGTGGCGGCCAGAGAAGGTGCTCACGCCGGCTTGGAGGCGACGCGGCATCACGGTGGACGAACGCGCCGGCAAGAAAACTGAGAACGGCGGGAATCCTTTCGCTGTCAGGACTCAGCACTTTGCATGTTTGAGCGGAAGTTGTCTGGTTGTGGGTTCGATCCACTACGGCGACGAGCTCTTGCTGTTGATCACTTTTGTCCTGATGGCGCGTTATCGGTTATTCCAACCAGGGACGAATCAGACAAGTACATGTAGGCAACGCATTCTTGCCGTTATCTATACATAGCAAAAGATAGGCTGAAGTCAGTAAAGGAAGCGGTGACTGAAGTCAGAAAAGGAAGCGTCGTTTTCTTGCCTTCTTCTCCAACTGAAGATTTTCATGCGTAAAGGTTACAAAGATTTTCTAGGCGTGAGGAATCATTTACAAATTACTCAATCTTTCTAGGCAAGAGAAAAGCTTCTATAACTTACAATATAACTAAAGAATTCAAAATATGGGGTACACGAATATGCACAAATCCCAAATTGTAGTATACCAACATGCTTCCCAACTCCTATCGTCATCATCTCTTCTGGAAGTTGAACTTCATGATGGCAAAGCCAAACAGGGCGGCAAAGAGCACCGCAAACGCTACGACAATGGTGGCCACCCAACCCAACCAGCTGTGCTTGAAGTCGAAATAATCCTCCACAAAATGCATCACGAGTGTGCCGTCCTCCATTGGCGTCACATTGTCCCCAAACTGCGACACAACGAGCCCATACAGCGTCCATGCTACGGGGCATATGTAGCAGTACCACCTCCACCAGATCGGCACTTTCTGAACGTAGCATCAGGCCAGAAAAAAATGAGTATGGAAAAGGATGAAATTTACAAGTAGGTGCGGTGGCACTACGAGGGCGAAGGTGCTTACCGGTCGGGGGATGATGAACCCAGAGAAGAGGTTCCAGATGGCGTAGAATGCCGAGGAGACGATAGCCGCAATGTGGTAGTTTGGTGTCAAGCCGACAGCCATCATACCATAGAATGTGAAGTAGAGCAGTGTGAAGTAGCCGAAGAAGAGGTACCAGAAGAACTTGGCAGCCGTCCACTCGAATCCAATCATCGAATAAACTATGACGCCATATAGAGTAGCCTGAACCAGTGCGTATGGGAGCTCAATGACAACCTGCGACGATGTAAGCTGATCAGTGTCCAGCCCTCCAAAATATGTGGCAACCTACAGCTGAAAGGGAAGTCTGGAAGTGATTTCCAGGAGAACTATTCACCTGGCCAAATGCATATGGGAAAGCTGAGTACATGCCGGCAGCTCGTTCACGGTAAAAGACAGTGCGTTCCACAGCTACCACTGGCTGAACTGAGGTACAATTCATGACACCGATGAACAGCACCGCAGAGTACATTGACCCCATAGCATTAAACAAGTCTTGTGACGTTTTCCTGGAATATGAAGCAAATATGAATTAAGATTTTGAAGGCGGTTACTTATTTTCTCTATATGCGATGGTGCAATTTGACATGACTTACACTTTGCCACCAAGATCCCAGAAGATGGTGCCGAGGAGGAGAGCGATGATGGTAGTGAAAAAGAATCTAACGGTATTGTAAGGAGGGTTCCTCCAGTATGACAGGTTCTGCTTCCACAGGCAAGCCATACATTGTGTGAAGGAAGACTGCGAATATTTGCTAGGGAAATGCAGATCACTTGAACCAGGCGCTGGTTGGCTTAATTCCTTTATCAAGGCCCTGTTTCTCCTGAAAAAAGAAACAACCGACAAATCATCCAACTGCAGAAATGCTCTGATGAAGGAAAGTTGGATAGTACTGAAAATGCAAGGTGCAACTGAATGTAATAATCAATAGTTCTCAAGCTAAATATTTAATACCCACGAAGCTTTGGACTATCATACTTTATTTTAGTTAATGTGAAACCTATGGCTACTCTTAAAGTGAAGCAGCCTGCAAGATTGGAAGTTACTTACTGGTAGAGTTCAGATTTCTTGTACAAGTCACTGAAATCAACACCTAGAATCTGTTCTTGAGAGACTGTGGTCACTTCCAGCATCCATGTTGCTGGATTGTAGCCTTCTTTAATTTTGCTAACCCCTTGCATGCCCTGGATAATGTGATACCACAAGATCTTATCACTCAGTCATTTTGAATGAATTTGATAGATGTATATTTAAATGTGAAATCACTAGATCTTATCAGTCACTTTGAAAGAATTTGATAGCTGTGTATCCAAATTGCACTGATATCACTTTACCTCAAAATATTTGATCAACTCTGATGAATGGTGGCCTAGTGGACCAACATAAATCTCTTCTCCACCACGCTTCAGCAGGAAAAGCTGCAAGGATTAATAAAACATTCAGATCTTACAAGTTGGTTAAAGGTTTGGAAAACCAGCACGAGAAACATTCAGGGAGTATCTGGATAAAATCTCCTATGCAAGTTCTCACTCACCTCATCAAATGCTTCAAGATGTCAATGCTAGGTTGATGTATAGTGCAGACCACAGTTCTACCAGTGTCGACAGTGTTCCTCACTGTCCTCATCACAATTGCAGCTGCTCGAGCATCAAGCCCCGAGGTTGGCTCATCCATGAAGATGATTGAAGGATTTGCAACAAGCTCCACAGCAATGGTAAGCCTTTTCCTCTGCTCAGTTGACAAACCATTCACCCCAGGAAGTCCAACCAAAGCATCTCTCAATGGTTTCAGTTCCACAAGATCCATCACCTCCTCAATGAAGATCTGCACGCTCAAAAAGGTAAGCTGCTGTCTACAAGGTATTAACAAAATGTAGAAATGACAACTATTTGTGTGACTGACCTTTCGTTTGTTTGAGTCTACTTCCTTGGGAAGCCGAAGCCATGCTGAGAATAGTAGTGACTCATAGACTGTCACCTGCGGTGAGTGGATATCATTCTGTTCACAGTATCCTGATACACGTGCAAAGGTCTCTTGTCTCTTCGGGTATCCTGAAATGCTGATGTTTCCTTCAATGTACCCACCAGTCTTTCTCCCTGCCAACACATCCATCAGAGTAGTCTTTCCTGCGCCACTGACACCCATAAGCGCCGTCAATACCCCTGGCCTAAAAGACCCACTGACACCTTTCAGGAGCTCCAAACGATCTTCAACTACGCCTTGTGCTTTCATTTCCTGATTTCAATTTTACACCCAATGTTACAACTTAATTATTAATTGTCACAATTGATATTGTAGAGAAGCAAGTTTCTTTCTTTACCGGTGGCATGTCAACAGAGTATCTGACATTGTCGAAGGTGAGTGAAAGCGGGACAAATGGGAGGATCATCCCCCTTTGAGTTGGAGCAGGACCATCGTCTGCTGTTCCTGTTTCAGTGTTGATTTCTGTTGACCGATGAGTGCTTCCTGATGCCAAGTGATTTCCATTCAGAACCTCTCCAGCAATGTTGGCATGCTTCTCCTTCAGCTCCTCTTCAGATACTGAAGCCCGCGAGTTGCCATATGCTGGAGATAACAAACGAGTCCGTTTGCAGATTTAGCTATTGTGAAAAAACAAGTGCAAATAGTAAACGATGAGCACATAGTTTCGCAGATACTCACGCCTAAGGTATGTAAGGGCAAGAGTGAAGAGTGCGTTGAAGAGTAAGGTGAATCCAATCATTGCACCAAAGCCAATCCAGTACCACTTTGCTTCAGGGAATACCCCACGGGATTTCAGGACTTGAACACCTAAGGTCTCGTTGGAAGCAGTGCTGTTCAATATTTTATCCCAGCCGTGCCCAAGCATTTCATTCACGGATATGGCATTCTGGGCATACATCATTGGGGAGATCCAGTAACCCCAAATCCACCATTTCTTGATTTTATCTACAAGATTTAGATACAAAGAAATTGAGATATATGAAAAGGCTGAACTGCAATGTGAGAGAGAGAGAGAGAGAGAGGTGATTTTTTACCTCTTACAAGAATAAATCCTCCCAACACCATAACAACTAGCAACATGAACGATGCAAAGACATTTGCAACAATCATGTTCCTCGCTACCCCACCAAGGAATCGGAAGAGTGACGCTGCCATCTGATTGACTGCTAATAGAAGCAGATACTGCTTGAAGAACCTGAGAGAAACTACCATTATAAGAACATTTGCAGCACATTACCAAAGTAAAACTCGGCTACATGCACATTTGTTGATAAAGTGACCCATAAAGTAATGGCAAAGCTCACCTGCCGACATTTGGGTCAAACCCAATGACATAGTATGTCAAGAATACAAATCCGCCAACTTCGACAAGCGTGATGGGTATCTTGAGGATCCATGAGGGAATAGTGTATGCCCATGCAGGAAAGAAAAGGAGGTCCCTTTGCTTGAAGAATACAGGCAGCTTGAAAACAGTGAGTGCCAGCTCAGAAAAACCATTGAACATGATCATAAGGACTCCAAAGAAGAGAGCACCCATGTAGATGCCCCCATCGGTCACCGAGTCATGCTTCATTTTTGTGCGGAAGAAGAGAGTCATCGTAATGATTGACATCAGCATCAGCTGTAAAGCCAGAGCACCAAGGAGTTAGTCATTTTGCTGTTTTCCCTTATATGTCAATCAATTGGACTAACGGCAATTACCTGGAAGGTTCTGAACATGTAGACGAAAGAGTTCCTCTTCATGAGAAGGATCTCCCTGTCTATGTTTGCCTTTAGCAGCTCCTTGCCACTCACGCCGTACCTAGAGGTGGTCAGCGCAGCTGGGTGGCTTTTGCTCTTGTCAAAAGGAACAGCAAGCTCATTTGCTATAGCTCGCCCAGTGTGGAATGACTTGAATGCAGAAGCAAATTCCTTCACAGTCACAAACCGATAAGGTTGATCACGGCGTGCCCAGTACTGTCTCTGATCCTTTTTGAAGTCACCTGCTCGGCATTTCAGTGGAGATTAGTTAACAAGAATACATCCATTACATTGAAGTACAGTGGACGGTACTTACTTCTTGCAAGAAGTCAGCGACACCCTTCCTTTCAGGGCATTTGAACCCCATGGACTCGAAAAATTCAAGCACATTCTCTCGGGGACCCTGGTACACCATCTGGCCGTCTGAAAGTAGTATGATATCATCGAAAAGGTTGTAAGTCTCAGGCGCCGGCTGCAGCAAGGAGATCACAGCTGTGCCACCGAGAATGTGAATGGACTGCCTCAGCGAGTTTACAATCTGGAATGTTGTGGAGCTGTCAAGGCCTGTTGATATCTCATCCATAAAAAGCGCTCTGGCAGGCCCAACTAGCATCTCACCTACAGGATACATCCAAAGAAAAATCACTCACTGCACTCCTATGCAAAGGTAATGTTTTGAACGAAAATGTTTGCCTATTTTACCAGTTGTAACACGCTTCCGTTGTCCACCAGAGATTCCCCTCAGCATCTCATCACCTACCATTGTGTCTGCACATATCTCTAGTCCTAATATCTGCAGTAAGTGACATGCATATAGTAAAGACAGATTAGATTAATTCAATCTGAAATTTCTCATGGTTGTAGCTAAAAGTTGCATGTACCTTGAGAATATAGTCAGTGACAACATTGGCCTCTTGCCCTCCCATAGCAGACGCCTAAATAGATTAAGCAGAAAAGCCATCATCAGTCTTCGCATTCAATTAGTTAAGCGTTATGAATAAGTAAAAGCAATAGACAGGAAAAATCTTCTGGGTTTAGTGAGGTTATGTAAATACTTGCCTTCATGAATGCATCGATATCAGCATCAGGTTTGATGTTTGCGGCTTTCTCCCGCCTTGACAGCTCAGTCAGCATATCTGGCAACACATAAAAGAAAAGAAGAAAAACCTGGTAAGTATATCGATCAAACCATGCACACCCCAGGTAATCTGCAAGATGCCCAAATAAGTGAATGTGCTTGTGTGATTGACTTCTCATAATCGTACCAAAACGGGAGCCAACACCCTGGCAACGTGCGGAGAACGCAAGTGTCTCCCTCACAGTCATCTCTCCTATGTGGAGGTCATGTTGGCTGATATACGCCGCTGTCCTCTCAGGCACAAATTCCGTCATCTCGTGCCCGTTGTAGGTCACCTTGCCTTTAACCTGCATATTGTTCCAATATCAGCAACCTGTATCGCTATCAGGAAGAGGGCAAGTGGCCACAAAAGGTGCCCTGTTTCTTGGCTGCTCGTTTAGTAAGCAAGTTGACTGGAAACAAGAAGCTGATGAAATGTGCATGACGAACAGATTGGTAGTTGGAATGCATAATTAAGCGTGGTATAGTATTCCATTTGTATAACCTTGAGGTCTTTGTCAAGCCTTCCAGCCAACGCGAGCAGCAAGGTGGTCTTGCCTGATCCGGGTGGACCTAACAGCAGAGTCATCCTGCACCAACGTGAAGAACGTGAGGCGGGGACTGGTGGAAGCAGCGAGGAAATCGAGTCCCAAGAGATTCGGTATACTAATTAATCCAATTTTCCAACGAACCGCAGAAAAGAAAAGTAGAACTGCACTCGTGGTTGTGTCAATAAACATCTCGTCTCAGCAACCAGCATGATGCCGATGAGGAATAAAAAAGACACAGGCAGGGGAGACGGTTTTAACTACCTGCAGGGCTTGATGATGCCGCTGACGTCGTGGAGGACGGGCATCGTCCGCTTGCTGCTGGGCAGTATGTGCAGCGCGTTCGCCGCTTCCTGAACCGCAAAACAAGCCGCGCACCGATCAAAATGAATCGCCTTTCTCTCGATGCCGCGCAGGCAGAATCGCCTCTACAGCGCACGGAGGAGGAGGAGAGGATGTTTACCTCGAGCGTGTTGACGATGGAGTTGAGGACGGTGGGGAGGCCGCTGCTGCCGACGCGCACCTCCGCCTCGGCGTCCAGATTCTGGAAGCGCACCTCGATCGTGGGCATGTCGATCCCGACCCTGCACCGCGAAACGCGAGCAAATCGTCAAACACCCGGCGGGCAACCGTCGCGCGCGAACTGCTGTACTGCTGGCACCGTCGCGCGCGCATTCACCTGTCGACGCGCTCCTTGAGCTTGAGCAGGAATCGCTCGTTGTCCTCGTCGGCAACGCGGACGAGGCGCTCCAGCAGCGCCCGTCGCTCGCGCGGGCCGAGGCTGAGCACGTCGACGTCGACGACGCCCTTGGCCGCGGCCGCGGCCGCCTCGTCGCCGCCGAGGCCGAGCGGGACGATGGCGCGGCGGACGCGGTCGTGGGTGGGGAGCCGCTCGAGCGCCGCCCACCGCAGCGCCTCCTCGTCGTCCTCATCCCTGGAGGAGCGCGAGAAGACGTCGTCCCCGCGCCGCCACATGGAGCCGCTGTCCCCGCGGCGCATGCTCGCCACCTTCTGGATCTCCCCCGCGGGGTCCATCTTCGCCGCCGCCCACCAAGGCACCGCCTGACCAACCCCGAGCAGAGCCGCCGATCCCAAGCTTTTCCCGCCTGCCGCTGCGTTTCTCCCTCACTTGTGTGCCTTGCCTACTGGAATTAATGGAAGTGGAACGGGGCGGCGTGCGCGGCTTTCGTTGCTGCAGTAGTCTGCACCGGTTTCCACCCGGGCTGATTCGAATTGGAGAGGACGGAGAGGACGGAATGGGGTTTATGTAGGGGTGCGTCGGGTTGGGACGGCACGGGACGGGATGATGGTGAAGTTGCCTGGAGGGCTGGAGGTCGTGGCGGTCAGCGACGTGGGCCCCACGTGGGAGGCCGCCACTTGGCTCCCAAGATAGACAGCTCGCATCGAGCCCCTGCCGCCCCACGGCCACGAGCTCGTCGCTGCGTCCTTCCTTCCGTTCCGTTCCGTCCCAGCTCTATCGCGGCCTTCTAGAAGGGAAGCTGTTTTCGCATGGGAATGGGAGAGGGGGATTAATTATGAACTAGATGACAACCCCGCGCGATGCTGCGGGAATATAGAAGTACTTGAAAGATCGAAAGGAAAATTAAGTTGGAATATAACATTACGATAATTTTATAATTATCTTGAGATATTAAACAACATGAGGAAACTAACCAACAAAGAAACATACATCGGTGACAGGAATATATCATAGTCCTCGATCTATGCAAGTGAAAATTATGCAATTAAGATATTGAGAAGGATTTATGTTTTATTGCCCACATCAAAACACTCGATACTTGCTTACCGTTACAGGGAAAGAAAATTCCATACAAAGCAACATACGGTTGTTCCTGATCGACTTCTCCTTTATTCCAACCTGAGAAAGATTTGAAATACCCAAACCTGAGAAGGATTTGACAGCTGTCCAAATACATGAAAGAAGCTCTAGCAAACTGGCGCATAGAGAAAAAAGAACAATTCGAGCAGAGGAGGGAAACGGCAACCGAAAATAAAAGATTAGCTAAATAATCATCGCATGCATGCGATAGGCAGAACCGCAGAAGCGCAGGACGATCCCAGTAATAAGCTTTTGTTCTTGGTGGAGATGCTCCTGAACACAAATGTCCATATGTTAAATATAAGCTTGGCTGGTGGCGCACTCGGGTATATATGGGACAGTGGCCGGAAGAGTGAGTGGCGTCGGTTGGAATGGACTCAATTAATCGTGGCAGGTTCGACTATTTCAGCCAGATTCAAATGACTAAGCAGCAAACTGAAAGCAAATGACACCATTAAAGAGGGACATTTGATCACCGAGTAATGGTGGCAGTGAGTAATGGTTGCAGTTTCCTCCACAACAATCAAAGTTCATTGTCCGAGGAAGAATAAGGGAGGCTCAATTGATTGACGTTCCCGCATTATATGAGGATGGGTCCCTGGGACGCTTTATTTTTAGAATTGGTAACCTATGTGATTGATGGACTATTAATGCCATTAGTGCCATTAACAGTCTAGTGAGGCAATAAGAAAAGAAATTGTGGGCACAGGAGGAAGAAAAATTCAGGAAGGAGAGAGGGAGGAAGTGACGGACATGATTTGTCGTAGACCCTAATCCAGTGGTTGAAATTATTTGGATGATGTGGCTGCATGAGAGTTGAGCTTTAGAAGGTATGACCTTTATAGATATTATAGATTTATCAAAGGTCAATGGATTGAACGCCCGTTTAACCAACGTGTGCAGCGCCCTTCTAGAACTAGCGGCGCGGGTGGTGGGCAGGGGAGGGAGGGGAGGTCGCCGCCGCGGCAGGATTTGGTCCGGTCATCAAAAAAGAAAAGAAAATTCCGTGCTCAGTTTACACAGGCATGACAAGTGGGGCCTTCCGTCTGGGCGACCAGTTTCTGGTGATCTACTCCGAACGAGTAGAAAAGAGAAATGGGACTGAGAAATGAAATTTGCGGGCAGGCTTTGGCATCTTCTGCTGCCAGGGAGAGAACGTGGGAGAATCTGCTGCAAAAGCTCAAAAAGGCTACTGACCCCATTTTACATTTTGAGCACGAAAAACATCAGTGACTCAATCGTGAATGGTGTGCTCTGTGCTGTCCTACATTTTTGGAAATGTCTAAAAATACCGTTTCAACATAAAGTTTCACCTTTTTGAATCGGTAGGTCGCGTCCTTGGAGATAGAGACCCGTTTGACTGTTTTAAACGTACAAAGTGTGTCACAGAAATAAACTTGAAAGTGGAGAAATGGTTCGGCGCATGATCCTCACAGGTGCAAATCATTTTCACGTAACCTAACACCAAAATGTTTCATTGTACGACATTTATGTGACCATGCCTCACACAATATATATTTACTTCCGGCAACCGTCTAAAAGAGGAGCATTAGGGCTAATGCAGGTTTCTATTACGTATGGCATGACTTAAGGCTCACGGAGTTACACAGTTGTCAACCCAAGACACAAAGGGTTAGGCGGTCAATACTAGACAGCTAGAGCCATGTCTATGGCTTACAACGGTTGTTGATATTGAAGTTTTGACAATGTGTTCCTATAGATTACCCTTATTTTAGAAAGTAGGCAAACGTTACCAAAATGTGGGCTTCACACTTTCCATGCACGATCTTCTTAGGTGTCAAATCCTGAACCCAGAAAACGTACTAGTAGTAGTGATTTTTTTTTTCTCTTTTCTCTTGCCTGGTCGTTGCTTCCGTGTCCGGCTAAGATCAAGAAGGGAGTCTCCTACAACAATGGAGGAAGGAGGCATGGAGATTTTTTACGCGGTGTCTTATCTAGCTCCATACTCCACTACAATAGGACATTAAACAATACCGTGATAATTCCAGCAGAAAAAGGTTGTAGTTATCGGCACATTCCAATGCAAGTCCAGTTCAAACGGACCTATACCTAACACCAAAAAAGGTTAAAAATAGAAAACATTTACAACGGATAGATAGATAAGCTGCTGCTTCCTCACGTGGAGGCAAAAGCGGGTGGAAAGCTCGCTCAAGTGATTGTTGATGTCACAGACCACGCTCGAATCAGAACGCTAAACCCAGTTCCCACGCCGATGTATCGTCTGATGCTTCCGCCTTCCTCTGTTTTCGAAACCCATGTACGGCAGGGCGGGGCGGGCCCCTGAGACTTTCCACGACAAGACGATAAAAAGCGTTTATAGAAATCTCGCTGCAAAAAGCTTGGGCTGGTAGGCAGCCGCGGCGAAAGGGACCTCGATCGATCGACAAGGAACGCGACGCCTAGTCGAGTAGAGAAATGGCACCCCCCAATGCCACAAAGTGAAAGAAAAGGCAGGGAAAGCGCATTCCATGATTCCAAATCCCGGAATTTCCAAACAGTAGCAAGCGAGCACCCATTTTTGCCGTACTCGATCGGTGGTAGTGTACCACCCACCCGTTGCCGCGTTTGACCGGCGACTGGTTGCCCCGATTCGGTTCTGACGCTGTTGCGGCTCGAGGTGGCGGGACCGACGCTTGGGCGCCACGATTGCCCGGCTGCACATGCGGACCATTCGTTGTTCACCAAAAAATGACCATTCAATTCCACCAAAATGCAATCAGCGCCCTCTTCGTCAAATTCGTGTCCTGTTTGCATGCGCCGCGTGGTGGTCGAGTTGCGTCCACGGAACAGGCACCGGTGCACGGGATCGGAGATCATACGAGGCTCCGCCACCGCAGCCGTCGCTTTTCTTCATCACTCGCGCAAGGGGGTTTATTAGGTGCCGTTCGGATGCCCCTCTAAAGTGCCCTCTAAACTTTATACCTCTCTAGAGTAAAAAGAATCTTACTATTTAGGGGTACTAGATAAAATTTAATTACAAAACCTTTTTGCAGACGGGCGTTATTTTTCGAGACGAATCTAACGAGCCTAATTAATCAATGTTTTGACACAGTGATGCTACAGTAACCATCGTCTAATCGCCGCTTAATTACCCTCATTACGTTCGTCTCGCAAAATAGAGAGAGGGTCCTGGACTTAGTTTTGTAATTTGACTTTGTTTAATACACATAAATCATGCCGGTATCTTTGATATGACTGCTACAGCACCCTCTAAAATGAAACGAACGCACCCTTAGTCCGCTCGATCGCTCACCCTCACCCGGCCAGGAGGACGCACGACGGTGTGAACGAAGGGCTGCGTTGAAACGGGTCGTCAACCTGACAGGCAGGCACCGTCCCTGTCCTACACTCTCCTACGTGAGTGACAGCTACCTCTCCTCTCCTCATCTGCTCGATCGATCGCATTTGGTTGGACGCAGGGAGCGCGACGCGTTGCCGCCGGCGGTAACTGCTGCGTCGGAGCCGGACGACGGGTCAAGGGGGCGGCCGCGCGCTCATGCAAAACGTGCCGTGGTTCCGCGTTCTCCTCCTCTCCTCTCCGACTGGTAGGGACTACGCTGTTGTTATTTTAAGGCCCGGCCACTTGGGGATCGAATCGATCGAGGATCTCAGCTCTCAGCTCGGTACGATATACCCCGTGCAGGGATTCATCATCATTAATTAACACAGAGTCTTTTTCCATCGTTTTTTCTTCGTCCTTTAATTTTCGGCCGGGCCGGCCGGGTCCTTGTGTGTTCGGGTTCCATCAGGACTTGAATTCAAGCCATACACATTCAGGCAGCTTATTGTTCAAGGGTTGATATTTCGGGGTGCGTTATCCCCTACACCTTGGATCGGCTGGTTCCCAGTGGCTGATTGTTATGACTTTGAAGACACCGGCTGAAATCATCATTGACAAAAAAGAACTGACTGAGGCGATTGATCTTCGGGAGAAACTTTGCTGTACAAGAGTTTCTGGAAGGAATGGGACTACTTATTAGACATGTTAGAGCTTGTTCTGCTGACAGAGATGTCATATTCGGTGAAATTAATGGGTGTTTGAAACTCTCAGGAAACTCCTCCTCTGCATCATCATTTGTACAGACACTTAACCTGTGGATGGGCGATAGATAGATAGATAGATACCAGAATAGGAGAAACGTGGGATTCCAAACTGCCACTTGAGGCCTTTTTGGAACGCAGGAATTTCACAGGAATCGCACAGGAATTTCACAGAAAACAGTTCAATTTCACAGAAAAAACATAGGAAAGGAAAATTTTTCCTTCAATCCAAATGAGGCCTGAAGTGGTTGTTCAAAAATAGAATCCCGGCCTGCAGCGGATCAGCTTAAGAAAAAGAAACGGAAAGGCAGTGAATGGTGGTGCGAGATGTGTGGCGCAAATTGCTTGGCGCCTCCTAAGAGACATTTTTAGATGGCAGTATATTATTCCCACTACTGGTGTACAAGATGGCGTCCCTCAAAAACAACTCATACAAATGATACTAAAAAAAACAACTCATACAAAACAGAGTGCTATCTACGTATAATACAATTAATCCCAAAATAACACGGCAGCTTGTACCAAAAGCTACTGTACCACAGATCATCATCATCAGACACACCTTTATTTAATTTGATCTAATCATCTCCAGCATGCTTAACACAAGTGTTTGTCATATCCATTCCATCCACCTACCAAGCAAAAACAAATCTGAAACGTAATGGGCCCAGCAAAAGGATACACAAAGAGCAAATCAGGATATTTGTTGATCAGACCATAATGAGAGTGGGTTGGTGGGTTATACAAAAGCAATCAGCAGAACCATACAAGGAGTAGGAGTTGATCAAGAAACAGGTTCAGACAAACCAAACTGTCGGGGTCCACCGAAACAGGCAGGTGTCAGGCAGGAAGGCGATCCGCAGCTGCGAGCGAGCGACCCCGGATCGCGCGCGAACACGTACAAAACGGTCGCCGCCTGCAGCAGCCGGTCTCGCAAGAGAATTGATTGAGCCGCACGCACGTCGTCGTTCCAGGCGTGCGGTCAAACGGGCCGGTGTCGCGTCGCTTTCGGAATCCATTCGTCCATCTAGTACATTCATTCATTCACAGGTTCGAAAAGTTGAGACGCTTCGTTTTGACTCTCACGTTGCTGAATTGTCCAGGTTGTTTCATTTTTTCCATTTCTTGACCGTGCGAGCTCCTCATGGTGTTTCAGCAGAGGCCAGCCGAGCATCGCGACCATGGTTGCGTGCAAGACCACTGTGTTTTTCCTTCTTGTCAACCCGTGCGTGCTAACAGTAGGGGCTTGCCCGTTTCGCCCTGCCTTCGAGGCAACTTAACGGGATGTTGGCTAGTACGTGGAAGTTGATAAATTGCTCCTAAAGCTTCCAGAGGCTAACTGTATGATAATGACCTCATGGCGGCTAAGCTCGGGTTCTCATCAACACGATTGCGCTGCTTGCTATCTTGGAGTTATTCGATTTCTTTCGATCCCCCTGCATCGAACAAAGTAATGTAAAGGTTGTAATACCCTTTTCAGAAAAAAAAAAGTTTGTAATCACATCTTAGATCAAGGCTCAGCGAAGGGCACTGGATCAAAGCGGAAAGATAAATCGTTAGCTGCATCTGCATGACGCTTAGAACAGTACTTACATAATATACTTACCTATGTGTACTTTGCATTACGAAAGTGAACCATTGAACTGTTTCTTCAAAAAAAAACATTGAACTGACCCTTCTATGTGATTTTTCTACCCATATAGGAGTGCATTAATTTGTATTCTTCAGTCGACCTAAGACTTGACTATAGATAACAAATCGGTCAGAATCCGAGGAATCTTTCTGGCCTTACCTCCAAGCAAACGCGGGAGAAAACGAAGAGACCAAGAAGCTTCCGCTATGAAGCTAAGATTTCAAAAGGTTGGCAACCCACGTGAAAAGTCTCACCGTGCTCGTATATATATTTGATTGTTATTTAATCCACTGATCTCGTTATTTGGTACTGTCATCAGTGACGGCATCCAACCTTTGTTTATTATGTGTTTATTATGCATGCTTAGGCTGACTTCAACAATAGAAGGCAAATCCATTTATGCATGTCCAACCCTACTGTGCATCTCAATTTTGTTCTCCAACAGATCATGCATATAGAGTAGCCATTTTGCATAGAAGGAGAGAGGGAAGCTATTTTTAGCTTCCCTCTCTCCTCCGATGCATTTGCGAGCGTGGGCCCGCCGGAGGGAGTTTGGACGCGGGAAGCAACGGCGACGAGCCCGCCATGGAAGCTTCCCTCCTGCAGACGAGCGCGGACGGGTCGACGAGGTCATCGGAGGGAGCCGCTCGCCGCCGAGGACCTGCAGGCGTCTCTCCTCCGCCGGCTCTCGCTCACGGTACCGTCCTTCAACTCCTCCGCCGTCGACCGAGAGCACGGCTGGGATGGCGCCGACGTGTTCCTCGCCGCGGTCCGTTTCCGCCCGCTCAAGATCCCCGCGGGTGCGTCCCCTTCCCCGAACCCGCCGTCCCTATTCCCGACGCACATGCTGCGCCTCTTTGAGGCCTTCTGCGGCGGCGCACGGCGCGGGGCGCGACGCGGATGAGAGCGGCGGAGGCGGGTGCGGAGGTCGCGCCGACTCCTCGTGCACGGAGGTCGCGTACGAAGGTCGCGATGGCGCTCGTCGCCGTGCGGCTCGGACAGGAGCTCTGAGGTGCCTGCGCCTCCCACGGCCGCCTTGGACGCGGCAGCCCCACCTGGCGTGGCGGACCATGGCGCCTCGCCCGCTCCCACGGCGTGCCGCCCCGCGCGCGCTCACCAGCCCGGCTCACCCGCTCGTGCGCTTGCCCAGGAGCGCTGCTAGAGGTCCCCTTGCCTTGGTCACGCCGGAGGGGAAAGGAGCGCGGTGGCCAGGGCGCGGGCGCGGCGGGGGACGCGGGTCAGGCGAGCGGTGAGCGGCGGTGGCGTGCGTCGTGCGGGCAGCCAAGCTCTGCTACATCTCGGGGTAGAGGGAGCCAGGCGCGGCGGCATTCACTCGAGCTCAGCACGATGAAGGCGCCGTGGTGGCTCGTGGCATTGGCTTTGGCGGCGGCTGTGCTGGCCATGGCGCAGGTCGTCTCGGCAGCGCGGCTGGACCTGGACGACGACGACGACTCCGGGGTGCTGGACGAGCTGCTCGCCGTCAACGAGAAGGCGGGGCGGGGCGGGCTGGAGGACGACGGCGGGGGCGTCCTCCTCCTCAGGTACGCGCCCTGGTGCGAGCTCAGCGCGGCGCCCATGCCGCGGTTCGCCGAGGCCGCCGCAGCGCTGCGCGCGATTGGCAGCGCCGTCGTCGTCCCGGAGCTCCTCCACGGCGGTGGCGTGCCCGCTCTCGCACCTCATCTCCTCCCCGGATTTTCGCCGCGTGTACCACCTCGCCCCGGTCCGGTCGCCGCCGCCGCCAAGTCGCCGCCCGCCTCGGCCGAGCATGCTCATTTTTCCCAATCCCACCGCCTCCACCATGGTGCTCGTCTTCCCCTTCCTGCAGACCTCACCGTAGTGCTCACCGCCCCCACGCGCCCCCAAGCCCTCTCAATCGCGCCATCCCTCCCTCTCCCGTGCTCCACCCGAGCAGCCATGGCCGCCCCTGTTCTACTCCGTCGCAGCAGCCGCTCCCCACAACCACACCTCAAATTAGTGGCTCAAATGGATGCGCCAAGACCCAAGGATCCGAATCCCCCAATCTCTGGCCGCCTTCTTCCCCTTCCCCATACCGGATTTGAGCTCCTGGAGCTCATCCATGGCGTCCAGAGTGGCTCGCTCTGTTCGGTTCTTCTCCCGATCGATTCTGTCTTGGGCCCAGCAATTTGCGATGCTACTGAAATACAATAGCTGTTGGAGACGAGGCGGTAGGAAAGTAATGCAAAATACTGTAGAGGTGAGGCAACTAGAGATTTGCATCTAAAAACTGGCTCCTCTTGTTGGAGTCAGTCTTACACCGGTGTCCATTTGCCACTTTTCAGCTCGTGATGTCGCGTGCATGCAGAGACGAGACGACTCGAGTTATGTACGGGTATGCTAGAAAAATATTAACCTGATAAGTCAACGCTTAACTTGAAGGAAAAAGATTACAGAACAGCAAAGAATATTCAAAAGGAAAAATTTTATGCTAGTGCGGAGTAGTACGCGCTAAGGATTCCGGTTGAAAACTCCCGTTTGGCTAGCGACCACTAGCTGCACGTCTGCTACTAGTCTATCCAGAACCACTTGGGTCAGGCTCTTGGCCAGTTCATAGTTTCGACTGGTAGCTCTGTAGTTTGTGAGACAGCTCAAGCTGCCTCGGACTGTACGAACGGCTTTAGTTCCTGTGTTTACTCCTTTTAATAAAAAGGGAGACCACCTGCTACTTTCCTTTCTAAAAAAAAAACTAGCTGGATGTCTGGTCTTTCAATTATCCGATCAAGAAGAAGAAGAAAAACATGGAATTTGTGTCTGACAGGCGAGGACGAAACTAAAATATGTTTGGTTTTCTCGAGGTTCATGTTCGCTATTATATAAAAAATTCATATGTGAAATCGTGCAGACCTTGCGTGCTTTAGGTCGCACCGTACCTCCGTCGCACCGGCCATTGGGATCTATTTATGCACCGTACCAGTAATCGGATGACTGACTCGGCGCATGGCTCACTGGAAAAGGAGGTATTTGTACGTGAAAGGAAGAAGACACATCTGTCATCTAGTAGGACACATTAAGCCTAGTCTCTCTTTGCAATCCGAAATCCTTTATTTTGGTGGGACTCTAGTGTCAGTACTATCCAAAGACGAAGTTCGTGCCTAAATAAAGCGACACATTGTTCTGACTCTTTCCCAAACTTTCAACATTGTACTTTTGAACTCGAAATCAGGCCTTGATTTTGGTCTTCAGTGAACCAAACTTTGTAGTACAAGAATCCATGACATTTTCCAAACATGCAAATCAAACTTCCAACTATCCTGTTGTTCCATGTTGCTGAGCTAGCAAAACACAACTATATTTCACTATCTAGACACAAGATTCCATATGCGAAGATTCAACATTTCCAACTGCTCTCTGGTCTCGACTCTTGAGTAGTAATTACTTTCAAAATGGGATAACCTTTTATCATTCAACTTTAATTGAAAAATTCATACTCAAATATTAAAGATAGACATGTCAAAGTAAATCTTAAAATGGTTTTTTTTGTAGAAAAATTTCAGGAGAATCATTTTCAAAAGGTTTCAAAACTATTTGAAATAATAGATTTCAGTGTCAACTTGTTGAACTACAAACAACCTAAACATTTGTAGTCCAATCGGAGTATTGGCTTCCACCCTACCAAACATTATGTCATGAACAAAAGGTACTAGCTTCTATCTATGCATATTGGTATGTGACAACCATTTCGTGAAAAAGCCGTGGCTCATGATAAACATCATATTAGTCATTGATAAACCATCTTCTATATATCTAATTTAGTTGTAACGAAATGATTCTCATCTTGACTGGCACCATGAAACTTGAAAAAAAAAACTCAATAAGCTTAATCTCCCGTGTGCAATTGAGAATCTAGGGCTTGAATACATCTTGACATCAAAACTAACAAATAGCTCATTTCCATGTTGGTGATATATTATATTCTTTCATATCTTTTGTGGCGTATGTTCCAACTCCGATCAAGCATTCAGCTCAACTATGCACGTCCTGGCCTATCAAACAATTAATGAACATAAAAAACTCGACCTGCGGGGCAAGACACCCAGCGGCATTTTTCTAAGAAGAATACATTCTCACGCAGAAACAATTAATTAGCATACAATTGTACTAGCAAGTGCTCCATTTATTTTAGTTCTTAACATTAGGATAAGTTTCTTACTTTAGAAACAAAACTAATAAGAATATGTTTGCAACAACATTATTAAAAATTTCAGTAGATACTTCACGTGAATCATGCCTAATGATCAAAGCAGAATATTGTCCTGACCCTTTCCCAAAATTGCAACATTGTACTTTTGAGCCTGAAATCAGCTGGCTTTGTCTTTAGTTTTCAGTAAAAGAACCAAATTTTGATTAACAAAAATCCATGATCTTTTATTTCCCAACATGCAAAATTAAACTTCCAAACTGTCCCAAACAATGTTGTTCAGGTAGCATAATACCTCTTTTACTGTCTAGGCACAAGGTTGTTCCATACGAGGATTCAACATGTTCAGCTGCTATCTAGCTAGCTTTTGTCGAATGGGCGAACAATTCATCATTCAATTTGAATAAAAAAGTTATACTCAATTAGTAAACATAGAAATATATATGAAATAAGTAGAATCAAATCAAACCTCAGTAGAACAATTTCAAAATGTTTTCAAATCTAGTTTGAAACGTTTGAATTCGACGCCTAAGTTGTTGGACTGCAAACAACCCACACATTTGTAACAAGATGGAGTACATATATGACGTCAGAACTATGCATAATCTGTAGCGGATCTGCCACTAGCGCTATAGCTCCTAATCCAAGGCCACGATTACAATGGATCATGCATCTATTGATTTCCCTATAGCTAGCAAAATCAATATAATGCCCCATATAATGGCGGTAATAAAAAAAACACCGTCCATGTACGTCAGTTGAAAGGGTTATCATCTCGATCGGTACCACGAAAGTTTTGAAAGATAAGTCGAGAAAATATCATGTGCGCAAATTCAGAACGGGTATGGAATAAAATAACTCATTTCTATATATCTTCCATACTTAGAGCATCCGCAACAGCCTAGGCAAATCAATCTATTTAGCTAAATTTGGCTATTATTAACGAAAAGGCCTGTCCAACAGCCTTGCCAACAGCATCGGCAAAATAGCTTCGTCGCCATTCCGTATTCCTCGGTCGCCAGGACTGGCGAGGCAGCTTCGCTCGCCATCGATCCCTCCCGCGCTTCCGGGGCCTCATTCCCGCGCATGGCACCTTGTTCCGCGCGCCCGAGCCAGTTTCTAGCCTTCGGTCCCAAAATCAGTTCCACATTGCGCCACCAGCTCCTTCGTCTTCCGCCCAAATCCATTCCAAATCGCGATGCCTTCTCATCCATCGTATGCTCAAATCAACATCTCAGTTGCCGGTCGAGTTGCCGAGGAAACACCATGTCCAATCCCGGGTCTTTGTCCAGGCATGCTCAGCGCAATCCCCATGTCGAGTTGTCGAGGCAGGGGTCCGCCGCCGCGCGACGCGCGTGGTCGAGCGCGTGCAGCACCAGCAGCTGCCGGGGTCCAGCGGTGCCTCGCCCGCTCCCGCGTGCGCGGCAACGACGGCTGTGAGGCAGAGCCTGGGGAAGACGTATGGCGCTGGACTGTGGAGTCGATCGGTGCTTGGAGCCTTGGAGAGAAAAAAAAAAGGAAACTCACAATCTGACGTGTACAATTCGAATATAGCGATTCACAGATTTTTGGCGAGGCTGTTGGATCTCACGCTGTTTTTTGGAGGCGTTTTATTTTACAGAACCGATAAAATCAGGAAATTTAGATATTCTTTTGGCTAGGTTGTTGCGGATGCTCTTATGCGGTGTCCGTTCCGTCTGCAATCAAGCACTCTAGCTTGTACTACCCTATACTAGCTAGTACTTCAATATTGATTTTATATTTATAACATTATAACGGATTCTTTTTATCTTCTAATAAACTAAGAATCTTGTCATAACATCATCATTTTTAAAACAGAGTAGCTATCTGTCGAGGTGTGGAAACCACGGCAAATGGGGGCCTAGCAAGGCCTCCCTTTGAGATTCGGAGGGGAGCGAACGGTTCTAAGTGTCGGAATCGCGCACGAGAAAGAGGGAGAACACAAGCAGTTTTACCCAGGTTCGGGCCACCAGAGGTGTAAAACCCTACGTCCTGCTCGTCTGGTATTGCTCAAGTGTTGTGTGTTGGTTTCACGTACAAGGCACTCCCTTTTATAGTGCAAGGAGAGGCCGGACCCGTTCATGGGCCGTTATGGGGGCGCCGGCTGGCGACTCCCCTCCGCCCGAGATGCCGGGCGTCTTGTCTAGTGTCAGCGGCCTTCGCTCGCCTGCCTTCATCATTCGTTTGACTCCCGTCGTCTTGTCCCATCGCTCATACAGCACGCGCGCGGCGCCCGGAGTGGTGAGGCGCGGAAAGGGGGCGGATGCACCGAACAACCCCCCGGTCCAAGCGACGCTCCGTACGGCAACAGGCGGCGCTCGTCAGCCCACGCCCTCCTGTCAGCCAAACAGTGCGCTACAGGGCTACGACTGGTCGGGTCACACCCATCAGTCGCCGCCCTGCGTGAGGCGCACGCGCATTGAAGTCCAGCGACCCGCCCGCGCGGCCGCGCGGGCTGTCGCTGGCAAGTGGGACCCCTCCGTGAGGAAATCCCCGCGCCCCGGATCCGCGCGCACTGTGGTCGCACGAAATCCCGGGGCGTCACTCGAGGCGCGGCGCTGTTAGGGCCCCACGAACCACCGTCGCCACGTGCCAGGCTTCCACAGGCTCGCGGGGCCCCGCCCTCATCCGCGTCCCGCGGCGGGCCGCGGAGGTCGCAGGGCGTAGCCACGTGGCAACGCCCCACGGCTCGCGGCTGCGAGCCGCTCGGGGGCCCTGCGCCCCGCGCTCTCTTGCTGGGCCGCTTCGGCCCACTCGGCGCGTGGCTGTCTTCCTCGGCCCAAGATGGACTCAGGCCGGCCTTTTGACCGGGGGAGTGGGGACCCTGGTTCCCAGTACACCGACAGGAGCCCCCGCCCCGGTGGACGCCACGCGGGACGCTGGGGTCGATCGGGGCCCATTCGTCAGCTTCGTTGGGTAGGTTTCCATGCGCGCGCCGTTTTTCCCTCGGGAGGCGAAACGCCGCGGCCCGGTCAGTTGCGCGGCGCCCACTCGCGCAGATAGTGGCGGGGCCCACGCAGACTTCTGTCGTCTACGGGGCGTCGTTTCGCCTGCCGCGTCCTGATAAAAAGACTGGCGCAGCGTTCCGACTTCACCACTTCCACACTCTTCCGCAGCGGTTGCATTCTTCGCGCTCTCCGTCTTCTTGCTCCCTTGCGTTCCAGGGTTTTGCGAGTTCTTGCTTTTCTTGCTCTTCTCGCCGATGGCCGGAGACAAGAAAGCTCGTCGCCGCCACCGATCGTCCCCGGTGAACCCGGTTCCTCCGCCTGCGGTTGCAGCGCCGGAGGGGCCGGCTTTGCCGCGGTCGACCTTCTCGGAGGAGGGGGACCTGGAGCGGGTGCGGCTGCACCTGCCGGACCCCCAAGGGCAAGATCGCGTTGTGGTGCGCGCGGCGACGGCCGACGTCAGCCCGGACCACGATGGAGGGGAGATCGTCTCCTTCCTCTCCTTCGTTCTGGCCGGGGCGATTCCGCCATTCTCTCTCTTTCTGATGGAGGTGCTGCTGCAGTACAAGATCAAGCTGGCGCACCTTACGCCCAACTCCATCCTGATCCTGTCCGTGTTCGCGCACCTCTGCGAATCTTTCGTGGGGGTGCGCCCGTGCGTCGAGCTTTTTCGGCGCTACTACCGGCTTCGCCCGATGGGGAGGGACGACCCTGTGGGGAGCGTCCGCTTCAGCCGCCGGACCGAGGGCGAGTCCGAGTCGTACATCGACTTTACGCCCAGGGCGCGGTTCGACCGGTGGCGCAGCGATTGGTTCTACCTCCGCAGCGGCCAGCCTTTCCGCCGTCTCTCCTTCCCGCGGTCCGCGCCGACCGAGTCCTCGGAGTATTGGGAGAGTTGCCCTCGCCTTCCTTCATGGCTCGAGCGGGTGACCAACCGCATTGCCATCCTCGCCGCTGCCGGCCTCCACGGGGGGATCGTGATCCACGACTTCCTGCGAAGGCGGATCGCCCCGCTACGGGATCGTCCCCAGCTAACGTGGAGGTACTCCGACTTCAACTTTGTCGGTCGGACCCGCCGGGGATCCGATTCCGATCTAGCGCCGTCGGAGGAGAGGGCGGCGTACAATGCGCTGACGGACACCAATCCCCCGGATACCTTGAGGTATCCGGATGACGCGCAGCCGCTGCATCTGGACCCCCGGCGCCGCGACATTCTGGCAGCCATGCCCAACATCAACCACGCCGGGCTGATCGAGACTGCGGCGCCGCAGCAAGCCTTCCGGGTCCGTGACACCACCGGCCCTCCGCAGGGTTCGACGGCGCGCCCGGAGCCGCAAGGGCCCGCTCCAGCCGCCGGCGACAAGGGGAAGAAGCCTGCCGCGCCGAGCCCGCCGTCCTCGACCACCACCGGCCCGGTCGCCGCCCGTGGGGACGCCGGCGACACCGGGTGTTCGAAGAGGGGCCGGAGCCCGACGCCTCCTCCCGTCGTGCTACAGGTGCCGGACGTCGGAGTTCGGCCACAGTACAAACGCCTTCGCCGGTAAGCGTTGCATGCTTGTTCCGGGTTTTTCTTTTGCCCTAGATCTGGTGTGCATTGGGCTTGAATTTTTCCTGCTTCTGTGTCAGGGGACCGCGCCCGAGCCCGGCGACTGCCGGTGGCGTGCCCCGGTCTGGGGGCGACAGCCAGGCGGAGGCCGGCGACGGGTCGGGGGCGGCGACGCCACTGTCCGCGGCCGCGGACGCCCCTTGTGTGGAGCCCACCTCCCGAGCCGAGGCGGAGCCTCAGTCCGAGGCGTGTTCCGGTGCCCCCAGGTCGTCGGAGCCGGAGGAGCGTCGTGCCGCTTCGCCTGCGGCACGGCGTGAGGAGGAGAGGATTCCGTCGCCGCTCCGTCCCGTCTCGCCGCCTGCGTCAAGTTCTGGGCCGGGGGTCCCGGACTCGGAGGCACCACCGTCTGCCCCGGCGCGCCCGATCCCAGCTCCTTTCCGTGGCTCCCGCGGGCTGCCGTCGTCCGGCGGTGTCCCGGGCCCAGCGGCGCCTTCTCCCGAGGCGCGCTCGCCAGACCGAACTCCGCCGTCGTCTGCTCCCGGTGGTGGTCCGCGCCCATCGCGCGCGGCGCATGGCGCTCGCGGCTCAAGGCTCGCCACGACCTCCGCGGCGACCGTCGTCGAGGAGGTGGTTGCTGGTGGGGGCAGACCGGTGCCGCCCATGACCCGCGTCGTGGCCGAGGCGCTGCGCATGGCCGAGTCCCTCCGCGACGCCGCCGAGAACGAGAGCAGAAGACTGGCCGAGCGCGAGGCCGCCGTCGCCGCCGCCGAGGAGGACCTCCGCCGCGCTGTGCGTGCGGCCCAGTTCCAGCACCGGGAGAGCATGGAGGAGCTGTCCCGTGACCGTGCTGCCGCCGAGGAGCTGCTCCGGGAAAACAGCCGGCGGGCGACCCGCCTCGACAACCGTGAGCAAGTCGTGAAGCTCTGCGAGGACAAGGTTCGGCGCCGCGAGGACCGCGCTCGGGAGCGCGATCAGCAGCTGAACGCCCGATCCGCCGACCTGGACGCGCGTGAAGGGGCGCTGGCCGCGCGCGAGCAGGCCATCGCACGGCGCGAGCAAGGGCTGGACATTGCTGAGGCCGGCCTCGACGCCCGGCGCGAGGAGCTGCGGCGTGAGGAGGAGCGACTGACCGCCCGGGCGCGGGACTTGGGATCCCGCGAGCACGCTCATGCCGCCACCGTCCGAGCCCACGAGGAGTCGATGAAGACCCGGGAGGACCGCGCGCAAGCAACGTTGGAGGAAGCCCGCGGGTTGGCCAGCACGCAAGCCGTCCGGATTCGTGCGGAGATGCGGGAGGAGATGCAGGGCTCGATCAATCAGCGCGACGAGATCATCCGTCAGTCGGCCGACCGCATCAAGGAGCTGGAGGATCGCGCCAAAGGCTGGGCGGCGCGGGAGAAGAAACAGCTGGAGCGGATCGGCGAGCTTGAGGCGAGGGCGGGAGCGCTCTACGACGCGCAGATCAAGATCCGCGACCTCACGGTGAAGGTCCAGGACCTGAACCAAAGGTTGCGCGACTCCGGCACCGCTTCCAGCGAGGCTACTCCGCCCGGGGCCGTCGCTGATCCTGAGTGGAACTCGGAGCGCCGGCGGCTCTCGGCGATGGCGCATGACATCTTCCGCCGCATCAACGGCGGTCTGGAGAGGGCCAACATGGATCGGCTCCGGACCGGGAACCAGGAGCCCTCCCTTGGCCAGATCCTCCTCGCGCTGATGCCGCTCGCGGAGTTCTTCGAGAGGCTTGGTGCCGACGTCCGCGGCCGGCTCGCGCAGCAGGGCGAGGCCGCCATTCGAGCCGTTGCCTCCGATCTTCTGACCGTCGTTCTGGAGCGCGTCCCCGACTTCCCGACCGACCTACTCCTGGCCGGCCCCGACCCCGCCGAGTCGACGCGCCATCAGGATCGTGTGGCGCCGGTGGTTGAGGAGCTGGTGAGGGCGTACGTCCCGGACCAGGACGAGGGGCCTGCGAGCCCGACATAGGGGAGGTGCCCCATGTAATAGCTGACTTCCGCTTGTTCCTGCAACAACAGAACTGGTGCCCCGGCAAGTAGGGGGCGGTGATGACTTTAAGTGTGTGTAAATTAAGTTTCGTGGTTTTCTTCCTTGCTCCCTGTGTTTTTGCCTATCTCGTGATGATCCGTTCTGCTTTCGGCTTTGGTTCGAACATCATCATGCTTTCAATCTGTGTTTTGGTGATAGCTTGGGCCTTTTGCATCCGCGTTTTTTGGTCGGGGGTTGCCCTCCCAAGTGTTTGCAGGATTGTTGGCTGAGCCGATCGACCTTGGCACGAGATTTCCGACACGGGTGGTGTTCTTGCCATGTTGCCCGCAAAGCGCAGGCTCATCAGCGAGAGAAGGTTATGAACAGAGAACAAAAGATGCATAGTAGGAGAAAACGAGACTTTATTACTAGCAGGAAATCGTAGAAATAACGATACAAGGTGGATACGAGTGCGATGCCCCCGGGCTCACTAGTGGAGAAGCAAAGTGTCTCCGGTTGTGAGCCGCCGAGTGAGACATGCACGCCGCTAAGGGTAAAACTTGCGCAGGAGCTGGATGTTCCAGGCGCTTTGCTCCGGGCGGCCGTCTTCCGTAGCCAATCGCACCGCGCCACCCCGCGACACCCTAGTCACCAAGAAGGGACCTTCCCACATCGGGGACAGCTTGTTCTTGCCTTTGCGGTCGAGCGCGCGGCGTAGAACTAGGTCGCCCAGTTCGAGGGATCGGGGGCGGACACGGGATTGGTGGTATCGACGTAGGCCTTGGAGGTACCGGGCATTCCGGATGTTAGCGCGATGCCTGCATTCTTCCAAGAAGTTGACGTCGTCCATGCGATGCTCATCTTGGGTTGCTTCGTCGTATAGGGCAACTCGCGGAGCCGCGAATGCCACCTCGGCCGGTAAGACTGCTTCGGCGCCGTACACCAGGAAGAAAGGTGTTTCGCCGGTGGCGCGGTTCACCGTGGTCCTGAGAGACCATAGCACTCCGGGTAGTTCAGCGGTCCACTTCGATCCACGTTTTTCCAGCGGGTCGAACGCTTTGGTCTTGAGGCCGCGTAAGATTTCGGCGTTAGCGCGCTCAGCTTGACCATTGCTTTGTGGATGTGCCGCCGAGGCGTAGCAGACTTTGATGCCGACCTCCTCACAATACGCCTCGAAGGCGTGGCTTGTGAATTGGGTGCCGTTGTCAGTGATCAGTCTGTTCGGTACGCCAAAGCGTGACACGATGCCGCGCATGAACTTGACCGCGGAATTCTTGTCGATGTGGACGACTGGTTCTGCTTCAGCCCACTTGGTGAATTTGTCCACGGCGACGTAGAGGAACTTGTGGCCGCCCACAGCCGCGGGAAACGGTCCCACGATGTCCAAGCCCCAGACCGCGAATGGCCATGAGAGGGGAATGGTGTGGAGTGCTTGCGAGGGTAGGTGCGTCTGCTTTGCGTGGAACTGGCACGCTTTGCAGCGTTGCACTAACTCGATAGCGTCCGTGAGGGCAGTCGGCCAGTAGTAGCCTAGGCGGAAGGCTTTCCCGGCCAGCGTGCGGGAGGCCATGTGACTCCCGCACTCGCCCTCATGGATGGCGTGGAGGACTTCCTTGCCCTGCTCCGTCGGGATGCACTTGAGGAGGATTCCGTTCGCCGCCCGGCGGTACAGCTGCCCGTCTACAAGGGCGTAGCGCTTAGCTTGCCGGGCGAGGCGTTCGGCGGGCTCGTCGTCCTCGGGTAGGACTTCACCGCGGAGGTACCCCACAAGCTCTTCCATCCATGGAGTACCCGGGTCGTCCATGGCGAGCACGTGAGGCTCGTCGGTTGGCGGCGGGCCCGCGTCGACCGACGCGGGCGGCTCTGCCGTAGTGGCGCTGTTGTGATCGGCGCCGTCCGCCATGTCCGGGACCGATGCTGAGGGCTGAGCGAGTTGCTCCACGAAGGTCCCGGACGGTGGGTCTTGTCGGGAGGAGGCGATCCGCGACAAGGCGTCGGCTTCGGTGTTGTCGCCCCGCATGATGTGGCGTGTTTCGAAGCCGAAGAAGTTCTTTTCTAGCCGCCGGACCTCCGCCAGGTACGCCGCCATTTGGGGGTCCGAGCATTGGTACTCCTTGGAGACTTGGTTGACGACGAGCTGTGAGTCGCCCTTGGCGAGGAGCTTCTTGACGCCGAGTTCCGCGGCGATCCGCATCCCCGCGATCAACCCCTCGTACTCCGCCATGTTGTTGGTGGCCTTGAAGTGCAACTGGATGGCGTAGCGCAGCTCCTCTTTGGTAGGAGCCACCAGCAACACTCCCGCACCGGCGCCTTGTAAGGTGAGGGACCCGTCGAAGTATACGGTCCAAATGTCGTTGCCTTCACAAGGTTCGTCTTTGGCCGGACGCGCGGTGAGCTCTTCTCGCTCGACTACAGGACCGGGCGTCCATTCTGCCACGAATTCCGCAAGGGCCTTGCTCTTGATTGCGCTGGAGGTTGTGAACTCGAGCTCGAACTCCGACATCTCCACCGCCCACTTGACGATTCGCCCAGTGGCCTCGCGGTTGCGTAACACCGTCTCCAGCGGGAAACTGGTGACCACCCGGATTGGATGGTTTTGGAAATAGTGCCGCAGCTTCCTTGACGCTATGAGGACCGCGTAGAGGAGCTTCTGCACTTGGGGGTAGCGCGTCTTGGCGTCGCGCAGGACCTCGCTAACGAAGTAAACAGGGCGTTGCACCATGCGCTTCTTCCTCTCGGCGTCGCTCGTATCGACGCTGGGCGCGAGAGCTGCGCTCTTCGTTGACGTCGGAGCCGGAGCCCCCGGGTCGGCCGTGGGCGTAGCCCCCGAGCTTTCGTCCGAAAGCGGTGCTGCGGCCCCCGGGCGAGCCATGTCGTTTGTCGACGTCGGAGCCGGAGCCCCCGGGTCGGCCGTGGGCGCAGCCCCCGAGCTTTCGTCCGAAAGCGGTGCTGCAGCCCCCGGGCGAGCCCTGTCGTTTGTCGACGTCGGAGCCGGAGCCCCCGGGTCGGCCGTGGGCGCAGCCCCCGAGCTTTCGTCCGAAAGCGGTGCTGCAGCCCCCGGGCGAGCCCTGTCGTTTGTCGACGTCGGAGCCGGAGCCCCCGGGTCGGCCGTGGGCGCAGCCCCCGAGCTTTCGCCTTGGTTCGGCGTGGCGCCGACGCGCTTTTTCTTCCGCCGGGATTCGTCGATCATGAACTCTTCGCGTTCGGCGACGAGCGCGGCGCTGACCACGGCCGGTGTTGCCGCGATGTAGAGCAGGAGTGGCTCCTTGTCCTGGGGCGCGACCAAGACGGGAGCTGAAGAGAGATAGGCCTTCAGTTCTTGAAATGCGGCCTCGGCCTCGGGAGTCCATTGGAAACGGTCCTTCCGCTTCATTAGCTTGAACATGGGCAGAGCGCGCTCGCCCAGCCTTGCGATGAAACGGCCGAGCGCGGCCATGCAGCCTGTCAGCTTCTGGACGTCCTTGAGGCGGGTGGGCGGGCGCATGTTCTCGATGGCCTGAATTTTTTCTGGGTTGGCCTCTATCCCCCGGTGCGAAACCAGGAAACCGAGGAGCTTCCCTGCAGGGACACCGAACACACACTTCGCCGGGTTGAGCTTGACCCGCTTGTCGCGTAAGTTGTCGAACGTTTGCTTTAGGTCGGACAGGAGGGTCTTGCTTTCGCGCGACTTAATTACGATGTCGTCGACGTAGGCCTCTACGTTCTTCCCGAGTTGCTCATCCAGTGTCTTGCGCATTGCTCGCTGGAACGTAGGGCCCGCGTTTTTCAAACCAAAAGGCATAGTCACATAGCAATAACACCCCGCCGGGGTCATGAATGCGGTTTTTTCTTCGTCCCCCCTAGCCATGGGGATCTGGTGATACCCAGAATTCGCATCTAACATACAGAGTAGGTCACAACCTGCGGTTGAGTCAACTACTGTGTCTATGCGTGGCAGCGGGAACGGATCCTTGGGGCACGCCTTGTTGAGGTCGGTGTAGTCGACGCACATGCGGAGCTTGCCGTTGCTCTTGGGGACGACCACCGGGTTCGCCAACCAGGTGGGGTGTAGGACTTCTCGTATGAAGCCGGCCTCGAGGAGCCGGCGGATCTCCTCCCGGATGAACATCTCTCGTTCCGGGGCTTGGCGCCGAGCTTTTTGCTTCACCGGCCGAGCGGCCGGGTTGACCTTCAACTCGTGCTCGATCACCTCCCTTGGTATGCCGGGCATATCGGACGGCTCCCAAGCGAAGACGTCCGCATTCTCCCGAAGGAAGGCGACGAGCGCGAGTTCCTATTTGGGGTCGAGCTCGGCCCCAATGGTGACGGTCTTGGAGCCGTGCGCGTTGACGGCGACCTGCTTGGTCTTCACCGGCTCGCCGGCCGTCATCTTGGAGCGCTTGGGGGCGGACTTGACTACCTCCGGGATGCCACCAAGCTCCGGATCCGCATCCGCCGCCTTCTCGGCCGCCAGGATCAGCTCAGTGCATGCGATGGCACTCTTGTAGTCGGCACGGACGGTGATCACGCCCTTGGGCCCCGGCATCTTCATGGTGAGGTAGGCGTAGTGGTCGCACGCCATGAACTTGGTGAGGGCCGGGCGCCCGATGATGGCGTTGTACGGGAGGTCGATGTCCGCCACGTCAAACACCAATTTCTCCGTGCGGAAGTTGTCCTTGGTGCCGAACGTGACCGGGAGCGTGACCCGCCCCAGGGGTTGGGCGTGTCCCGGAAGGACCCCGTGGAAAGGCCTTGAGGGCTCCAGGTCAGTCTTGCTGCCCTGGAGCATCTCGTACACCTGCGGGGTGATGAGGTTGATGCTCGCGCCGCCGTCGACCAGCGTGCGAGCGATCCTCTTGTTGCACACCGTCGGCGCGACGATGAGCGGGAGCCGGCCGTCCGAGTTGTCGGGGCCGACCAAGTCGCTCCGGTCGAAGGTGATCGGGACCTCCGACCACTTGACGGGGCGGACGGGAGCCGTCCCCGTGCTCAGCGCGCACACCTCACGGCGTAGGAGTTTCACCTGCCGCTTGGAGGTGATGGGCGCAGAGCCGCCGCAGATGACCGCGACGGTGTCCTCGTGGTCCTGGAAGAGGAGAGCTTCCTCGTCCTCCTGGGACCCCTTCTCGTTCCCCGCGCGCTCCTCTCTGCGCTTCTTGCGCTTCTCCGCGTTGGCAAGGATATACTTGCACTCCGTTTGGTCGTGCCACGTGGAATCGTGGAACGCGCAGAACTTCCCTGTGGGGGGAGACCTTTCGCCGGCTTTCGCCGCTTTCGGAGCTGCGGGGGGTTTGCCTCCCTTGGCACCCGTCGGCGCGGTAGCCAGGACTTCGCCCGCCTTCCGCTTCTTGGCGAGCTTCTTCTTCTGTTTCCGGGACAGAGGACGGTCGTCGTCCTCGTCCTCCTTCTCCGGGTCGGAGTCGTGCCAGGCCTGCGCTTCTTGCCGGCGCGCGCACCGGTCAACCAACCCGAAAAGCTCCACGACGGTTTGGGGCCCGTGGACCCCGAGCTCACCCAACACGTCCTTGTCGCGCACGCCGTGGGCGAACGCCGATATGACCCGCGCCGGGTCGATGTTGGGGATGGTGTTGCGGACGTGGCTGAAACGCTGCACGAACTTGCGCAGTGGCTCGTCCTTCCGCTGAATGACCTTGTCCAGGTCAATCTGCGTGCCAGGGCGCTTGGCGGTGCCCTGGAAGTTGACGATGAAGTCACGGCACAACCCCTTCCACGACTTGACCGACTCGGGCGGCAGGTTCATGAACCAAGACCGCGCCGAGTCCTTGAGCGCGAGGTGGAAGTAGTTGGCCATCACGTCCTCCGAGCCCCCGGCCGCTCGCACCGCGGTGGAGTAGATCTGCAGGAACTCGGAGGGAGGCGCCGTCCCGTCGTACCGCTCCGGTATGTCGGGGCGGAACTTGTTGGGCCACGTCACGGCGCGAAGCCTCTTGGAGAGGGCCGCGCACCCACCCGAGTACGCGACGTGACGACTTTCGCTTTTCGCACGCCGTCTCCTGTCCGGAGACGGTGAGGCGGACGAGCCGGATGACGGCGCGCGCGTCGAGCGGGACGACTGCGCGCGGTGCCTCTCGTGGCGCCGCTCCCGGGAACGCTCGATGCTGATGCGGGCGTCTTCCCCGTCGCGGCGGCGCCCCCCCAGCTTCCGCCGGAGGTCGTCCGGGCCACGACGGGGAGTCGTCACGGAGAAAGAGTAGTCCTCCGTGCCCGTGTGCGTGCGTTCGGTAGGCACGTACGTGGGGCCCTCCGAAGAGGAGTTTGCGCGCGAGCGCGACGGACCCGACCTGGATCTCGCCTGTCGCCGCGCCGTGTCCACCATTTTGGCGACATCCCGGAGCCAGGGCCCAGCTGGCGAGCCCTCCGCCAGCTCCGGCGGTGGGTTGCGCAGCAGGTCCCTCGCCCGGTCTAGTGCCGCTGGTGGGGTCAGGCTGTCGAAGGAGAGGCGCCGCGCCGGAGCGCGGCGCTGCTCGTGCTCGGGTGAAGCGGTCCGTCCGCTGGGCGGCCGCTGGGAACCCATCCGCGAGCGAGTGCGGCGTTGGGGCTGCGCGCCCTCCGCCCCGCTCAGCCGAGCAGGTCGGGGAGGACGCGAGCCCTTGGCCGCCTTCACCGTAGGCGGCTGGTCCGCCATGATCTCCTCGTCCACCGACTCCGAGACGGAGCGGCGCCGAGGATGCACGTCCTCGCTACCCGAGGATCTGCGACTGACTCGCCCAGCCATGGCGAGGAAGAGCGAGCGCGAAGAAGAACACAGGAACTACGACGCCCCCCTACCTGGCGCGCCAAATGTCGAGGTGTGGAAACCACGGCAAATGGGGGCCTAGCAAGGCCTCCCTTTGAGATTCGGAGGGGAGCGAACGGTTCTAAGTGTCGGAATCGCGCACGAGAAAGAGGGAGAACACAAGCAGTTTTACCCAGGTTCGGGCCACCAGAGGTGTAACCCTACGTCCTGCTCGTCTGGTATTGCTCAAGTGTTGTGTGTTGGTTTCACGTACAAGGCACTCCCTTTTATAGTGCAAGGAGAGGCCGGACCCGTTCATGGGCCGTTATGGGGGCGCCGGCTGGCGACTCCCCTCCGCCCGAGATGCCGGGCGTCTTGTCTAGTGTCAGCGGCCTTCGCTCGCCTGCCTTCATCATTCGTTTGACTCCCGTCGTCTTGTCCCATCGCTCGTACAGCACGCGCGCGGCGCCCGGAGTGGTGAGGCGCGGAAAGGGGGCGGATGCACCGAACAACCCCCCGGTCCAAGCGACGCTCCGTACGGCAACAGGCGGCGCTCGTCAGCCCACGCCCTCCTGTCAGCCAAACAGTGCGCTACAGGGCTACGACTGGTCGGGTCACACCCATCAGTCGCCGCCCTGCGTGAGGCGCACGCGCATTGAAGTCCAGCGACCCGCCCGCGCGGCCGCGCGGGCTGTCGCTGGCAAGTGGGACCCCTCCGCGAGGAAATCCCCGCGCCCCGGATCCGCGCGCACTGTGGTCGCACGAAATCCCGGGGCGTCACTCGAGGCGCGGCGCTGTTAGGGCCCCACGAACCACCGTCGCCACGTGCCAGGCTTCCACAGGCTCGCGGGGCCCCGCCCTCATCCGCGTCCCGCGGCGGGCCGCGGAGGTCGCAGGGCGTAGCCACGTGGCAACGCCCCACGGCTCGCGGCTGCGAGCCGCTCGGGGGCCCTGCGCCCCGCGCTCTCTTGCTAGGCCGCTTCGGCCCACTCGGCGCGTGGCTGTCTTCCTCGGCCCAAGATGGACTCAGGCCGGCCTTTTGACCGGGGGAGTGGGGACCCTGGTTCCCAGTACACCGACACTATCCTTTCTAAAAAACAGAGTAGCTATCCACACTTCCCGTTGCAAGAATAATGGAGTTGGTTTCGTGCTTACTCCGGGACATCACGACTGGCTGCTGCTGCTGCGTGTTGACACAAGTATTCGTCATCTCGATTCCATTCGATCCGTGGACATAATTTTCTAGTGCAGTTTGCGCCATCCGGTGCATGTATGCTTGCTGAATCGAAGCTTCCACGACAACGAGGCAACGGAGCTAAAGCCACGCGCGTGATCAAAGGTACCTATCAGTCAGTTAGCAGGAAGCGACCGGTTTGGTTCTTTGAATCCCGGCGGCCTATCGTTCTTGCTCACCAAGCATGTAGCCTTGTTGGATTGTTTCATCTTCCTTGTCTCGTTTTCTTCTTCTTTGTTCAAGGCTGCAGACAACCTTTTTTTAGTTATCAGCTGCATGTGCGTTGCCATATCAACATCTCAACTTGCGGAACCAGAACAGGGTAATCACTAGTTAGCCAAGATTGGCACTACGAATGCGCATCTAGCAAGTACACTTGGTCCTCCATTTTCCGTCTAGCTCCGCCACTAGCTTGAGGTAAGTTTAAATATCGGATGGTCAGTGGTCGTTCAGCTGTGGTCGCCGGAGCTGCCGTCGTCTGTTCCGCAGTAGTCGGATCGGATGGTCAACGTGAACTTCATGGCCACAGGGAACGGAGCTATATATGAGCCGTGCGTGTTCATAATTAATTAGATTTGCTGCCATCTCCTGCACCCTCCTAGTAGCTCGGATTAGCTCTCCTGCAGTGGGCACATAATACTGTGCACGTTAAAATCGTTTCTCATTTATTTGATTCCCCTTTTATAAACTAGCCTTTCAACCCGTTCATTGCACGGGCTAGAAAAATATAGATACCATTTTATTCACTGCATGCTCCATCTCACACTAAGAATCATGTTTCCAACTAAAATATATATATTTTATATCCAGATGCCTATCTTTTTAGTTATTTTATGAATTTTAGTTACTTATTATTTATGGGATCCTTTTTTAAGGTGTGTCTCCCTAACAATTGAAAGAAATTATATTTTATTTTCACATGGGTTTTATTTCAAAATTCACATGGTTTAAGAATTTTAATTCGAATTTATTTTCCTTATTAATAATGGCATGATGGGTAATGTAGAAATAGGAATTATAGGTTTTTTATTTTTAACAATTCCCAATTTAACTATTTTTTTGACTCAAAATGACATGGTAGGCAATTTAGAAATAGAAATTATATATAATTACAAATTTAATTATTTTTTGACTCACAATGGCGTGGTGGGTAATTTAGAAATAGGAATTAAGGGTATTTTTAGCTATTATTTCTATTTTCAAAATTATTTATTTTTTGATGGGTAATTTAGAAACAGAAATTAGGGAAATTTTTTGGCTATTTTTTTATAATTCCGAATTTATATATTTTTTACTCATAATAGCATGGTAATTTGTAAATAGGTATTAGGGATCCTTTTAACTAAGTTTTTTATTGGCATTGGTGGGTAATTTATATCACATTAGATCTAAAGGCTATTGTTTATCTTATTTTAATTTGTTCGGCTGGATGTTTTGCTTTTTTATGAGAATTTCTAGCATTTTCTTCCGATTAACGTGAAGGCCTTAAAAGGAGCCTCCAATTAGTAAATATAAGATAGCGAGCGAAGCAGTTGACTTGAATTTTTTTATTACTCCTTTGATTTGTAATTGATTTGCAATTGGCAACCTTCTGAGTTTTTTTTTTTTTGAGGGAAACCTTCTCAACTTGCGTGCCGGATGGTGATAGATCAATCTGCTACCAATTGTTGCTGACCCAGCGTGCTGTTGATAAAATTGTAGTTTTCGTCTGATGGATGATGGATCCGCGCCGGTCATGGCTTTAGCCTGCACCGCGCGGGAGCCGCCGTGATTTCGAAAGCTCCTTTTTCACGTAAATTCTGCGGGGGGGACGGGCCGCATCGCGCGCCGAGACAGCGCCGAACTGAGAGCGAGCTAGGCAGGCTGTGCCCAATGGCGCGCGGCCCAGGTGCATGGCGTCAGGACAAAAACAACAACGTTTGTTGTGTGTTGACCAAATTCAGGTGGAGACTGACGCACTGATATGGTTAAGCAGGGCTGTGACAACGAACACGTATGATCTGTCTTTTGGCAGGGCTTCATTAGTTAAGTTAAAAATTTGACGATAAAATCGCAATTAGAGTTCAGAGTAAGGTTGAGAACACAATTGCTTAACCATAAATCTAGAGATTGTAATAGCAAAGCGCATGCTACAGCTGCTCTGGATTGTGTTAGTCGGGTGCTGCTGATCCAATCCTTGACTGCCAAAGAGATTTTATTTAGTCTAGTAGAATATTTTCCATTCTTTTTTTTATATTCTTTTAAGAGGAAAAAAATGGACCTGACCGGCGGAGATCCAGCTGATCATCAATAAGCTTGAAAACGTGACACTGCTGTCTTTTACTCTTGCTCTCTGAAAGTTGCTACAAATTCTGTACTAGGGAGTATGTTTTGTCTAGTCCTTTAGTCTCAAAATTCTAGCCCTCTTATCTAGGTTCTGATCTATTAGCTCCTATCTTTTGCTTCGATGTAAACTTTTAAACTCTGTTCTGTTATTTCGGTAACGGAAAGGTGTGATGCCCAATTCAAAAAAAAGAGTGGAAAAAAAACCTGTTCGTGAAGATGAAAAGAAAAGAAAACGCTGGCTCGATATGGTGAAATCTGTTCATTCAGCTCAGGCAAATAATCCGGATCGCCTTCATCAGTTCACTCCGATCCTTCAGAATCAGACGATCGCTTCGTAGCTAAGGGGGAAATTACTGCTAGAAACACATTATCCTTTGCAGAGGCCTCCCCTACTGGACTGTACATCGCTAAAAAAATGTTCTTTGCATGACGGCGGCTGATGGTCCATACCTTAGCAGGCTATACGAAGCTTATGTGCAGTACAGATTTGAGTAGGAATCAGGAAGGCTGTTGCAAAGGGACTCGATGATGATGAAACAAATTTCTGATTCAATTGATTCGTCAGGACGACAGCAAAATGGTTTACATTCGCTGAGAAGCGCTTCCTGCACCTGACAAGTACTTACCAGCTAGAGCTGGTCAGAGGCAGGAAGGCTCGGTTCGATCTTCACAAGGCTCTTCTATCTCTACATGATTGAAATACAAAATAATTTATATACTATTTACAGCCTACCTACTGACTCTAATCGATTTGCAGTGGATGTTACGAGCACAGAATCCGTGCATCCTCTGCCAAATGAAACGAATGCAAAAGGAGAACAGCCTCTCGTAATTCTCATCTCTTCTGGAAGTTGAACTTCATGATGGCAAAACTGAACAGGAACGCAAAGGCCACGACCCAGACGACGTGCATGATGGCGACGACCCACAGGAAGTCGTGGTGAAAGCCAAAGTACTCCGTGACAAACTGCGCCACGGTTTGTACCTTGTCTGTGGCCTCTTCAGGCTCGAGATCATGTTGTATATCACCAAACTGGGAGGCTACCAATCCGTAGAGAGTCCAGGCGACTGGGCAGATCCAGCTGTACCACCTCCACCAAACAGGGATTTTCTGAAGAAAAAGTTAACGTGCATGAGTCATATGAAATGGTGCGGTGCTGTGTTCTTAAGGGAATGTGAACAAGGAAAAGCACAACTTACAGGTCGAGGAATCAGATATCCTGAGAAGAGGTTCCAAATGTTGTAGAATGCCGATGAGATGATGGCTGCTATGCTCTCGTTTGGTGTCAAGCCAACAGCCATCATCCCGTAGAATGTGAAGTAAAGCAGCGTGAAGTACATGAAGAACAGGTACCATAAAAACTTGGCAACGGTCCACTCAAATCCAATCATGGAATAGACTAGTACCCCATATATCAAGGTCTGGACTAGGATGTATGGAAACTCGATCGCAACCTATAAAAGGAAAAGTGTAATTGTTAGGTTCTTTGGCCAAAAGGGCTTGATAATGTTAACGAATATATGTTCTCAACTGCCGTTTCTGTTCACTGTATGTCTGAGTTAGACCATAGGGGCATTTCGACTTTTGCATTCATAAATCCATGCACTTGGAAATAGAAAAGTCAAATAGGGTAAGATGAATTACCTGTCCAAATGCATATGGGAAAGCTGAATACATGCCCGCTGCTCTTTCTCGGTAAAAGACTGTTCGCTCCACCACCACCACTGGTTGAACAGTGCCAGAGTTCTGCACTCCAATGTATAGAACTGCAGCATACATTGATCCCATAGCATTGAACAGATCCTGCTGTTTCTTACTGTAACAAAACACAAGTAAGGTGTTAGAATATATATTACACAAAGCAGCTGCTTGACATGAAACATAGAAACAGGGAGAATAAAATTCAGAAGACATACGTTTTTCTTCCAAGGCCCCAGAACATGGTTCCAAACATTAGCGCGATGACAATGGTGAAGAGGAATCTCACTGCCGTGTAGGATGGATTCCTCCAATATGACAATTTCTGCTTCCACAAGCAAGCTAGGCACTGTGTAAAGAACGATCTAGAGTACTGCGTTGGGAAGTGGATATCAGCAGAACCAGGAGGTGGTGTGCTTAGTTCCTCTATGAGTTCCTTGTTCCTTCTGAAATTATGAACACGAAAACCAATTAGAATTATGGTTCAAAGCAACCTCCACTGTAGTTCCGTAAATAAGAGTGGCATGCAGGGTAGCTTACTGATATAATTCTGATTGTCTGTAGATTTCACTGAAATCAATTCCGAGCATCTCCTCCTGGGCACTAGAGGACACTTCCAACATCCAGGTTGCTGGATTATAACCATCCTTTATCTTACTAATTCCCTCAATCCCCTGAACAATAAAATGAAGGCACGTGATTTGGTTGAGGCAACGTGTTACAACATACAGTGATAAGTGACAACAGTTACTTTTCTTCTCACCTCAAAGTACTCAATCAATTTTGAGGAGTTCTGGCCGACCGGACCAACGTATATCTCTTCCCCTCCTCTCTTCATGAGGAAAAGCTATAATTCACACATAAATGACAACAGTCAGTAAATAATCTTATTTAAAAAAGCTAAGCAAAATAATCCAAATGGAACCAAAAGATCAGTCACCTCATCAAATGCTTCGAAAATGTCAATGCTTGGCTGGTGAATGGTGCAAACAACAGTCCTGCCAGTGTTGACAGTATTCCTTACAGTCCTCATTACAATTGCAGCTGCCCGTGCGTCAAGACCGGAGGTTGGCTCATCCATAAAAATGATCGAAGGGTTAGCAACAAGCTCTACAGCAATAGTTAGCCGCTTGCGTTGCTCAGTTGACAGGCCACTAACTCCAGGAAGCCCAACAAGTGCACCCCTCAATGGTGTAAGCTCTACAAGATCCATGACCTCCTCAATGAACATCTGCAACCACAAGTTCAGCAGATAAGATTTCCAACCAGTTGAGGTTAAAAATTCAATACCTGATTCTTCACTCAAATTTGTAACAAACCTTTCTTGTTTCTAAATCGACATCTGAAGGAAGCCGCAGCCATGCAGAAAAGAGGAGTGACTCATATACTGTTACATGTGGAGAATGAATATCATTTTGCTCACAGTATCCTGATATACGCGCAAAGGTCTCTTGCTTCTTTGGATAGCCTGAGATGGTAATATCTCCCTCAATATATCCTCCAGTTTTTCTGCCTGCTAATACATCCATCAGAGTGGTCTTTCCAGCACCACTAACACCCATCAATGCAGTAAGTACTCCTGGTCTGAAAGAACCGCTAACACCCTTCAAAAGCAGGAGGCGATCTTCATTTACTCCTTGTGCTTTCATTGCCTGTTGTCCAACAATATGATTGGTAAGCAATCTTCAGTATACAAATTTTTAGTGTATTTAAAGTTCATGGAAAGGAAAAAATACCTCTGGCATATCAACTGAGTATCTTATGTTGTTAAAGGTAAGCGACAACGGTGCAAATGGGAGCACCATCCCCTTCCTGCTTTGACTAGGATCCTCACTGCTGGTCGCAGAGTGCTGGCCAACACTGTGGGACAACTCCAACTCCTGCCTCCTAGATTTTTTTTCCTTATGGGCTTCTATAGCTTGACCGGTTAAGTTGGCCTGCTTTTCTGCAAACTCCTCTTTGGATATTGATCCTTGTGAATCAGCAAATGCTGAAAAACAGGCAAGTAGGTATAGTTATTATCTTTAAACTCAAATGTTGATTTTCTTATACTTGGAGTTATAAATACATATAATTTTTTTTAGAAAGATACTTACGGCCCAAAACCGACAGAGCTACAGTGTAGAGCAGGTTGAAGAGGAGAGTATATCCGACCAAGGCACCAAATCCAATCCAGTACCACTTAGCTTCAGTAAATATGCCTCGAGATTTAAGAACAATAAGTCCCAGTGTCTCACTTTTTCCATCAGGAATCTGTAACAAGCAAATGCATGTTGGTCTTTTTTACTTCCGAAGTGATTAGCTGGCTCTATTGCTGGTCAATGTATAGGGTACTTACTTTGTTCCAGCTGTTCCCCAAAAATTCATTCGTTGAAATGGCATTCTGTGCATACGATAGTGGAGAGATCCAGTAGCCCCAAATCCACCATTTCTTAATATTAGCTGGAAAAAGGACGACAGAAAAAGGTAAACATATAGGCAACAACAATACTGAAGATCATTAATGCTAATTTAAGATACCAACTTTTAATGTTATTATTGCAACATCCAATTACTTACGTCGTGAGAGGATAAAGCCACCCAGAGTTTGGAAAGCCAAGAGCGCTAAGGGTCCAAAGGTGTGAGAAACAACCATGTCTCTTCCAAGTCCAGCAATGAGGCGGAAAAGTGCAGATGACATCTGATTGAGTGCTAGAAGCAGCAGATACTGTTTAAAGAACCTGAGAACAAAAAAAGATTCAGAACTCACGTAACAAATTTATTAATCATGCAACATTCAATTTAGTTACTTCCACACATGTGAAAGGAATCAAGTGTCATCAAGAGCGCTGATCATAGAAGCAAGCATTTCTGAGACCATCTGAACATAAGAACATGTGTTAGGTGCATTACCTGATCACGTTGGAATCAAATCCAATGACATAGTATGTGGTGAATACATAAACTCCAACTTCCAAAAAGGTGATAGGGATCTGAAGAATCCACGACGGTATGGTGTAGGCCCATGCAGGAAAGAAGAGGAGATCCCTTTGCTTGAAGAAAACAGGTAGTTTCATGACAGTCATGCCAAGCTCCGCGAAACCATTGAACATGATTGTGTCGAGGGCAAAGTAGAGTGCCCCCATGTAGATCCCGCCATAAAGAACATCATGTTTCATATTCGTACGGAAAAATGTGGTCATCACAATAAATGCCATAAGTGTTAGCTGCAACAATAATGGGAGAAAAAATTAGATTGAGGGCGTCTAGTCTTCACCTTAATAAACAACATACATATTAAAGATATGAACTCACGTTAACAGATTTGAAAATGTACATAAATGCATTCCTCTTCATGAGTAGAAGCTCTCTATCAATAGTGGCTTTGAGCAATTCTTTCCTGTTGACACCAAACTTTGAAGTGGCTAGAGCAGCAGGGTGGCTTCGGGTCCTATCAAATGGCTCTGAAAGTTCATTTTGTATGGATCGGCCCACGTGAAATGTACGGAATGCATCTGCAAATTTCTTCACGGGCACAAAACGGTATGGCCTGTCCTGCCTATACCAATACTGCCCCTGGTCTTTCCTTGATGTCACCTTTTCAATATGTTTATATCAGTACAATTAATCTTAGGAAATCAGAACTACTACATGACATAAAAATTTATCAATGATGAACATACTTCCTGCAAGAAGTCCGCAACACCCTTTCTGGCGGGGCATCTGAAGCCCATAAATTCAAAGAACTCTAGCACATTTTCACGGGGACCCTGGTACACAGTCTGCCCGTCAGAGAGGAGTATAATGTCATCGAACAGGTTGTATGTTTCAGGTGCTGGCTGGAGCAAGGATATGACGGCAGTCCCGCCAAGGATGTGGATGGTCTGCCTAAGGGAATTCACAATCTGGTATGTGGTTGAGCTATCCAGTCCAGTGGATATCTCATCCATGAACAGAGCTCTTGCTGGACCAACAAGCATTTCACCTAAGCAGTAAAATAAATGCGAATGTTATTTTTAAAAAAATAATAATAAAAAGAAGAGATTACAATGTGACTTTGAAACAACTAAAATTATCACTGTACTCGTTTTTTTTTCTTTTTTACTGGAGAGCTGTATTTCATCAGCATAAATTTGTACAGATAATTTCTACACTCAACCTCCATTTTGTTGAAGAATTTTTATCATACCTGTGGTGACACGCTTCCGTTGTCCACCAGATATACCCCTCAACATCTCATTTCCTACCAATGTGTCAGCACAGACCTCCAATCCTAATATCTGCAAGTAGATAACCAAGGAGCAGGCATGAGAGCTGAACTAGTGGATCAGTAAGCACATACCTATAGAAAAATCACCCTATTAGTGATAAGTCTACAGCAAGCAGATTGTACCTTCAGTATGTAATCTGTAACAATAGTGGATTCTTGTCCTCCCATAGCTGAGGCCTGCAAGAGTAAACAAATAAACAATTGTTATGAACTTGCAAAGAAACAAGTGGGATACATGTGAGAAGCTCTCCCGAAACGTTCCTGTTAAATGCTAACATGTATAGTTCTATCAGGCATATGATGCCCTTATCTTCTACGAGCCTCACCTTCATATAGACATCAATATCATGATCAGGCTTGATGTTGGCTGCCTTTTCCCTTCGTGACAACTCAGTCAGCATTTCTGGATCAAAGAAGACAAATCTCAGTACCCACCCCAGAGATGAGACATCCCATTCAATGGTCTCAAACAAGGCAACGTTCAGTTGCATACCATATCTGGTACCAACACCTTGGCACCGTGCTGAGAAGGCTAAGGTCTCCCTCACGGTCATCTCGCCAATGTGGAGATCGTGCTGGCTGATGTACGCCGCGGTCCTTTGGGGGACAAACTCATTCATCCCGTGGCCATTGTAGGTGACATCCCCGGAAACCTTGAGGTCCTTGTCAAGCTTACCGGCAAGCGCGCGAAGCAAGGTAGTCTTGCCTGACCCCGGTGGTCCCAGCAGCAAAGTCATCCTAAAGAGAACATAGATATGGGGTGGTTAGCTCCACAAGTTCCCGAACGCTGATCGCGCTATTGTATCTGACTATCAGGCATGCTCATAATAAAATTATCTAATCCTCCAACTGATTGCTTTACCTCCTGGGCTTGATGATCCCGCTGACGTCATGGAGGACGGTCATGGGCTGCTTCCTGTTGGGGAGGATGTGGAGCGCGTTCCCGATGGACTGTGGGGTAAAAATCATCAAGCAGAAAATCTCGTTAGTGTCCCTTAGCATAGCATACGTTAGCATGCAGTGATACGTGAATGAGTTGCTTCAGTGAAGAATCACGCATTTTCAGCAAAGAGATTACTGCAAGTAATTGGGCGCGCACTCAAGATATCCGACGAAATGTCCCAGAGCCGCAAAGCTCCGGCGCCGCGAGCAGGCGTCATGAAAGTGATCCCGCGGTGCGGGCTGAGACGCATGGGTGGCACAGAGCAGGGAGCAACCACGGGATCACCACGGCTACCGCCGGCGGTGGCGCGACAGCTTGTGGCCAACGGGGCGGATGGCGACTTGGCGAGTGAGGGGAGGCGGCTGTTTTTTTTATATGAATTCTTTTTCTTTCGCGCGGTTGGTGACTTGGTGGTGGTTTGGGAAAAGCTTCTGTGGGCCTAGGAGTCTAGGACCTGAAATTTGGGCTTTTTCTGGTGTTGGGCTCCACTATTCTCTTTTCTGTTTTCTTATTAGAGAGAACTGTGCTAAAAAGAATAGAGAGAACTTAATCTCAAAAAAAAAAAGAATAGAGAGAACTAAGCCGCCTTTATCTCAAAAAAAAAAAAACCGCCTCAAGTCAATCAATAGATAAAAGAAGGGATGTTTTTAGAAGAAAACTAAAGAAGCTAGCGCAGGGGCTGCTCCAGCTCAGTTCCTAATGTCAAAAGAGAAAGATGCGTATTCTAATACACGTAGTACCTTGTTGGCTAAAGCTAGCCAACGTAAGCCGAAATGTTGGAATCGTTCAACGCGTGGTTGGTGATTGCCGAAGCAAAATCCTCGTGTTAAATTAACTATCTTCTACTGAGATATGTAGAGAGTGATAGTTACACCGATATACTATATCCTGTCACTTTACGTCGACTGCCGACGCGGTTGCCCAAACTAGACTGGACGCAAGACAGCCGGCCGGAAAGGGTCATTCACCTACCGTGCAGAGAGCTAATTTGCTACCAAGTTTTTTTTTTTTTTGCCTTTCCCGCTCCAGCGTTGCTGTCGAACATTATTGCGTAGTAAGCAAAAAGAAAAACGGCTTTTCCATCAAAAAAAAACGGCTAGCTCTTGGGCCCAACTTGATTTGAATCGATCATCGATCAGCCATTGTTAATTCTTGCGCGCGTTAGTTCGTCGATCGATCGGGCAATTGGATGAATGGGACCATGCAAGAAGAATGGACGACGAGCGAAGAATCACCTCGATGGTGTTGGTGACGGAGTTGATGAGCGTGGGCAGTCCCCGGTCGCCGACGAGCACCTCGGCCTCGACCTGGAGGTTCTCGTAGCGCACCTCGATGGTGGGGTAGTCGATGCCGACGCGGTCCATGCGCTCCTTGAGCTTGAGCAGGAAGCGCTCGTGGTCGTCGTCGGCGGCGCGGACGAGGCGCTCGATGAGGGCGCGGGACTCGCGCGCGCCGAGCCGGCCCACGTCCACCTCCACCTTCTCGCCGTCCTCGTCCAGCGCCAGGATGCCGCGCCGCACCCGGTCGTACGTCGGCAGCCGCTCCAGCGCCGCCCACCGCAGCGCCTCCTCGTCGTCCTCCTCGTCCTGGAACCGCGACGACGAACGCGAGAACACGTCGTCGCCGCGACGCCACAGCGAGCTGTCCCGCCGCAGGCTCGCCATCCGGTGGACCTCCCGGTCCATCCTGCCTGCCTGCTGATATGTAGTGTTACCTCAACTACCTAGAACTGATCGATCACCGCGGCTTTTTGCTTCTTCTTGGTTGCAGCTAGCAATGAGTTCTTGTTGCTTTCTCTCTACCTGAGTAACCTGACTTCCTACGATCGAGCAACAACTCCTGCTGCTTGGAGGAGTTGGAGCTTCGCTCCTGCTTGCCTCCGTTTAGGTAGGCTCCTACCTTTCAGCAGCTCTGCTGCATGTGTTTAGTTCACCCTGCAGAAAGAGCAGAGCCTGCTATATATACGGAAGCCATGAAGTTGGTGAGGAGCAGCACTCTTGCTATCTATGTGTGCCTTGACCTTGACTCCCATATCGGCTTGGACTTGGCATGGGCTGCGGCGCCTTCATTTGATTCCATTTTATTACTACTATTTCCACAACCCCAGCCTAGCTAGGTGGCTGGGTATTCACGCGCGTGTTTATACCTGACCAGACCTCCGCGCGCGCAAGGGAGCTTCCTCGCTTCGCCGGGCGCGCGCCTTGTTCCTTGTCTTCGTGCATGCACGGATGGAGGCGGTCAACATGCGCCCCTGCCGGGCCCACCCGACTGGGAAGGAGAAACAATACTCGAAGCTGCTTCAGTCGTAGTTCAACGTCCCTGTTCCTTGCAGCGGTAGGTGACACCGGTGATGGGGTCCTTTTGCTTATTGAGCAAATGAGCAGTATAGTTTCAACTGCATTTCTATAATCTATTGCCACGTCAGCATTCCCCGTAGTTGCAGTAGTTAAACAAACCCTCCCGTCCAGCTGGGATGCATGCAGATTCTGCGCCTGCCGTTGGATAGAGATCGGACGGCTCGTGGTCAACATTGACCGCCGTCAGCAAAAACAGGGGTACATTGACCGGTCAGGACGATCCCTGTCGTACCTTCACAATCGATTTTTTTTCGTTCGTGCTGACCTTGCTCCCTTTTTTTTTTGCGTGATTTTAATCAGCTACTTTTTGCGTCAGTACCTTTTGGGGAAGATAATTGAGAATATCCGGACTGGTTTTCGTTGTAATACTAGTATATCTCACTGAAGGTTGCGGTCAAATTGGAGTATTAGAGTGGCGTTTTCATGTGTTCTCTAGCTCAATTGGGCTCAGTTTCTGCAATATCCTTGACGATATACCAATCTTGTCTGTACACACCTGTGTGTTGTCACTTTCTTGCGGAAAGATATATGTTAGACGATCTTGTAGCTCTTATTTGTCATCCATGAGCGATTAATCAGGGAGAGCAAAGTAATTATATACAGAACACTTGATTGTCTTCTTTTGAAGGTACTCTGTATGGTACTATACTTTTCATATCTTTTTGAAGGTACCGTATGGTAGTACAAAATGCATGTTTTTCATGTCCTGGCTGCCTGGTTTGATTAACGGCCGTTGCTTTCCAGTTGCGAGAGTGGGTCCGGCTACTCCTTCTAACGGCCTTTCATATCCTTTTACCTTATATCTGAATTCATGTTCACGATTGTATCTGGAAGAGAAAACGCAGGTTCAGGATTGTTCCAAAGGGGTAGGTGTTGACAGTTCCATGGCCACTGGTGCAAGGGATGATTGTAGTCCACCTCCCTAGCTAGCTAGCTAAAACAATGTTTGCTTACAAATAATCGAGTCAAATATTTGATTTTCCTGGCTGATGACCAAGAAAGTGCAGAGGTTCTCTTTATGTATTTAATTTGTTTGATCAATTCAAATCGGTTATTTGATCAGTTCAGAACTTCAGATTAGTTGTTTGATTTCCTGCCCATTAAGCGTGAGGAACTCCCATTTCGTATTTTAGATTGCTTAAAATTCAGTTCTTCTCTTCGACTCCAGCAAATTTAATTGACTGATGACTTCATATCATCTCTTGGTTCTTGACTACATGCATTAGGAGATTCAATGGAGCAGAAATGTTGGTTTCTGCACCGGCCTAGCTTCCTGAGTTCCAAGACTAAACCCAACAAAAAAAGAATTTTCAAAAGATATAAAAGATCCACTCAAATCCGCTAAGAAGGAGTAGTAATAACCAGTACTGCCTGAGTGCCTGTTGGATATGAAAACTAGCTATCAACGAAACAATCAAGACAGCGATGAACAACACTAGTGTTCTCGCTTAATCCATTCAAATCCACTCAGTGTGTCTGTGTAATTTTTTCACCATTTAGGAGTGAAGAATACTTTCGGAAAACTGAAGTATGTAGGACCCTTGTCAGCTCCTATATATTAGCCATTTCAGATTAAACTAGCAAGAACTGGGTTCTTTAACATTATGAAATATAAGAACTGTCACATTCGCCAGTTTTGGGGAAACGAAGCAGGATTGGCATATCGTGTTAGGTTATCTGGAGAACCGAGCGGGAGCTCGGCTGGCCAGCAGCGCCCAGGGCGGCGCGCGCCCGCCCGGGTTCGATTCTTAGGAATCGCACCCAGTGTCTCACCTGGCCGGGGATTTAGTCCCCGGGAGAAAAAAATCTTCTCGCTCCTCCGCAAGCAAAGTTCAGGTTAAGCACTCGCGTCGATTCTCACTGGCCAGCTAAGTCCCTGTGTACGCGTGCGGAGGGGGGTTCGGAGGTTTTCTCGATCTGTGTGAGAAGATCATTCTCCTTAGAAAATGCTCAGGGGCCGTCAATACCCCCCGCAGGTCGAGTTTTTTTTTTTTTTGGTTAGGTTATCTGAAGTTCTCAACCTTGTGAGGACTCACCAGTCTCTACTGCATAGTGAAATAGGAATAAGATCCGGCGCATGCTGAACATAAAATACATAATGCGCTTATGTTGGAAAGCAACTTGCTACTCCTTTTTAAGTTCAGTTATCCCTATCACGCACAATTATATTTTAGACGAAACCTACAACAGCCAATTTGTGCCTGTAACTCGCTCTTTCCTCAAACGCACGGGCTTTGACGCAGCGCAATGGTTGTGTTGACAGATATCTGCATCATTGTTTTTCTTTTCGGACGAACAGGTATGAGACAGAGCAAGTTCCATAAATTAATAAATATGATAAAACCTGCATCATTGTAGTTTCTACTCCACTTGAAGTATCGTTTCCGACACGATGACGATGTCCACAATTTAACTTCGTCCATTGGCCGAAGTCTGTACAAATTTCCACTGCAATGATATCATCAATTTGGACAGATGTTTAGAAAGAAGAAAAAAAAAACTCGAAAACGTAATGAAGAGTGGACTGAACCCGGGAGCACACACAACGCCGTTCCCTTTCTGCCTAGGAACTGAAGTGAGCATTTCTAATGCGGTGACGATTCAAGTTGGACTGATGTTGAGGGTAAAAAAGGACAGTGGCCAGTCTGAATTTTTACTGGCTGTATGACGACATGACGTGAAAGCATCGCCTCGTTCTACATTATCCATTTCAACTTGGATTAGCCCAGAGATTCACATGCGAAAAAGATGCAAACGCAACAAAAGCAGCTTCGCACAAACCTTCGATTCGCTCATCTGACGAATTAGCAATCAGAACTTCGATGCTTAGGCGCCAGACGTCCGCTAATCTATGCAGTTGCACGCCGGTCGGACGAGGGAGTTGGACGTGTCGACTTCTCCCAGAAAATGACAGCACACCTCAGCACGAACCTGCAAAAATTGCATAACCTTTGACACATAATTGCTCAGAATGCTCATGCTGCTAGGGGCCTTACGATCGAGTAAACAACTTATGTTCTTCTTCCAAAAGACCAAAAAGTTTCTATTCACAACCAGCATAAGCAAAGTCAACTTCTCCAAGTTCACACTGTCACCAACTGACCATCGCCGTTCCAGTAAGAACACAGACAACGGTTGTTAACTCCAGAACGCAGACAATAGAGGCCTAAAGCCGTCAGAACAGAGACACTAGCGCTCTAGATGCCAATTATATCTGGCCATCTGGGCCGTGCTAAATGGGCCGGCCCGAGGCCCACTATTTTTGGCCCGGTCCGAGCACGGCACGGCCCGGTCCATATAAGGGCCGTGCCGGCCCGAAGCCCGGCTAGGGCCGTGCTTGGGCCTAGCCTCAAGCCCGTCGTGCCGGCCCGAGCACGGCCCGTGAACTGCAGCCCGTTAGGCACGCCAAAATGGCCCGTTAGGCACGAAGGCCGTGGCCCGGCACGGCACGGCCCAACTAGCCCATCAACTGGCCATAGTATATATTGTTCCTCCATTCCATTTCCAAACCCTAACACCGGTCCGATTCTCAATCTCCACCGCCGCAACTCCGCCTCTCTCCTCTCTCCACCGCCGCTCTCTCTCAAACTCATCTCCTCCCTCCTCCCGACTGCCCCTCCCTCCGTCGCCATGGCCGCCGGCCGTCGTCCTCCCGACTTTCCCTCCCTCTCTCAAACTCATCTCCCCTCTGCGCAACTCCGCCTCTCTCCTCCCGACTGCGCCTCCCTCTTCCATGACCGTCGAGCGCCGCCGACGCCGCTCTGAGCCAACGCTGAGCCGCCGCATGCGCGCTCGACGCCGCTCCTGGCCATCGCTCGACGCGCTCGACGCCGCTCCTGGCCATCGCCCGTCGCCACGGCTCTGGACCGCCGCGAGTCGCCGCTCTTGACAGCCGCCACCCGCCGCCTCCCCGTGCTTCGGGCTGGCACGGCACGGGCGGGCACGGGCGGCACGACGGGCCGCCGGCACGGCACGGCACGGCCGCCGACGCCGCGTGCCGTGCTCGGGCTTGAGGCGCCGACCCACGTGCTGGCCCGGCACGGCACGGCGGAGGATTCGTGCCGTGCCGTGCCGCCTCTGAGCAGGCCCGGGCCCGGCCGGGCTCGTGCCGTGCTGGCCCGGCACGGCCCGTTGGCCAGCTATATTGCCAATATACCGACCTTCCAACTCGCGTAGCCAGCTGACCAAAAAAAAGGTCAGAATTCAGAATGCCATTCTTCTGCTCATTGGTCTTTCGAGCAAAAATAAATAAAGTTGTGCTCACTGATGGAAGCACAGCTCGAAACTGAATGAATGACTGGTAGAGGCAGAGGCTGACCTGACGGATCAAACGCCAGCATAGAAAGAGAGTGAGAGGAAGAAATCTTCAACGCCGGAGGCAGAAATGCGAAGTTGCGTATCGGGTCTGCTACATCACCTCGTGCGTAATAAGGACTTGAATTTCTCCTGCGACCACGCGAGGCGATGCCTTGATCTTTTGAGAGGGAGCAGCGTGTTGGATGACCAGTCCTGCTCATACAAGCACGAGCCGAGCCGGTCCCTTTGACCAAAGTACGGACACACGCGATATGCGTTCTGGACCGTCCAATCTCGTTAATCAACGGCTGAGCTAGGTCGAGGCTATGGTCATCGCACACAGCAATAGCAGAAAAGAGAAAGAGCTGCCACTTGTTCTCTTAGACTCTTACCTCCAAAAAGGTATATGAAAGAAATTTGAAGCTGCTTCTGCAGCGAGCTGCTCACCCTACAAGCGGAACTCCGGTCCTGCTAGTACAAGAGATCGACGCAGGATGGACCGGAGCCAACCAGTGGCGGAGTAGTTGGTCAAAGTTTTCTTGGGTTTCACATGCGAGGACGAAAAGATCAACGCTGCAAGTAGTTTCTCTTGGCCAATCGACTGATTGGTCTTACGACAGTAGGTACAACAACTTACCAGAATAGCTATAATTCAGTCAGGTTAGGACAGTAATGAGAGTAACGGTTTTCCGTTTCAGACAAATGGTATACTGTACATGTACAGTTGAACGGTTACTAGATCGAGTCCAAGATACAAGCAATGATTTGCGAATGAGACTCGCAAAGTTCACCCCTGGCTGACAGAGTACAAGGCGGATGCAAATGCTGACCGAAAGTGGAAGCAAAAGATTGTTTATATATATTATACATCTTGTACCACCTTGATCCTGTTTACAAGAAGGTTCTACCTAGGCTCTTGTTTGTCAGAGTACCTAGGATCCAATCATTTATTAACTTCGTCGAAGACACGGAGGGCTTTCGACGACAACCAATGGTGGACACTGGTCATTCAGAACTGCCACGGCGTCAGTGAATTATCCTACTCCTATCCTTGCATGATCTCCACCTTCTGTTTGTCAGACTCTCGTGATCCATCACCAGAATCAAAACTTCGAAATCAGTTTGATACGTCTGCTTCGTATGATGCACTATTACCTTATCCTTCATTTTTACAGAATTCTACGAAATAATTAAACTAAACTATGTTGTAGTAGAACCCAAGAAACAAAACCTCTGTTCAGTTGGTGTTACCGTGCTAGGTGTGGGTTCAATACAATGCTACCACACAATGCGTTCCTTCTTCAAGGAAACAATGCTAGTAAACTCGTAAAAGGCGCGCTCTGTTTATGTTTTCGCTTTTCAGTAGACCTCGGGGTGGAAGCGGCCGGGCATCCTCCCCTGCCGCTGCGCCCGCCTGAGGTGCACGGACAACGCGTAGTTGTCGGCCTCGAGCTTCCTCGTCCGCTCCTGGCACCCGGCGACCTGGCGCCGGAGCTCCCGGTTGGCCTCCTCCCGCGCCCTGAGCAGCCGGTGCTGCACGAGCACCGCCTTCTTGAGCACGCCGTTCTGCCACGCGGCCGTCTTGAGGTCCGCGGCGACGGAGCGCTCGAAGGCCTCGAGCACGTCGGCGGCGCGGGCCTTGGCGTCGCCCGCGTCGGCGGCGCCGTTCATCCGGTCGAAGAGGAACTCGGCCCACTCCGCGCGGCTGCCGCACGGCGGGAGGACCTCCGAGAGGGCGGCGCTCTCCGGTTCGGCGGCGGCGGGGTGGGCGTCGACGCTGGCCTCCGGCGCGGGGTCCAGCCCGAGGTTCGTCAGACGCGCTATCACCAAGTCCAGATCGCTCTCGCATTGCTCCAGGGCCCGCGCCTTCTCGGCGGCGCTGGTCGCCATGAAGGCGCCTGGTGGGTCGGCCGGGACGGTCCTTGCTAACGGCAGCGGCAGGGATGTCACCGGGACGCTCGTGTCGTGGCGGCAGAAGCGGAGAGCTCTCGTGATCACGGCTTATGGAAGGCAATCAATGCCGGTGGAGAAAGGGATCGGGGCTTTCTATGACACCAGGCGACGAGGAGCTTCTCTGTTTCCATGTCTGGTTCGGTTCCCGCTCCCGCGTCGGAGTCAGCCCGCCGCGCCTGAACTTGCCGTGGTCCCTACTCCCTGCCTCCGAATCAGCCGTGTCTCAGTCGCTGACTAGTGGGTCCAGTTCCTCCTGGCGTGTCTTGGATCGAAGGATCTCTCCCGCCACGGAGAAACCGCGCGCCTCCGCGTGAAGCTGATCAAGACGTGAAGCGGGTTCACCGATGCCTCGCGGCGGGCCTGGCGCGCTCGCGTTAGATCCTGGGCTTCTGCAATTTTTTTTTTTGAGTCATCTGCAAAACTTTTCTGTTATAACAAATGTGACAACAGTCGGATACAACGAGACCAAAGGCGGAACAGAAGATACGTAGCGAAACTGGAGGCAAATCGAAACCGCAAAAGGAGATGCAACCGAATATGACCCGGTGATGGAAGTTCTAGCTTGTTATTCAGTATCACAAGGACAAATTTAACCTTTTCAAGCTTTGAAAAACTACACAAATGCAAATGGCAATGACGTAGTGCCCTGCGGTGGGAGACTAAAGTTCACGCGCATAAAAAGGTTTTTTCTTTTCCGAACCAGTGATGGTCATTGGTCAATATGAAGTCATAAGATGGAGAAACATTTCTTCCACTTCTTAAACGAAAGAGCATTTCTCCTGCTCATTGTTCGAGCAGAAAAAGAAAGAGCAAGGTGGTACTTGAAGCTTAAGATATTGTGCATCATCTTGAGAGGTGAAGTTTTGTTTTTTATTCATTTTAGGAATGTCCTCACAAAAAAAAAAGGAATGAAGCATAGGTTTGTTTGACATAACCTTTTACCATGGAAATCGATATTTAAACATTTGTGAAAAACTGTTATGGTCATTGTAGTTTTGTAGACTCTGACTGATTTAGAATTTTAGGTGGCTGCCCCTGCCGCCTTGAATCGAGCCGCAAGAGCCCGCCAAAAAAAAATCTCAACCGATCGCATCCTTAGTTTCTTGTGATAATCTATGAGTATAATCTCTATTATCGTTAAGGACTATATATTATTAATATTCTTAACAATATAGGAGTACTAACTAATAACAAGAAACAGGGATATAAGAGCATCTCCAAGAGATTGCTAAAAAATTAGTCCCATAAATTTGTTTTTGGGAGCAACCAAAAATTATGCGGAGCAATTTTTCTTGCCTCCTCCTACAGTTTCTCCCTAAAAGTGGATCAAGACACTTTTGATTAGGCCACGTCAGCATTTGGAGCCACAAAACCATTAATTCTAGTGAAAGAAGAAGGAATGGGGATCCCAATTTTTTCCCTGTTTGTAGCCAAATAAGAGGAGTTTAGGGGGTATGAAAAAGTTGGGAGTAGTTTTGGGGTGCTGTTGGAGATAGGTTTTTTATTGAATCTCATTATTTTGATTTAAGAAGAGGTTTTGGGGTTCTTTTGGAGATGCTCTAAGCGGTGTCAAATATGGCATTATATTCGGTTAGAAGAGACCGAACTAGTTGCTCATGAATCTCTGATTTGTCTGGCCCGAGACTCCAACATCGGCCCGACTCTGATCCGCCGATCTGGGCCCGGCACGTGATCCAGACGGCCTTCTCCACCACCTTATTACCCGTCCGTCGAAGATCGTGTGGATCGCACGGCATCCACCCCGCCTTCTTCCCGCGGCCCACCACGTCTGGCCCCGTGCGAACCACGCACGCATCTGGCTGTCTCCAGTCTCCCGCATCGGACCCGGCTCGTCTTCCCCAATCAACCCCCTTCCTGATCCAAGCCCCGCAGCGACGAGAGGAGAGAGCGATCACGTAGGAGGGAGCGGCGGAGATGTCGTCGTCGTGGGGGAGCGCGCTGACGCACATATCGCCCTACACCTTCGCCGCCATCGGCATCGCCGTCTCAATCGGCGTCTCCGTCCTCGGCGCGGCATGGTGAGTCCCCTCCCCTCTCGCTAGATCTGCGCCGGGCGCGTGCGCATACTCGCGCTTCTCACGGCTCACTGCGGTTTCTGCCTGTGCAGGGGGATCTTCATCACGGGGAGCAGCCTCATCGGGGCCGCCATCAAGGCGCCCAGGATCACGTCTAAGAATCTCATCAGGTGCGGAATCTCGAGCCTTGGATCCTTGTTGCTCGTGCAGTCTCGATTGAGCTGCTGAGGATGCTAGATTTGGCCGCACTTGGTGGGCGGTAGGGAGGGTTTGTTGGGCGGTTCTGGTGTTAGAGCAATGTGGTGTAGTTCCGTTACTGGTAGCTAGTCTAGAAGATTACGAGCGCTACATATTTCGCGTTCATGCTCAGAGGTTGGGATTGGGTCTCATCAACTTTGATATCCTCTATCTTCTAGTGAAAATCGCGCCCATTGATCTCCGCATGATTTCAGTAAGTCTGTTAAATCAGTAAAGTGTTAATGTCATAAATTGTCTTGGTTACCTTACTGGTTAACGAGAGTAAGGCGTCACTCGATTGCAAGCTGTTTATACATTGATATTTGTATTAAAATTCATAAAAAAGGTGACAACCTCCTATTATCATCACTTAGCTGAAATTCTTATGTTTTTACATCTCAGGGAGATTGCCACGTCTCTCATGGCAATCTGGTTAGCTGGTTTACCTTTTATGCGTTTCAGTTGTTTTGCCTCTTCCTTTCGCATAAGCGGATTGCATATTTTCATTTGTGTTGGACTAGCTATGATTATTATAATCGTTACTACTGCTAATATACTTGGCGTACAAAGAAGCTGTTGTGTTTATTATGTCACACGCCTACTAATTGTAACCTACACCCTTTATTCGTTCTCTTTTGTGTTATGGACCTTGAATTCTCTTGTTTCATATGGATTACAGCTCTTTTCTTAAATAAGAAAATTCGGTTTTCTGTAATGAAGAAGATTATTTTATCATTTGAAAAGAAAGTCTTGATGACGTTAACTTTAGAGTTCTGGTCTGGTGTAATGTAAAACCACTTTTCACTTTTTGTTCTGGGTTTTGAATAGTACAAAAGTGTTTCCAAGTAATAGATTTTCTGCTTGCTGTGCTGAACAGATTTTGGAATTCGGGACCTTTCTCCCGAGGATTTAGGATAGTTTGGTTACTGAAGGCAGTATTGTTTACATCTGAATCTGCGCTTTGCTTTCGCCAATCTGAGAGTTCAAGTGGCATTTGTGAAGTATAATCATGTAGTCATTTGGTTCACTTCTGTTTCCCATGAATATCCCTGAATGACTGAAACAATTAGGTTCACTTATATGGTGTTGCGCCTTTGATGAATTACCCCAAACAATACGGTTTGAGGGCCTTAGGGAGTCGGTTTCTCAAAGCATCTCATCCGACATTTGATTTTGTTGATTCGTGCTGTGAACTCATCGTGGGTAGATTAGTGCAGGTTTAGTTATTTAGATTGCTTTGATGCATATGAGTGGCAACTGGATGAACCACATGTTGCTTGCTGAATGAAGTTAATCTTGCTCACAGTTATATCCACCATCCGGCTCCCTGAATGCATTAACAGTCTTGGACCTTCCATTTACATAGTCATACAGACCTACCATCTTACTCACTTAACCTAACACCATTTGATGTGCTCGTGATTGCATCTGCTCATTTATGTACTGCACTCAGGCATAAGGATCGCTGTGAATTTTAGGTTCATATTAGTACTTCATCTTTTCATTGAATCATGAATATTTTTCAGTAACAATGTTTGCAACTTCTGGTACCCATGCATCCCTTTTTCTTTGCAGTGTTATCTTCTGTGAGGCTGTTGCAATCTATGGTGTAATCGTGGCAATCATCCTCCAGACAAAGCTTGAAAGCGTACCAACATCTCAAATGTATGCTGCCGAGTCTCTCCGAGCTGGCTATGCTATCTTTGCTTCTGGTCTCATTGTTGGATTCGCTAATCTTGTTTGTGGGTAAGCACCAAGCTCTTTGTCTTGTTTTCCTGTTAGTTATGCTCCACAACTCCAGGTGATTAAATTTCCTGTCTACAGTGTTTGCGTGGGGATTATCGGGAGCAGCTGTGCGCTGTCTGATGCTCAGAACTCATCACTCTTTGTAAAGATCCTGGTGATTGAGATCTTCGGCAGTGCTTTGGGACTGTTTGGAGTGATCGTTGGTATAATCATGTCGGCTCAAGCAACATGGCCTGCAAAAGTGTGATTTTATATCCATCAAGGTCTCTGTAAATTATTTTGGTGAAATGTATCGGAGTGTCAACATGTGGTCCTACTACTCTTATCTTCTCTTTTTTCTCTTGCACCTTTCTGGCAAAACACGAAATTTGGTGCTTAGCGCATCCGACTGTAGAGATGCTACTGCTACTGCCGAGGCTCCATGTGTGTTATATCTTGTAGGTGTTATTGCTGTTGCAAGAAACGATCGGCTTATTGAATAAATTCATTGAACCTAATAAGAGGAAATGTTTCCTTAACACTTTGCTGGGTCTCAATGTGTCGATGTAGACTTTGCAATGAGCAAGACATGAAAGACAAGTAAAATTCTACTACTACTTTTTTTGTGATCACGTGATGATACGAGTATCTTTTCTGGTAGACGATGCCTGCCAGCGCCAGGCACTGTAACCAGCAGTGTCCTTGGTTCAGTCCACTGACGTCGATTCGTTTTCAACTTGCGTGTACCATGTGTCGTCCGTTGCAACTTTCATGCCATTCGAAATTTTGAGAGCTCCCCGACAAGTTTCATGCAAACGCCGCAAAACGTCTTGATTTTTCAGCTGGGATCTACTCGATTATTAAGATGAAGGGTCTGCTTGGCTTCTACTCATCGAAAATTGACGATGCTGAGTGTGGCGACAAAATAAATAGGAAAACTTCGTACGTCATCATTTTTGCCTCTCTTTTTTTTTTGGCGTGATCGGAAAACTTTGTACGTCATCATTTTTGCCTTTTTTTTTTTGGCGTGACCGGAAGTTGTGGCGTGACTGGTTGTTACGTGCAACTGAGCATGCTCGAATTCAGCGTGGCTATGTAAAACCATATAAGATCCGTAGTGGCTATGTAAAACCATATAAGATCCGTAGAACCTATGATTTATAACTGCACATTCAAACTTTGGTTTTTGCAAAATTTCTCATTCGTTCCTTTTACTCCCCGTCCGGTCCGTGCACTACCGTGCGTCCGTGCCTCCCCTCCACCCGCCAGCCACAACCCACAGCAGAACACCGCTGCGCGGCAGAGGCGAGCCGTCCCTTCCCCTTGACGCTTCCCTCCCGTCTCCTCCCGCTCCAGCAAACAACACGCACCCTCTCCGCCTCTCCCCCCGCAGTGTCTCCTCCAGCTACCTCGGAACCGCCGGTCTCCGCCTCCAACGAAAACCCTCCGGTGAGTTCCCCTCCCCTCCCCTCCCCTCCCAGTCTCCTCCTCCTTGCACGGTGGGACCAGGTGGGTTTTGTGCTTTCCGATGATCGATTGGGTGGCCGCGCCGCCCAACCCCTCCGTCTCCCCGGCGGGGCGCGGAAATCGCTCTCCGGCGCCGCCGGCCCACGTCCTGGGTCCGACGCGGGGAATGCGGGGGGCGTGGGGTACTGCGGTGGGAGGGTTGGTTGGGTGCCGAATACGGCGGCGTTCCAGCGGAGTTTGCCCTTTTCCTAGCGGTTGCGGTTTCGGGAATTTCTGGAGCGCCGCCTGCGCCCTGCTCGTCTCGTTTCGTGGGTGTCTAGGGTTTGGTGCGTCCCTTAGCCGTCTGTGCGAGGATCATTTTTACCAGCACAGCTCTTACGGTTGGCAGCAGCAGCACATTAGCGCCGTTCCCTGTATGGCAAGCCCGTGCCAAACCCTAGCAGAGCTCCCCAAAACCCACCCCTCAATGATTTTAATTTTGTTTCATGATGACCCTTGTTGTGTAACCTTATCACCTTTCTGTTGTTCAGGATTTGTAAGCATGTTTCAGAGTACTGTTTAATTTAGTGTCCATTTTGCGCTTTCACAACATTTATGTGGCATGCCTATGTTTGCCAATTTATTTGTCAGCTCACGGCCATTGCTTGACGAGTAGAGGGTGCATGTACAGGCATCCAACCCATTTCACTGAATTTGTTGGGTTAATATTTCCAGAGTGTGTAATGTGGATTCTTGAAATACTAAAACTTCGGGCTCAAATAACCAATGTTTTGAAGCTTGATGATACTAACCATTAGTGGAAATGTCCTGCTCTCTATCTTCGTAATGCTCGCTAGCCAAAATCTACAACAAAATTAACCACTTGCAAAAAAAGGTATTATTTATGTCTCTCTATGTATTTCCAAATTAGCATCTCCTGTGTCTATTATTCTCACTTTTCCAAGACAACTGACCTACAAATTAGCTGCATTGTACAGTTAAAATGCAAACTACAGATTTTGGGAGTTGATTCATCGTGCAGCGGCCAACGGGCCACCCCTAGGATTTTGTAAGACAACTGTTAAAAATTGGTCAGTCACGAAAGCCAATAAAAAAAATTGAAATGATTGGAAAAGGCTGAGCAAACAGTTTTCCTTTGTAGTTTGACATTTATATTTTGTTTAACACTTTAGAAAGTTGTTCATATGACTGCTAAAGTTTACTGCACAGTTTTCTGAGGCTTCAAGGACAAGTTTCATGCTGTGCCATTATTATTGAGAAATCAACTTTGATATTCTGGTATTGCTTTACCTGTCTCAAAATTTGATATACTGGTTTTCTCATTTAGGCCTATGGTAATTGGAAAGTGAGCTACCACTTTCCGTTGTCAGAATGGATGGAAGTAATGAGAAAATCCCTTTCTCATGGGGAAAACGTAGAGGAATAGGTGGTGCAAAGAAGGACACACAGTTTTATGGATCCTTCACACTTGACAATGTGAATTATTCATTGTTTGACTGTGTATATCTTTTTAAGACTGGTGATCCTGAACCATATGTTGGAAAAATTGTGAAGATTTGGGAACAAAAGGAAGCCAAGAAAGTAAAGATTCTTTGGTTTTTCCTCCCTGATGAGATCCAGAAATATTTAGGAGGCCCTGTGATGGAAAAGGAGATTTTTCTTGCTTCTGGCAATGGTCCAGGGCTGGCAGATATCAACCCAGTGGTATGTTGCTGACAACTTTATTCCCTGAGTTCTGATTTTATTTGCCCTCATCTTTAGCTTCTATATTCTGTATCTTTTCTACAAATTTGTATTGTGATCTCGATCTCCTTATGGGAAGGTTATAAACATTCTATCAATGGTATAATAATCACGCCTTGATTTCAATTGGTTTGTAGTTGACGGATCGAAATAAGTTAAAGTTATCATTAATTGCGTCTGGTTTTGAGGATGATCTTACTGATAAATAGAGGCTGATAGCTATAATTTTCAAGAAAATGGAACCTGGGTCTGCTTTTGTGCTGTAGTGGTACTGTTGTTAGTTATTTGTTTGGACTGTGTAGTTATTCTTTACATTCTTCCTCTTACTTGGACTGAATAGCTTGGTTGATTAAACCACACACAATGCCTCAAAACTTGTTTCGCAATGTCCTAACTTTCCATTAGTAACATACCACATCAGGCATTTCTAAACTTGTCTCAATTAGCAAACTTTGTCTCCTGGCCAGTTGGCTGTTAGAATGAAATGTGAACTATCTATTTCCACATGTACTAGCTTTTAGGTTTTCTCTTCCTTTCAAGATTGACAGTGAAAAAAAATGACATGCATGTTTTGGTAAATTCACAATCTGAAGGCAAACTACTATTTGTAAAGAGCAATCGTGATATTCGCACATTTTGGAAGTATACTTAGAGAAAATGACTAGATCGTAACCACTGACAGATCTTAATGAGCCTCCCCCCTCCCGAGTCTGAAGCTCAAGCTCCGTCACTGGTTGTAGAGACCCCGAACTGTATTGGCCATCGCTTTGCTCGTCTTAAAAAAAAGTATCTTTTTGGGGTTCAACAATTACTTTCTTTCTGCCAGTTGGGATATGTCAACTAAGTAGAGTGTGGTATCAAGTAATGGTATTTGAACATTTACTGCTCTTATTCTTCAGTCATTAAATGTTAGGTCTGTCATTTTATTTTTTGGACTAAGTCTCGTAACTTAAAGATTCTAATAACAGCCATCTTTCTATTGCCCAATCAGGAGGCTATTGCTGGCAAATGCACTGTTATATGCATTTCAAAGGATGAGAGAAATCGTCAACCTTCCCCCAGGGAACTAGCAATGGCGGATTATATCTTCTATAGGTTCTTTGATGTTGAAAAGTGTACACTTTCTGATCTGCTACCTGATGAAATAGCAGGGCTGAAAGGTTATCATCGATCTCAATTTATGCTGTGGAATAGATTTTTGTCTGATATTTTTTCCATTGAAGTATGTCTCATTATCTTCCTTCCGGTGCAGTTGATTTTCTGCTTAATCCGAAAGATGAGCTAATCACATCCAGTGAAACTAATGTGGAAGGAGGTGTGGTTGCCACAGCCCCCCCTCCCCATTCAGTAGTTGAGAATGATGAAATTCCGGTTGCTGCAGTTCCCCTTTCCCAGTCAGCAGTTAAGGAGGAGAATGAAATTCTGGCTGCTGCAGTTTCCCCTTCGCAGTCAGTAATCAAGGAGGATCAGAAACCAGCTGCTGCCATTCCCGTTTCCCCATCAGCAGTCAAGAAGGAACATGATAAACCAGTTGTTGCCGTTCCCAGTTTCCAGTCAGCCGTCAAGGAGGATGAGAAACCAATTGCCTCAGCTCCCCCTCCCCGGTCAGCAGCTAGGGAGAACATTCCCAAACATACACAGAATGCTTCCTTTGGGGAGCGGCCTCCAAAAAAGCTGAAATTATCCCAAGAAGTTACAGTGCAGAACATGGCACCAGCTGTTCCTGACAAAAAACCATTTGAACTGACATCAAGACAGGCGGTAAATTCTCTGAACTGTCTAATGCTTCAGCTATATCTGACTTACAATTCATGCTGTCATTTTTCATTCCGCCTAATTGGGAGATTGGGTGCTTTCCTTTATTATTTAACGTTACGCCTCCTTACAAGACTAAAGAATATCCAGATCTTTCTAAATTGCTCAGTACAAGCTACATTTGCAAGCCCATGTTTCTTTGTTCATTGGCCACTAAGGTTACATGGATGCAGTTTAGGAATGAAGAGGTCAATATAAACATGTAGCTATATAGAACTACAAATTTAATATTACCATAGAGCCGAATTTAGCAGTTACCATATATAATATTATATTTTTGATACATTCGTTAATTCATTCTTTGCCAGCGATGATATTTTTATTAACTTTTGCCATTCAACTCAAGTTTTATCCCCGTGTTACACACATATTCAAATACTCCCTCCGTTTTTTATTATATGACGCCGTTGACTTTTTTCGTTACTTTGACCATTCGTCTTATCTATAAATATTAGTGTAAATAGATATGTGTATAAGTTAACCTTAAAGTGCTTTTGATGATGAATCCAATGATATTCATTTCACATTTGAAAAGTAATTATTTTAATCTATATTATTGGTCAAAGTTCAACAAAAAAGTCAACGGTGTCATATAATTTAAAACGGAGGGAGTATATTTGTATGTAACAACTAACAAAAGCCAAATATTCATCCACGTATTTCTGGACATGATCATGTTCTGCTTTGTATGTAATATTTTGCCATTTCTCTTTATTAGCAGCTTAGTAGCAAATTCCAATTAACCATTTCATGGTTGTTAATATTTAGAGTATCCTACCTGTTTTCATCATGTAATTCGTCTGCTAATGCACCTTTTTATTTTATTTAACAGGACAGAAGTAAGTGGTTCAAAATTGTGAGTGACCTTTACTTGCTAGAGTCTCTTGTCCACACTAGCAGTGTGTCCTTTGACTAGAATTAAACGTGATGATTTTTTATGTGAATTTCAGTCATGGGACGAGAGACTACGGATGGCTGATGATCAGGGGACACTAGTATATATTCAGAATCTTGATATCCAGTTTGGAGCTGCTGACATAGAGGTAGTGCTTATCTCATATATTTGGTTGTCGTAATCACTAGTCATAAAGCCCTGCCTGAGCTGGTTCTCTATTATAATCCTGGTCTAGTTTCTTTTAGTTTCCTGAATAGCATCTGCTGTCTGCTGTGCTACGTGCTGTCCTCTCAGATTCTACAGCACCTTCTACTGTTTATCTCCCTTTAATAATTCATTTCATCTATCTTTGTACCATGGTTTGTTTTAGGCTTTATTATTATTATTATTATTATTATTATTATTATTATTATTATTATTATTATTATTATTATTATTATTATTTTTATTTATTTATTTATTTTACTTGTACATTGAATATCTCATCAACGGTTCATGGATCTGTTTCGTGATTGTTGTAATTGCAGGAGCTCATTCGCGAGGCATTACAGCTAATTTGCACCGCAAAGCCTATTAACCACCCCACTTATGACGATCCAAACAATGGTAAGTTGTGTTTGTTAATCGCACAAATTGTTTTTTCTTCTTTATTTTTATGCAATTTAGAGGCAAGTATATCTTTCATAATTGTAGGAAAAGCATATGCTATATTCAAAAACAAAAATGCCGCGGACATAGCTATCTCAAAAATCAATTCAGGCTTGGTTGTGGGCGGAAGGTACGTACTTGATGCAGCCTATCATGTACATATATAGTGCTGGCATGTATTATTCTGTAATGGATGTTGCTTTAACGTGGTTCTGTATGCTAGGTCTAAAGTATTTAATCCTTATGAGAAACTAACTGTATGTTCCTTAAGCTATGTTGTGAGTCTAATCAATTGTTACCCGTGGGCTACAATTGAGCCGTGTCCATTAGAAGAAATTTTATCTGTATGTGCTTGGTTGGGACTTATAACTGCATTTATTTTTTATAACTAATATGCCTGCTAGCTACAGTGTGATCCAGTTTTTGTAAATTAGTTCACTATTGATTATTGATTCAGCAAAACTTACGATGTATCAAAAACATGCAAGCAGTAAAAAACCATGGGAGTCCAAATGAACTCCGTTAGCTTGCCAAAAGCACAATAGAAGAATATGGTGCTTGTGAAAAACTGAAGTTCTTCACCATACGTCTTGTATTCATATAAATGACTGTTCGTCGATCAAATTGTGTAGTTTGATTTTCATTTTGTTAACTGCCGATATTTTCTTGTTATATTACCTGCAGACCTCTTTACTGCAGCAAAGGGCTACTCAAGGTTCCAAAACCAACCGGGACTCTTGTTGGCCACTTGTCCTTGTATAGTATTAAAATTGGTCAAAAGCAGCGAGAGGAGCAGGTGCTGAAATGCTTTATAACTGAGCTCATCATAGTTCTCCTTTTCTTTTTGTGACTTGACCATTACGAAACTGTCCTCTCTGCAGAAGAAGGCTGTATCTACCTCACATTGTTCTCAGCCAAACACAATTGAGTATGATTTGGCGTTGGACTGGATGCTTATTCGAGAAAAGCAAGAGAAAAAATTCAGAATACTTCACAAGGTAGATGCACTTCTGCTGAAGTTTTGTAACCATGTCATTGTCATGGACTCAGATCTTAATTTGCACGTTCAATTGGTTTGTAGCGGCATGAAGATGACAGGAAGTCATTTGCAAATATGGGAAGCAAGACTGGAAAGATAGGGAATTAGATGGCTGCTTTTATCAGTAGGTGGAATTACGTCAATCGGAGCTTGGTGCGTCATTCTTGGAAGCACCATACATCAGCAAGTCTTTTCTTGGTGGAAGATGGTTTGTGCACAGAGGTTTATGTTTCGTTTCCAGTCATTGAATTTATTTGGCGAGACTAACTGCAACGTTCCCAGACTGCTGATGCTCATTCGTGTTAGGAAAGGGAAAAATCTCAAGACATAGCTTTAGAAATCAGAGTAGCGTAGGTAGGCAGTAGCAGCCCTTGCAGCAAGTTTGATAGCGCTAGTTTAATTATGGCTCTTATTAAATGCTTACCAGCTCAGTGTATGTCAGCGTGCAAATGTTGCGCATCACTTACTGTTCCTTGGTAGCAATTTATGGAATATGTATATTTTCAGGCCATTGCTTGAAATCCCATTCGTGGGCGTGTTTATTTGGCTCTGGTTCATGAAGCCTTTGTTCCATGAGACCATGACGAATGCACTAGATTGACGATGGTACTTATGTGGTGCAACAAGTTTGTTTTCTTATATGAATTATCCCCATGAGCCATATTCCAGCTAGTTAAAATGACCATGGACGCTGGACTAGGGTCTACAGCTATTTTTGTCTCCTATTTGTTACTGTATCAGGTTATGCCGTGCAACCTCTTGTGTACTTTACCCTGGAGGTGGAGGTAGTCCTATGCCATGTGAGTCCAAATGATATGGTAGGCGCCACTGTGTTTGCTCTATCGTACCTCCAAGGAGCTTTGAGGCAGCTGACAAGATTAAGCAACAGTGCGCGGCGTCTCCATATCCAGCCGCTGTTTGTAAGATATCTACAACCGATAATTATTAACATTTTTGGATAATTTTACATTATAAATTGTTCAATGCAGTTCGAACTTGAGATTAAGGTAAAGATGGTCATCTCGATCATAATCACCAATAAATACGACAATTTTCTTATGGAATTGAAAATTTACATAATAAATATGTCATAGAGACTAGAGACGTGTCATTCGGAGTACATGTCTATTATGTACTGTACTAAATTCTCCTACTTGAAGACTTGAAGTACAAAATTAATAAGTCTCATAATTTAATTTTAGATAAGTGTCAATTGATAAATACTATCACTAATGGCCTCCATGAATTTGGAATTGAATTGTAAACGACCATTAATGCACTTTTAGATGTAGAAATTGAGGGCTTTAGGGGCTTTCAACATTTGATTTTCTACCATCCAGTTGTAAGATATGTGCCTCAAATTAGATCTAGGTTCGTAGCTATAAGCAAGTGTTTTTGTAAACTAATAAGCTCAAAATTTTGTACACCACCATAATTAAAAATACAAGATGGAAGTCATTGCTAGTTCCTCCATCCACAAATATAAGAATTTGTTGACTTTTAGCTTACTTGTTTGACCACTCGTCTTATTCAAAAAAATTCTGCAAATATTATTTATTTTATTATGACTTGTTTTATCACTAAAAGTACTTCAACTATGACTTATTTGTTTTTGTATTCTCACATTTTTTTAAAATAAGATGAGTGGTTAAACAAATTGGTTGAAAGTCAACAAATCCTTATATTTGTGGACAGAGAAAATATTCCTATAAAGCAACTGTTACTAGCTGCAACTCTGATATCGTAAATATCCTGTTAGCCAGGGTAGTAGGTACCCATGCTAACGTTGTTGTCGAGTATAGTATGTACGATGTCGATATACTTTGCTTTGAGCAATAGTAGTGGAGAACCAGGTTGAGAGAAAAAAAGAGATGGGACATGGAAACACAGTGCTCCAAGAAAGCATGTTATGAACAAACTTGTTAACGCCTCTAGCAGTGTCCGTTTATTTCGGTGTCACAATCCGAGTATGAAGGTGGACCATAGTGTTTAGCTGTAGCAAATCCGCACTCATTTCAGGTATAGATCATGTGTAGGTTTTCTTCGTACATAGAACATCGTCCTTTGTTATTTGATTATGAAGGAAAACAATACATACACAAATTCTGTAAACCCCACCACGAACTGAAGTGATATTCAACGGCTAAAACTACAATTTTGAATATTTAAAGTTATTTCATAGTGTTTAGAGAAACAATTATTTCGTTCAATTGCGTAGGATCCAAAACTTTTTGGTGCCCTTGCTACCTAAACTAAAATGGCTAAAAGGTTAAGAAGACATGATCAAGTTGCAAGGGCACGCAACATTTTGGCCCTTTGCATTCTAGTGACTGCCTGGTAGGACCCTCATGTCAGACAGAGAACCCGCGAACAACCAAAGAGCCGAAGGGTTTTGACCGCAGACCAACCACATCAGAGGGAGGGGGGCCAGCCAGCCATACGCCACCCGCCGCCGCGGTCGCGCCGCACGCAGCTCCGAAACTTCTCGCGCGAGAGAGAAGCCACGGAGGAGGTGAGCGGAGGGTATCTCGGAGCAGGAGGGAGGGCGACCGGGATGGGCGCTGGCGACGGAGAAGCCGTCGAGAGCAAGGAGAAGGGCGGCGGCGGCGGGGTCGAGCGGACGTCGCTGGACGGCGTGCGGGACAAGAACGTGATGCAGCTGAAGAAGCTCAACACGGCGCTCTTCCCCGTCCGCTACAACGACAAGTACTACCAGGACGCCATCGCCTCCAAGGACTTCTCCAAGCTTGGTGCGCACCCTATGACCACCCATCTATTCCCCCTCTTTTCAATGATTCTATCCCTAGCGCAGGCCCCATCAGGCACGCGGGGATCGGTTGTTTGCTTCCTCTGGCTGATTCGTGTTCTTGGGTGCGCGTATGAGTTCTTGGATCTGCGGATATAATTCAAAGGATGAACTTTTGCGGACAGATTGAGAGGGAACCATTAGGATTTAGATTATGTAATGTATGAAAAGGGATGATTTGTTTGGTTAAGGCTATCTTGGAGGGCGGAGGTAGCAATGATGTTTAGTCTAGGGAAGGAAGTGTGATTGCCCTATGTTAAAATCGATGCCTCTGCTGACTCCAGCTGATTCTATAAGAATGTGTTGCTACTCCTGCTCCCTGATGCTGCTAATTGACCGTTTCTTTCACTGTATTTTTATGTAGCTTACTACAGTGATATATGCGTCGGTGCAATTGCGTGTCGCCTAGAGAAGAAAGAAGGAGGGGCGGTCCGCGTTTACATCATGACTTTGGGTGTACTGGCGCCATATCGTGGCCTTGGTATCGGTGAGTGTTTCCCGTTCCGACTCACTCTCAGTTATTTGATGAGTTCATCATGTTTGCTAATGAGATTGAGGTACGTCGTAGCCCTGTAAGCGAAGAAATACTTGCATTGTTATTGATTTAGATATGCGTGGTCAGTGGTCACTACAACATGAGTTTGCATGCTTTGATTCTTGGTAGCTGACAACTTGATATTTTCAATCAAACAGTAAAGATGTAGGTGCACTGCATTCTACCATGTCACTCTTTCCAGCCAGTTTTGTCTGTATTAACAATGTTCTGCATCCATGGAAACGTAGTATACTTTCACCTTGTTCAGTTTCAGTACTGCCATGTTCCATATAACAGAACGCAGGTAATGCGTGAAATAGTATGTGCTGCTTAGATGGTAATACTATTGTTAAGTAACACCTTCTGCGGAGAGAATTAAAAATGAACTCTGATTTTTTCACTGGCATGAGCAATCCCAATGCACTGATACCATTAATGTTGTTATTAGCTTCTAGAACCTTTTTGCTTTCTGGAATATACATGCTGCAGTCTTTGCTCATATACATCACCTCTGCTGCTTTTGTGAAGTGTTAATGCTTAAGCAGCAATGTGCGAGTCAGCACCCAAAGGAAAAAGAGTACTTTAGAACCTAATACTCCTTTGCTTTCACACCACCCAGGCCTCAAATGAACATAATCAAATTACTTGTTATAACCATATCAAGACAAAATACCTTATGGCTTTAACTCCAACAGGAACCTTAGAGTATGAATATCATTTTGCGACAGATGTGTAGCATGGTAAAAAATTTACGTAGACCTTTGCCAGTAACCATATAGACTTTTTCAAATGCACATGCTTTTAGAGCTGGTTCCGGAGTACATAACATGAGTCTTGGACGTCTAACCCCTTTCCTTCAAATTCTTTGTACTCTTTCAGTAAGGTTCACTAAATGCTGCTGACACCATTTTTTTAACTGTGCTGTTACCTGCTAAGAAGGTTATCTATCGGCTGTCAAATTCCATAGATCCAAGATAGATATTTAAGAAATTCATAGATTCCAGGTTTGGATTTAGGAGCTAAAATCTAATATTCAGGAAATGTTGTGTGGACTTCATGCTGGAACTTCTGCCGTTCCACATGACCAAGTCAGCGTCCTTTTTCTGAAATCAAGTTAGCGTTTGGTAAGAAATATTGTACTCCCTCCATGTCGATTTACTTGACATTTTACACATGGGCACACATAATAAGGAGAAAGGATGATCCCAGTAAACAGTGAAGCAGCTGCCTGTCGGTGGGATCCCGTCCTCCCAGCCCCTTTCTCTCTCCTCGCGGTCAAACAATCCCAAATCGAAGAAATCTCAACCAAATTTCGCCGCTGAACATTGCCGCGTCCTTCTTCCCCGTGCCCTCCGCGCTCACCATTGCCGACTTGCTCTCGTGCACCTCGCATTTGCCGCCTTTCTCTCCATCGACGAGCTCGCGCCGTCGCACCACGCCCTCACCAGCAGCCGCGCCCCTGCTCTCCTCCGCACTGCACCCCGTCGCCCTCCACCGAGTTGCTGCAGCAGCACTCCACGTCGCCGTCGTGCCGCACTGCTCGAGTCTTGCCACCGTGTTCCCTGCCATCGCCGTCGCATGCCTACTCCACTGCTTGTTGCGCGCGAGAGGAGCAAGCAGCGGAGAAGATCTGCACATCCCAGCTGCTGCCATCCCCAAGCTCGCGGCGAGATGGCCTCTCCCGAGATCACGGCGACGACTGCCTTCTCCAAGCTCGTGGCGACATCAGCCTCTCCCGAGCTCCCCGCGACGTCGGGCTTCCTCCTCGAGCTCGCTGGCCAGCAGATCTGCGCTAAGTACACTCGCTGCCGGGAATCGAGATGGGAGGATATTGGGAAGGGGAGGAGCGGTGTGGATCTTTGGCGAGTAGGATATTGGGAAAGGATGAGAAGGCAGGAGCGGTGTGATGCGGTGCCATAGAAGATCCGAGTCAGGGGAGTTTACGAGGGCTTCCTTGCTTTGGGAACCGATAACGTCAAGTAAACCGGCAAAACCAGATAGCCCCAAAACGTTTATCTAATTTGACATGGAGGGAGTATCTAGAAGCTATTCCTTTGTACTCCCTCTGTTCCAATTTGTTTGGGACTTTAGCTCTGTGCACGAGAATTAAGGAGAGATGGATAAGGTGGGTGCACAGGAAACAAGAAGGAGAGAGATAGAGATGTATTGGGAAGAGAGAAAAGTGCTAGGAAGTGAGCCAATTATTTTGGGAAACATAGAGACGGCTAGAATGCCAATTATTCTAGGACAGCTACTTGTACTGTAAGACACTCTTGACTAAGGATGCTAGTTGGAAAAGAACATAAGTGTAATTTTCTTTCGTCATATTCATGTGCTTGAAGTAAAATTTTCCAATTTTGCCGTATTGTTTTTATTCTGCACTCTAAGTTGGAAATGTAAAAAATATGATCCCAGCTTATGATTTGTTATCTTTGTTTTGACAGGAACAAAGCTGCTGAACCATGTGTTTGATCTCTGTGCAAAGCAGAACATCGCCGAGATATACTTGCATGTTCAGACAAACAATGACGACGCCATCTCTTTCTACAAGAAGTTTGGGTTCGAAATAACAGAGACGATACATAACTACTATAAGAACATAACGCCACCAGATTGTTATGTCGTTACCAAATTTATCAGCCAGGCTGCTACGAAGAAATGAGCAGGCTTTCACCATTTGTGACCTAATCACCACCATCATCTGAGTTATGGCCGAGATAGTTGCGGTCTTGTCGCAGTTTGTGCTGTGTTTCCATTTTGTGAGCTCTAACGTTATAGACATGAGTAGCCTTGCTACCACAGCTCTGAGACATAATTTACATTGAGACTGTTCTTTTACCCCATCTTGCCTCAGGTCAGGAATTTGCACCTAACTGTTTCTTGATCTGTCGTTTTTCTGGGGCACCGATGTTGCAAGGAATCGCAATGAGGCCTGTATGCCCATTCTGGCTTGTTTACGTCATGACGATTCAGTCATTTGGCGAAACGTTGTCACCCCCCTGTCAAATTATTTGCACACCTTTCATTGGCTTTATTATAAAAATAAGGTTGGCACAAATAGCTTGTATAGTTGACAAATAGGCTTTGTTTGGCATGACTTGTTGAATAAGTGGCTTATTTGAAAAGTTGGTGAAAAACAACTTCTGCTTATTCCTGCTTTCTAGTTCATTCAAATAATTTGCTAAATTAATAAGCTACTGCAGGATCCTGGTGTTTGGCACAACTTCTGCATAAATGTGTGAAGAAGTTAAAGAGTTGATTGGCACAACTTCTGCATAAATGTGTGAAGAAATTGAGAAATAAGATGCGCCAAATAGGGCCATAGCATGTATGTAAGGAGATGACACTTAATAGTGAGTCCAGAATTTTCTATTTTCTTGTTCTATGTTCGACAAAAGGAAATTCTTTTCATCATATTTTTTATTTTGTTTGATTCAATTTCCTTTTTTATTACATCATTTCTTTTATCTTTTTATTTATTTTGATGTTTTATGTTTCAAATAACTTTTCATATTTTCCATTTCATTTGCACTTGTTTTCATCATTGACTAGCGGAACAACATAAATGGTGTAATCGAATATTGCACCTGAACTGCAAGGAGAGCTAAATATTAGTGGAACATGCGAATGTTGAACACCACTTTTTAATTGATTTTTTAATAGTTATTATTTGTTTCTTCACAGATTGACAATGCTAGTAATGGAACAACATATGCGAAGTAGTAGAATATAGATCACATGCTGGAACAATATTGATAAAGTAGTGATGTCTTCCAAAAGCACGCTCCGCTCTGATGAGTGAAGTCACGGCATTTTCCGGCTGCTCTCCAGGCAATGCTCTCTCCAAGGACGCGCTCTTCTCTGATGAGTGAAGTCACAAGCGCTCGATGCCCCGTCGATAAATTTGTGAAGGCTTTTCATAACTTTTCATAACCTCCACCAGAAGCTTATCACCGACTCTTAACCAATTTAGACCCTGTCTTAGACCACACTAGTCTTAGAGATGAATGGATGCTCTTTGCTACTCTCTCAAGCACTTTCCTCTAACTCTTGCTCTTGTGCTTCACTTACTTAACTTTGGCCTTTTCACTTAGACAAATAACCAATAGGCTTTGGGGTGGCTATATATAATGTGCAAACTATCAACTAGTAGTTGTTGGAATTTGAGGCCTGCCAGCCCATACGGCTGCAAATGCTGAGGCCCAAATTCAATTGGAAAGTCCATGGTGGTGTGAAGAGATGGCTGGGTGAAAACATTAGTACCACCTTGCTCATCTAGGTGAAATTGTCTCAAGATATAAGGTGGAGTGTTGGTTGCTTTCTAACATGAGTAAAGCTTGGTAAAACATAGGCTGGTGCTGCAGCGTCCCGGGTAATTAAATCACCCGAAACTCCGTGTTTACCGTACTTGCCCCAGGATCAATGACAAGTACACACGAAAATCACAGTGGAACCATAACCATATCAAAATTTAACTATCAAGTTTATTTAAAATTTACAAAATATTGGCTCAACGGCCGACGAAATACCTTAAGAAATAAACTCAGCAGTAATATAAAGGGATTCAAATCTCCAGCGTGTGCCCCGTGTTCATCCCACAGGCAATTGACTGGAAGTTGAACTCCTAGAAAGAACGGCATCGTTCCTCACCGAGATCCTCGTCAACTCTGAAACCAAGTTATCGGAGGCAAGCAATGCGGGTGAATAATAGCAAAATCATAATTATATGCAAGGCCAAATGAAGGAAGGTATAATATGGGTAAGTTTGCATAAATGAGCAAATGGCAATATAAACTTGATTAATGAAATAATTACTAAATTAAATTGCTTGAATATAAATTGCATAAATGTAAGCACAACTAAGCATCATATGAATAAAGTGACATACTTGACTTCCATGTCAAGTTCCTACAAAATCATCATCTATGTCATTCATAAATTAATAACCATCATGATCAATTTTAATCCCAACCATTCTCTAAACAAAGACCTATCATTAAGGAGCTTGAGACCGCAAGCACGGCCATTCGAATGGATTATGACTCTGCAGAGTTTGTACGCTGTACCCATGGACAGTGAGTGACCGTCTGTGGTGTTGCAAGCACCGTGCACTCACGAAGTGTGCACATCGGTATCACACATGACGTTTTCATTAGCTGTGTGCTAACCTTGCCTTCCCTAAATTGTAAAAATCCCTCCGGACCTACCAACTAACATCCCAGAGGTACAATTTTCCCCTCCTTCAAATATGGATAGTTAGGCAGGAATTAAAAGGGTACAATTCATTGTGTCAGCAAACTTTGATCCCACACGTTATAGTAATGGGAGCCCCTTCGAATAACCCCATCAAAATCGGGAATTATCCGCACATTCTCTACTTCTAGAAGGCAAGGCAACATTCAACTAATTACTTAGCCATAGCCGTCCCATACCAGCATCCATGGTCGCACGATGTTTCCTTAAATCAAGTTACAAATGTACCGGTCCTTATGCGATGCGACGGGTCTCCAAAATCATGATTATCAAACAATCATTAATCCAATTTAACATTATCACATCAAACCCGTCAACATCTAAATTATCATCATATATCATCAATAATAATTCCCCATCAACAAAATCCGTAAATCTAATGATTATACATGTACTTACATTTATACAAAATTTAGCCTTTCATTTTAGCGAGCTTAATTAGTAATTAACTATACCAAGAAGCTTAGAGCATATAACCATTATGATAGCCCAACCTATGGTTACAAAGGGAATATGATGTAGTTCAACAAAGGGGATAAAATCAAATAGGTAGTATCTACCATTTCCCAAGTAAGTATTTTTAGTGATATAAATTATGCACAAATTAATCCTACAAATTAAGCACTTTAAATGCATTTGCAAACATAGGATCAAAATGATCAAGGGGGTGTGCTTGCCTCGCACCTTTATATTTATACTACATGTCGATCTTCAAATGTCGATCTTCCCGCGATGTAGTCTTTCGACGATTCGCTCACGTACACATCAATCCGTGATCGATAAACACCGAGAAATCCAAATAAAGCCATCCGAGAAGATCCAATAAAATCTATAATAATAAATACAAATATTTTGAATGAAAACCAAAGAGCATGATTATGGAATGCATTTCATGAAAATAAATATGTACTCGGAGTTCGTACGAATGGACCACGCGTTATCCAATTCTATCGATAAATAAATAGAAGAAGGGATACTAGGGTTTTCGCGACTCTATTTATTCTACGGTGATAATTTGCTAAGAGATATACTCCTGGCCTTATTAAGGCCATATTCACCTAGACAAGTTATTTATCATTTATTTTCTCTTAAATGAAAACATGCATGGATGTTATTTAGTTTAATTAATGCATGGGTGATATGACGGTATGCATAGATATCTATTTTCTAAATCCTTATGGTGAAGATGGCGAAATGCATATGCTTCATCGACAGTGATTGCGTGCATATCTATTATATGAAATCCATAATTATTTCTATTGATGAACATGGTGTTGTTCAAGGAGACATGAGCAAATAAACTAGATATTTATAACAAATATCCTTAGGATGATGTATATGTAAAATAAAGCTATATGTTCCCAGTGCATAGAAACACCCTTATGGGTTAAAATATTCATTCACCATAGGTGTGCATATGAGTGCAATATAAATATGTATATATATATATATTCATGAGCATGAGATATATCCATTTAAGATAAGCTTCATTAAGCTAACTAAATTATCTAGACACAGTATAGTTTAAGGTGACATGCGCAATTAAACAAGATTTACATAGTAAATAACTTTAGCGTAATTTATAGGTAAAATGAGGCTACATACATGTGGAAACATTCCTATGGTTTAAGATACTTATTTTCCATAATCATTTTGGGTACATCTATGTATGTATATGCAATCTACACATTTAGAGGAGATGCAAAGATATGTTATCGAGTTCTAGTTTGAATATGAATATTGTATAAATATTTCTTACATGCTCATATAAAATCAGGAAAATGTTCCTATCATATTTTTCATCTACAATTATATTCTTAAATGCTAGATGCTAATATAAGCTATTAGTTATAACTGACATATTTATATTTTGCTAACAAGAAGTTCTATTTAACTTAGTATATATTTAGTTTTCTTAATCATGGTATAACCTAGAGATGTGGCCCTATGGTTTATTTTATTTATCATAGCCAGAAAATAAGTTCATACAGTGTAAAGAAAACTATATGTTCATGCATAGATGAGATGTTCATTTAATTAGGTTAATGAATCTATCATTCAAAGTAAAACTTACATGAAACTACCGTTTTAGTTCTTCATGTGACAACTAGGATAACAATCTATATATTTTAGTTATAGAGATGGTATGCAATTCTATTGTACAAATAACAATTAAATTCTCATAAAGAAACATGTTGTTTCTTAAGAAATAAAACAAGTCTAGATATTTATTTTTCTAACAATTTTTCCTATGATCCATTATGTGTGTACAGTGAAGATAGATTCTGAAAAGTTCAAAAGTAAATTAATCTTATTTGTTTTCTATATATAAATTCCCTAATCAATTATTTCTTAAACAAAGCATAAGCTAACCTATTTGTTACTAGAAATTTTTCCTAAACACTTATATCATATTTTTACATAAGAAGAAGCCTAAAAACATAAGTAATTTTTCCAGCTATTTTTCTAAATTTTTCCTCACTATTCTTCTATCTATTTCGAGCTAAAACCGGTTAATTCTTTTTCTGGCCAACCAGGCGATGACACATGGCGGCTTAAGGTTAATTCAAAATAAAGCATCGCGCGCACAGTGACTGGCGGCAGAGGAAGGCTCGCCGGCGACGATTCCGCGGCCAAACTACGACGAGGTCTAGTCCTATAGACGCACAAGGACGAGAGCTACTCTCCGGTGGTGACGTCGTCGCCGGAGACCGACTGTAGCGGCGGCGCGACGATAACCTAATCTGCGCGGCGGCAGAGCAGCGGCGCGAAGTTAAATTCCAAACGCGAGCTACGAGTTTGTGCTCGTTTTGGTCATCTACGAGTCGAGTAGGTGCTCACCGAAGCTTAGCTTGAGGCGGAGATGGCCGGAGGTGGCCGGACAATGATCGGTGGCGGCGGAACAGGGGAGGCAACGACGACAAGAGGCCTCCGCCCAAAATCTTGGAACAAGAGCAAGGGGAAGAGGATCAGTATCACCTAAGGGTGCTAAAAGAACAAGAAGTTGATGAAATCCTCACCGGAGGAGCTTCAATTGCCAACAATGGCGGCGGCGGCCGAATTGGGGAAAAATGGAAATTCTCGGGCTCTGATTGATGTATACGGTTATGGTTAAGCTCTAGAGGATCAGAATGGCAAGAGGAAGCCATTTGAGGGGTCGGTTGAGATTTTTATAAAGAGTTGAGGCGGTTTCTCCGGTGGGTCATGGAGATCAGAGAGAGCGAGAGAGGCGAGAAAAGAGAAAAGAAAGAGAGGGAAACTCCGGCAGCTGCGAGAAATCGCGAGAGGGGTCGATGGGGCAGTGCGCCACGTAGCAGTCCACTGTTGCTCTGCAGGGCGGCGTTGCGCGTGGCATAGCGGTGATGGCCGGGCGGTGCGGCGTGTTTGACTTCGGTGGCTGAAGAAGGAAGACGAAGGCGACGGTGGCGGTTCGCGCGTGGGCCGGGCTGGCTGCGCCGTGGCTGGGCCGAGCTGGACAGGTAAGGTTTCTTTCTTTTCTATTTTTCTTTACTTTCTAAATGGGCCGAGCCTGAGGGAAGCCCATGAAGCACAATGCTGATTTGATTATTTTTGAAGAACAGAGAATATCTACGAATTTTATACCTATCCAAACGTGCTCCAAAAATTATGAATAATTCACAGAAATTAATTCTCTGTGAATCCAACCTATGGTGAATTTTTGGGGATTTTTGGTAAAGCCAATTTCCCACGAAAAATACAACGAGCTGCTGTGCAATATGGCATGCAATGTATGCATGAGCTCAAATTCCAAAAATTGTTCAAATGTGAAATCCAAACATGAAAAACAAATCCGAATATTTTGAACCTCAAATAAGAACACTTCAAATCAAATCACAACAAATTATTTATTAACACCAAAATGACTTAGGTTATCATTTTATTCAAAACGTTTTCATCTAATTTATTTTGAATTCTCGAGGCTTTAGGTTAAGGAGCGATTAACGTTCTTAAAAACGATAGCCTAGGGGCTGGGATGTTACAGGTGCACAACCCACACACGCGCGCACGCATCGCGTGACTCGAGACTCGTGATGTTGCGCGTTTGCGTCGTGTTAAGTTCTACCACAGCAGTTTTATTTTTGCTACTCGATCAAAGGGATATTCACCAGCACCTTGGCTGTCACATTAATTAGGAATAATGGTGTTTAAAGCTTGCACGATTAACGTGAGTAATTCCTATTAACGTTGAGGATTTCAGGGGGCGGTTCCTGATATCATGACAGTTAAATGCGATTTTTATTGCCTGCCCTCCTCTTGTGTATAAAAGGAGACGTCCTGGAGACGAGAGGAGACACACAGCAAGCAATCGCCATTCTCTCATACTCTGCGCCGCCGCCTTCGAGCCTTGCCATCCCTCATCCGCCGTGCAGCGGATTGGGGAGAGCGGTGTCTCCGAACCAACGCCGGTGATTTGAAGACCTGCACGGGTGCCGTCGATCAGGTTTCTGGGAAGTGCATCGTCACGACCGCTCGCTGCCCTTCCGAACGACTACTTCCTCTCTGACGTCTACTTCATCTTCGACGACTACGCTGCTCTTCCTCCTAGCGGGATTTGTTTAGTAAGTCTCCTACTGTTCCCCGTCCGACAATGGATCCTTTTGAATTGTGTTGTCAGTTTGTCTCTTTCGATCTGCTATTTAGTTTGTGGCTAGTCTGGTTTTTGACTGAATTTTGTAGATCGTCTCTACTCTATCGTTTTTCAATCAAGTTTGTCTTATGCCTAGTTATTTTTGTAACAGTAGTAGCCCAAAAGTAGTCTATCAACCATCTTCTACTCACCGTGTCATATGATGAGGTCACTCACCATATTAACACCTCTGCTTTCCATTACAAGAGCATCTTCTCTTACTAGAGCCATCTTCTACTCACTTTATCATATGATGAGGTTAATGTACTGCCGTTACTATGACCCCTGGGTACCTGAAGACAAGCAAGGCCGAGTATCCAGACAGGGTAATCGGGCTAGCCCAAACAAGATCGAGTGCCTTAAACATCTAGAAGGAAGGCGCAAATTATTCGGCAGGTCTATTGTCTTGTACTCCAAGTAATTCTATATTGTAACCGACTAGGATACTTTCCATGTAACCTTGTTCCCCCGGATATATAAGGCGGGCAGGGATCTCATCTAAACATACGCAATACAATACCACCCAAGACAAGACGTAGGGTTGTTATCCTCCGAGAGGCCCGAACCTGTATAAACTCGGTGTTTTGTCTTCACCATCGTATTCTTTGTTCTTGCGTAGCCCCTTAAAATATAATTGCCGACTAAAACGTCGACATGTACCCTATGGTGACTCTATCTATGCTCTGGTTCAAGACACAACCTTTATGTATAGATCCAAGAGTCGCTCACCGTATCCTACGATGAGGTTCTGGTATCCTATGGTTACTCCATCTAACTCTACTAAAAATAGTCTTCTCTGAACTTCATCTCTAGTCACTGTACCCTACGACGGCTTTTGTAAACTTGGAACTTTTCATCTTCGCTTGACGTCGCTTCCATCTTCATCAACTTGGTTCCTTATCATCTCCTACTGCATCATCCTAGTGCCTAAGAGACCCACTGAGCATCCAAACTCCTCTCTAACTAGTGTGCTCTAAGAGAAACAATTCCACCCATTTTGATAGTCTTTTTTTCCCCAATGAATTCAAAAGCCTAATGACTTCATCAATCAAGAATCCTGAACTCCTAGACCACAACTTTCATCAAGAATCCTCAAGATCATGCTTGGGGTCTTCATCAATCATCGAGGCAAACAATCATCGTGATATGTGAATAATAGATAAGTTGTTGTACATATCATCCACCCAATTATTCTAGTAGAAGTACTTTTAGTACCGTATTATGAATCCAACTGGCAATTCGATGATTCATATACACACACTAATAGTTCAAATGATTGAGTAGTCAATTGTTCTATATATATCCTAAGATATAGTTGGCCACCGTTAAGTATTGCAAGATATATATTGGTAGGACGATCCTAGGTGGCGAAAATATTGGATACTTATTAATCAGTGCTTAAATGATAATATAACAAATAGGGCCCCAATAATTGCAACAAATACTTGACAAAGTTTGCCGGTCAAATTAAGTACATAATTTTCTCTTCCATACTTTGGTGATATGTGAACAATAGATAGGTTTTTGCACTAAATCGCCCACTAAAAAATGTGATCGTAAAATATTTCCTACATTCAAGTATTATTTGTATTTATGGTTTTCTCTCAATCACCAAAATATTCATAAATTTGGGGTTTTCTTGCTCTAATGGTCATGAAGCTTACATGATACTAACGGTTCTTGTATTGAGTAACAGTGCAATAAAGTATAATATGAGCATCTTGGCTCTGATAGGTAGGTATAATACCAAGATGGAACTCTCAATTATCTACAATTACAACTGTGATGATAGGATAATACAAATATATGTGTTGATCAAATGAGTGATATTTGATTAATTACTATACTTGTGGATGCTATAACCTTTAGTAGATTGTTATGAATCCAACTGGCAATTCGATGAATCACATCCACAATAATAGTTCCAATGATTTAGTAGTCAATGTTATATCTATCCTAAGATATAGTTGACCACCGTTAGCATGTGTAACGTTTATATTGGTAGGACAATCCTATGTGGCAAAAATATTGGATACTAATTAATCCGTGCTTAAATGATTGTATAACAGATATGACCCCAATAATTACAATAAATACTTGACAAAGTTTGCCTATCAAATTAAGTACACAATTTTCTCTTCCATACTTCATAATGGTTTCTGACAATTGGATCCATATGGCACCTACAAAAGAATGACCCATCATCCAGTGACCTGGGGTAAGAACTCCAAACACGCCATAAGGATTTGTAAAGTATTATCATACTTGCAAATCTTGAGAGATATTCCATGTACGACTCATTTTTCTCTATATAAGGGAGACGACATTTGTTATCTTGCGAGATATTCTTCTTCTTCCTCGCTAAAACAAATTTGTTATCGAAAGATACATTTCTTAGGTTTCATATTAGTAGCATAGTTTTCATTCCTCCATTCGAGGATGGTGAGGAGGGGAAGGAGGACAGGAGTGAGGTTCATTGAGAATGAGAAAGATCGTAACCTCACATTTTTCAAGCGTCGTGCTGGCCTCTTCAAAACTGTTGCTGACCTCTCCACCCTCACCGGTGCAAGGGTTGCTATCGTGCTGGAGTCCGAAAGTGGAAAGTTTTCCTCATTCGGTACCCCGACTGTTGGCCCTATTGTTGATGATTTCCTTGCTGGGAATGCTCCAATGGAACAATATGCTAACGGGACCATCACCAAGCTACAGAATGAATTGTTCCAGCTGGAGAAGGACATGGCGGTGGCGAAAAAGAGGAAGAAGCACTCCATCACCTTCGTCAAGCAGCTTCAGGAAAGATCAAGGATAGGCAAGTTACTTCATGGTAAGGAAGAAGATCTTGATGTAGATGAGATTCGCGAGAAGTGTCGTGGGCTCTCACGAGTCAACCAAGAGATCAAACATCACCTCTTGCCTGATGTGCACCATGGCAAGCAACAAGAGATTGGTGGCGTGAGAGATCCATTACTTCTACAACCTTCTTGGTGGCGTCGTTCATTGCCTTCAAGGATGCCACCACCAAGGGCTTTGCCATGGACTCCTATCCAAGCATCTCACAAGTTTCCAGGGTTGTCTGTTCCACCACCAACAAGGTCAGAATCCTCTATCCCGAACTCGATGCTGCTTCCATCACACAAACTTCCACCAAGATCGCTAGCTCTTTCCAAAGTGCCAGAGAATATGCTGGTAGCTAATGAAGTTATCCCTTCCAACTATCGTATCTGCGGGGTTGACATCAACAGTAACAAGTCAAACCCATTCTTTCAGTCTCCTGTATCATCTTCATCGCCACCTCTGCCACCATCACTCCATATTCCACGGTTTAATGAATCATCACATCTATCACTACCACAACAATTTTCATCGCCCCTTTCCCTAAATGGTCAATTCCCTTTTAAAGATTTGAATAACACTTCCATAGAGCTACCCCAAAAGTTTCCAAGTTCCGGTTCTACCTCAGCTCCTCCTAATAAGCCATACTATGCCACCCTTGATGGACCGAACATTGAGTTGGGAAATACTAATGAAAATGGAAGGCAAGCTTATGATGGTCATAACATGTTTGGCTTTTCTAGTCCACTACAAGCTGATGGTTGGATTGATGAGATACTATCTGAGTCTTCTTCCATTGGAGGACAATTTGGAGTCAGAGCAGGAAACAATCTTGGTGGCATGAACCTTCCATGGAACTAGGTTGTGCATGAATTTAAATGATTTAAGATTGTTGTTTTCCATAAATTTAGTAAACTAGTTATCTCTCTAGATTGTCGTTGCTAGGAAACTAAAGGTGGTCTCTATAACCACCCAGTCGGGTTTTTTAGGTGCATGCATGGGTATTTTAGTACTAAACTTGTGAGGTTGTTTCATGAGTTTGATCCTTACATCATCCGTGTAATGCTTTTGGATTTTCTATATTATTGAATACATGAATGCTTTTCGTTTAGAATGAATGCTATTTTTGCACGATTAGAATGAAATACTAGAAATGGATTCTGATCTCTTGTGAATTTCTAGTTAATATTTTTTTATTTGTGCATTACTAGTATACCTTGACTCTGTGATTACCATACTTTGTCATAAGCATGCGAATGAATGTAGCATCGCTCAATAGTTGCAGGTGTCTTACAAGAAATCAAAGTGCTTTTTAGCTCTTTGAATTTTTTCTTAATTTTCCATTGTTCTTAAGCCCATAGGGTTTGGAGTTTATGGCAGCACTTACACAAAGATAGCTTGTAATTAGAAACGTGTGTTGTGCCATGACAGGTTCCTTCCCAGTCTCTAGCAGCAAGGAAGAATTGTAACTTGTAAGTCAACCATATAGAAAACCTCGTGAACCCTTGTCCCACCCTTACATAGAGATACTCTGGCATGTTGAGAACGACTAATTAATGACCTGGGCTGGGCCTCATCTGCTTTGGCATGGAACAAATGAGAGGTTTTTTTTAAAAAAATTATTTTTTCTATTGGAAGCTTTACTCTTCCCTAAACCCTAAAATTATAACTTCCCCCTTAATCTTTCAATAGATCTAATTTCCTATCCCCTCTATGCCATCACCATAAAGATTAAGGGAAATTATAATTTCCTATCCGGATGATGCGGCACGTCAATACGAAGACATAAGATCCCGCAGACTCAAATATTCACAGTAACTGTTTGCATAATGTTTAAATAGTGTTCACAATGCATTTTTCTTAATAAATGGTATAACATACAACATATTTTTAATTTCATTGAACGTGAAGACTACAAGGGAACACATCCATAGAGCTAGGTGACGTTTAACCAAAAAAAAAAAAAACAAGTAGACACTTAAATTCATAAAGATTTAAGGTGTCAAAAAAAAATTCATAAAGATTAACTATTTTGGATATGTTAATGCTCAAGGTACGCAGAAGAACGGCAAGAGGTTGTCTCCTGCCCAAGAAAACGTTCCGGTTTGGAGATGGAAACGAATTGAAGTCATATACGGCAATGTCCAGCGCCTACAAAAAAAGCTGCAAGGGATGTCCGATTCACGCGGTGAATCAATAAATCGATCTACTATTTCGTTTCTCATCGTCTCGACTTTCCATGTTGCGTTGGTTTTTTCCTGCTACTTGTTCCGTTCCTCCCCTTCGCTCGTGATCTCTCTCGTTCCAAGCCAGGACGCCGCTGCCGTGCTGTGTGCACCGCTCAAAACCGCTAGAGTTTCAACACGCCCTGAGGAATTCAAGCTTCTGGCTCCTGAGTCCTGATGATGGAGGGTGCAACTGGTGTAATCACAACGACGGACGGCTCGACGCGTCCGAAAGAATTTGGTATCGATGGGAAACGCGACGACGGCGGCGGGCAACGTGCGCAGATGTCGCTCCTGCCGTTGAAGAAGAGGGCACTGAACGATAGCGGCAGCTCCGGCGATTCATTCTCCTGTTCCCCCAAGAGGAGACGGATTGACGATTGCGCCCGTGGCACTCCAGTTGAGCACCATCGCGAACCTGCGGGGGCTGTGGCGGGAGGTGACGCCACGTCCGACGCCGAGAAATTGCGCTTGAGCAAGGGAAAGGGGGTTGCCGCGGCCGAGACCAGCTCTCTCGCCGCGCCACAGCCGCATGCGGAAAAGAAGCTCATGCACGACGGGATCCAAAGCGGCGCACGGTTCGACGACGAGCGTTTCCGCCACCTCGAGCGGCGCGATGACGAGTTAGCAGTGTTGGAGTCGGCGACGCCGGCCACGGAAACAAAGAAGCAGAACAATGACACGGACGTGAACACGTTGGACTCCGGCGCGGTCTTCGGCGAGGCGCTGCAGCGGCAGCTCGAGCAGCTGGGCGCGACGCGGCCGCGTTTCGTGCTCCGGAAGCGGCTGGAAAGGAGCGACGCGTGCCCCAACCAGAACCGCCTGCTGGTCTCGTGCAAGCGCGACAGCCTCGCCGGGTGCCCGATCACCCGATACTTCTCCGCCGCCGAGATGCGGCGCGTCGAGGACAAGCGCGCCGGGCTGTTCGTCACGGCGCTGGACGGCCGCGGCGCGCGCTACTTCCCGCTGACGTGCAAGTTCCTCGACTCCAACGGCGGCTACCGCTTCATCTCCAAGTGGCGCGCGTTCCTGGAGCGCAACGGCCTCGCGCTCACCGGCGGCAAGGGCGGCGGCAGCTGGGCGCGCAACGTCGACCTCGAGCTCTGGGCGTTCCGGTCGCCGGAGCTGCCGCGGCAGCCCAAGCTCGACGGGGCAGGGAAGCCGGTCGGTGGCGGCGAGGAGGAGGCCGACCACCTCCACCCGGACGGCTCCCTCGGCCTCATCCTGCTGCACCACGAGCACGGGGCGAAGCAACCTGGCGATAACGACGAAGGCAAGGGATCGGCACGGAAGCCGTGCGCTGAGGAGGACGCGAAACAACAGCGTGATAAGCCGGCGGCGCGAGGAGAGGCGATCGCCGGCGCTGGCGCGACGACGGCGTCTGAGGCGGAGATGGTTGCGGCCTATGGCCGGCCCACGTCGCTCGCGGTGATCGGGATGCTCAGGCTACGTGGCGCCATTTAGGAGATGAAAATGCACAAGTGTAGAATGAATATATAGAAAATGTTAGTAACATGTATCCTCTCGCTCCTTTTTCAACCATTTCCAAAAACGAAAAAAGAAAGCGGTCGACGCCTTTTCAACTGAAAAGGGAAAACTGAACGATTTTATAGAAACAAAATCAATCAACAGCTGGTGCGAAAGGAACGCACGGGAGATACATATTAAGCCATCATTTCGTTCGTGTTCGGGTCTGCATCTCATACCACACATTCATTCGTTCCCGGTCACCAATATCATTCCTGCGATCGCCTGACGCACGGCAGATCGATGAAGCCGCCAGGCAAAAACCTCCGTGCGATCACGCCGGCGAGGACGCTCCCGTTGGACCTCGTGCTCGAGATCGTCTCGCGCACGGACGCCGCGACGATCGTCCGTTCCGCCGCGTGCTGCAAGCCCCTCCGCCGCGACATCCTGAGCCCGGGCTTCATCCGCCGCGTCCGCCAACATCCCGGCGGCGGCGCGGCGTGCCTCCTCGGCTTCCTCCACTCCTACGACAAGGCGGTTCGGGGGCCCAGGCCGCCGGCGCTCTTCGCCCCGCTTCACCCGGAGACGTCCCTGTCCGAGAATCGCGTCGTGCGTCTCCTGTCCCGCGGCGCCGCGGCCGATCTCCTGGGCTGTTACGTGCCCGTGGCGTCGCGCCGCGGCCACCTCGTGCTCCGCCGCCGCCACATCCACCATAGCTGGAAGACAGACATCTGCGTGTACGACCCCTTCACCGGCGACCGCGCCTTCTTCCCCCGTCCGCCGGACCTGCTATACACCGCCGACATCCAGAGGTACGCCCTGCTCACTGCTGCAGATGGCATCGGATGCCCCTTCCTTCTGGTCGCCGCAGACTTTATCAACCTCGGAGGTTCGTGCTCTTTCAAGGTCCAGACCGCGTCGTCGGCCGCCGCCGATCACAAATGGGGGCCACTCATGACGTTCGCCCATCATTTCTCGCCGGAGTGCTCTTTCTACCAGTGCTGCGTCGCCGTCGTCCTTGGTACCTTGATCCACTGGCTCGTGCACGGCGGCAACAATTCCGTGATCCTCACCTACCGTGTCGGCGCAATGGCAGTTGGGTCGATCGAGCTCCCAGCCGCCGCCGGCCTGAATAGGGGACACGGAGGGTTTAACCTCCACCTGACATCACCTACGGACGACAGGCTGAGATTGCTGGTGTCAGACCTGTACACGGTATCCATTTGGCTCCTATTATCCACCGGCTGGGAGCGACAAGCCATGATCGACGTGACGCCTCTGGTTCCGAAGCAGCCTGACATGGTGATCAAGTTCAAGAGCGCAGGGGGGAGGAGTGGCGCAGTCTTGCTGATCAGCTTCCTGGAAAGAGATTATGAATATAGGTCGATTATCCTTGACATGGAGACGAAGGAGACGCGAAGTGTTAACAGGACACGATGTGTTGTGCCGTTCCTTTACGATGGCGACCTGGCCTCGAAGCTATCCACCATGAAAAGTTTCTATTAGTTGAACATGGTAACAAAAATGAAACTAACATGGTAACAAAAATGAAACTATGTATTGAGGGGTTTGCTTCATTTGTTATTTCGCTTTATCTATGAATAATGAATCAAGCTATAAGTAATGCAACTTTGAATATCATGGTGACTTAGATGAATTCTAGCGGTGATTCGTATTTCCCAACCAAAAAATCTATGTCTATTCTTGTAACAGCCTCAAATTTTGAGTTTGCAAGAAATTCTTTTTGATTTTCGTGCCGGTGCCTTTTGCACATTTTTCTGATTTCTTTCAGCTTACTCGTGTTTTATTTCTGAGCTCTTGTGATTTGTTCAGTTAAACTTGATTTGTTTTATTGAGAGGTTAATACCTCTCTTTTACATGTCATTTTCACTGTTATGGGTTCATATCAAACATTTAGGAAACATTCACTTGTACTGCATCCATGCACATATCTGTATCTAGCTCACTTTGTTTGCAAATCGCAACCTATAAACACATTAGTCTTTTAATTATAGCAGTTAGACAATTTAAGCAGGAGAATAGCCTAGGTGATATCGGCATATGCATGTATCATATCATAGCACGACATGTACGGCACATACACATACACACATACACTTTAATATTGGAGAAAGGACACGTCCAGTCCATAGTTATTTTTCTTTTTAGTCTGGCAATTAGAGAGTTAAGCAAATGTGGATATTTAGGGAGGCAGCAGTGCATGTCTATCCAACGTGTCCCTGCAAGTGAAGCAACCAGACACAGCACGGCAGCTCTTTCTTATCCCCAGACCCCAGCCCTTCTCCTTCATTCTTGTCTATCGCAAACACACACATGCTTGATGCTCTCTGCTCTCAGCAAAACAAAGTCGAGCTCTTCTCCTGCCTTCCCGATGAGAAGAGTAGGAACCAGCACATCGAGTTTCTCCCTCCTGTTGCATCGCATCTTGAGTTAGTAAAAAGGGTAAGAAACCTAGCTCCTGCTCTTTCCTTTTCTGTACATGGCGTTCAGCAGCTAGGTCAGGAACAGAGCAGCTATGCATGCTAAATAACGCACCATCGTCGCCGTTGCCGCACTCCATAGAGCAAGCTTTGATATCTCGGGTGTATAGCCGATGTGTGACAGCTGTTGTTGCTGTCAGGTGTCTCACTAGCCAATGATTGTGTTAGCCTCTTAGTAGAGAAGAGAGCCGCAGTGCACCTTCAGTATTAGCAACACTAGTTAGTCGACAAGCAGCAGTCTTGACTTCTGTTCCTCTCATGTACTACATGTTTAGCAGGAGTATGTACACGAATAAAATAAATTCAGTTGAGATTGGTCTAGCCACAAATTAGTTGGCAAGCAACTGCCCTAAGTATTAGTACTAGGCATAGTAGAATTAGTAGTTTCACTGTCAGTATGCGAGCTCCATATCAAAACTGAGCAGACTGACTAGACTGAGGGCATGTTTGGTTAGGCTTTTTGGTGCTTTTGCTTCTAAAAAAGTCAAAAGTCTAAACAAAGGCACCGGCTTTCGTCTGGGTGCTACCGAAGAAAGCAGCTTTCGCCCAAGCCTTTTCTCACAGCACCCCGCGCCCTGCTTCTTCCGGCTGTGAGATGGATATTTTGGTGAAAATTACCCGCGCTGCCACTGGTTATGTTGTTTCGTACCGCTTCGTTCTTTTCTTCCCCTCCCCATCCTCCCGACCAGGCAGGTGGAAACGGCGGCGCTAGGGTTAGAGCTTGCCCGCCGGCGCGGCTCGCCCCTCAGCCCGGCGCCCCTGCTCGCCCGTCAGGTCGACGCGTGACAGGCTCGCCCATCAGCTCGACGCGCAACAGGCTCACCCATCATCCCGGCGCCCCTGCTCGCGGCTGCCTTATCGCGTCGCTAGTTAAGCGGCCCGTGCCTGCGAGTCATGGCGACAGCAAGCTCAAGCGCTCGAGCAACTTGACATGGTGTGCGCGAGCTTGAGTTGCTGAGTCAAATGGATGGGAGGGAGAGAGAGATTGTCGACAGGAACGGATGAAAACGAATGGATAAACCATCAAGCCTCCCTAAAATCAGCCTCCATCCCCATAGCTCTGACCCAAAATCCGCATCAAATGGTTGCGCCATAGCGTGGGGATTCGATTCCCCCCACTTCCCATCACTATCTCCCCTCCTCTCCGTGCTAATTTGAGCTTAAGAGTTCATCAATGGTGGTCTGCAGATGAGGAAGACGATGGAGAACGGCTTTTGCAATAAGGCCCTCACCAAAAAATGTAATTAACCATAGTATTTGTGTGTCTTGATGTTTTGACAGAAAACTCTAGAAATTAAGAGAATTTCTAAAAAAGCTTTTTAAAATTTAGAGAAATGCACAATTTAAACAAATTAAGTCTCTTTCTAAAATGGTAGTTTACATGTTAATATCTGAACAGGACAATGGTTTATGATCAATTTTCATATAAATTGTTTCTCAGCAGGGTATTATAGACATTTCTACAGCTTTTTCACAGCCACAGCTATTTCAACCAAACGGCTTTCAGCTTTTTCCACAGCTCACAGTCCACAACAGCTTTTTTTACAGCTTACAGCCACAGCAGCTTTTTCTCACAGCCACAGCCCAACCAAACACACCCTGAACCATTGTGTATCCTACACTAGTTACGCATATATGTATTTCTTCATGGCTAATCCCAACCACTAATGAATTGATTAGATGTAGCACTGCTATCAAGAAGGCTATGAACTGGTTTCACGACTAGTTACAGGATTCAAAGAAAAACAGAGCAAGACCATCATAATATGAACACACCTAGAGCTGCATAACCACCTGAACCAGCACATATTTTCAGTCTTGGCTAAAGCCACAAGTCCACATTTTAGCATACTGAAATGAACATATTTTGGTACACACTTCCAGTTTCCTAGTAGTATTCCTTACTTGATATGATTAGAAATGTGACTATCTCATATACTCCCTCCGTTTTTAATTATATAACGCCGTTGACTTTTTCGTTGAACTTTGACCAACAATATAGATTTAAATAATTACTTTTTGAATGTGAAATGAATATCGTTGGATTCATCATCAAAAGCACTTTAAGATTAACCTATACACTTAGCTATTTACACAAATATTTTGAATAAAACGAACGGTCAAACTTAACGAGAAAAGTCAACGGCGTCTTATATTAAAAAACGGAGGGAGTAGGAATATTTCTCTAGATACGCATGTTACTGTTCATTCTGAAACTAGACTGAACTGAACTTACCCTTTAGTTAGCAGAAATCTATATTGCATAGCCAAATAAACACTAACCATGCATTTGCCCACCTATTTAGTAATATTGATGTCTTACTGTTCGGAGGTTGAAACTTGAAATGAAACCCGATTAGATTAAATGTCATTGCATTTAATATTTTCTAGTTACGCATGAGCATGATATGCATATAAGAGCATTAGCTTCAGAGTATGGTCATCAGGAAACCTCCACCTGACATCGTCACCGGACGGCAGGCTGACATTGCTAGCAGCAGACCGGTTCACGCTATCCATTTGGCTTCTGTTGTCCGCAGGCGATGGTTGGGAGCGACAAGCCAGCATCGACATATCGCCTCTGGTTCCGGATCTGACACAACGGTGGCCGGAGCTCGACAGGAAGGTCCAGTTCGTCGGGGGTGAAGGGGCGACGAGCGGCGCATTCTTGTTGCGGCCTTTTAACTACCAGGACAGAAAGAAATGGTGAAAACAGGATCTTGATCCTCCTTGACATGGAGACGGAGGAGATGCGAACCATTGATAACGCTGATTTCAGAGTCGTCTTTCCGTTACGAGGTTGACCTCGCCTCGCGCTTATCAGCCATGAAAATCTTCTAGTACTAGTAGAACATATAAAAACAATTAAGTGAAGTTAAATGACATACGCCTTCTGATTTTAGTTTTGATTACGGATGCTGCTGCTGCTTTTCATCCCAGCACGCGATATTGATTTAGGACGTTGAAGCACTGAAGAACCATGCTGAGATGTGCCATGGTTCTCGATGATGATGAGTGATTGACAATCGAGTTAATTTGAGTTGGACACGAGTTTGAGTTTGAAATGCTAGATTTTGAAGGTTGCATAAGCCTGTTTATGTTATGTTTATGGCTAACAGGAGTTGGTGAAGGTGTTGGTGATGTTGGAGCAGAAGGCAAAATGTATTTTCTTGTCTAATTATTTGTAGGTCAATGGAGTCAATTTGATGGACAACGGCGGGAGGATCGGGACCATACGGGAGGCTTGGGGCCGGACGATCGAGAGGCTGCGTGAGGTCAAAGGTGATCCACACCGTACATATGGAGCGGACAAGAAGCACGGATGGTTTCGCGGTTTGGCCTCAAAACTGTGGAGGTGATGAAGATGGCGTATTGACCAGGATCAAGGCGAACGGGAGGCCGAGTCAAGTGAAGGGTTTTGACGGGATGGGACCGAGGAGACTTGACGGTGAGGTTCGCGGGACGAGGTGACATGCGTCGACATCGAGCGGCTTGCTTAAAGTAAGCAAGCGGAGGAGATCGCACTTTGAAAAGTGTGCAGGACAGTTTTCCGGTTTGGGCCTCAATCCGGCGGCGGGTGGTGGTGATGCACGCGGCACCATCGCGAAGGTTTCGTCGAGGCGAAGCAAAGTCGTGAAGGGCATGTTGGGAAAGAAAAAAGAGTAGATAAGGTGGGAGAGGGGACAAGAGATGGCAGACACTTGGGCCCCTCCTATGTGGATCTAGGTGATAGGATTTGCTAGGAGAGAGCTAGAGAGAAAACGAGAAGAACGAAGATGAGGTGAGAGCTTGTTTCTTTTGTTCTTCACAAGAGAGGGAGATGAGGGCGGCGTCCTAGCAAGAGACCTATGTAATTTGTTCTGTATCAATAGATTGAGTTTTGGTGGAATCAAATTCGTGCTCAAGTTTCTCCTCCCCTTCTAATTCCCGAATTTCTCTCTTATTTCTATTTTTGGAGCTATTTTCGGGTGATTTTTGATTCGACTCGTGTGATGCATTTTTGATCGGATTTCTTGGGGGATCTTGGTTCTATGATGTGCTAGAACAATCCTTGATAGGTCTTTGATCAACTCACAGCACGAGCACCCTCAGTTTCATGGATTTGTGAAGTTTTCTCTAAACCCTAATTCATCCCGTTCGATCCAAAATTCGTAGTGATTTTGTGGGGTTTTTGGTATGGATCCTTTTGGATGAGATTCCCCATCCTATGGCGCACCTACGCTTCAAGTTTCGTGATTTTTAGAGGTCGTTTGGTCGGATTTTGGAGCTCCCATTTTTGCGTTCGCGTTCTTGCTGTTCTGAAGGTCTTGGAGTATCCGACTTTATATTGGAGTATCCGGCTCCGGAGTATTCCGGTCCACCGGGTTGTCCGGACATTGACCGGATCATCAGGCACCGGACTATCCGGTGGGGGTCTTGGGTCTGACTTTTGGCGCTTCATCTCGTTGAGTGTATTTGCTTGATTAGCTTCCGCAAGTGCTTCTATCTCTTCTACAATCATTCCTAGGGTCAGCACATCACTCTCAATGTGTGTGTGATCTTGATGGTTGTTCTTGAGGTGAGGTCGAGACATAAGCAAAGTTCTTCCATTCACCCCCCCCCCCCCCCTGCTCACCATCTCGTTTCTTCAATGGGTATCAGAGCCAGTGTGATCATTTGTTGAGCTTAACTGGCTTTGCGATCCGAAAGCGACATGGAGAAAGGTGCGATCAAACTTTTGGTTTTCGATGGGGAAGATTTTTCTTATTGAAAATCTCGCACTCAAAGCATATCTCATGAGCCAAGGCCTTGCGATATGGAACATCGTCCAAACCAACTATGAGACCCCGAAAAACTTGGAGACGGTGCAGCATGGTGCGGTAACTCTCTTTGGTAACAACACCAAGGCCGTCAATATCTTGCTATCTGCTATTGATAGAAAGGAATATGATCGTATTTCACATCTCAAAACCGCTCATGCCATTTGGGAGACTCTTTGCACTTACCATGAAGGCACCAACTAAGAAGTCTATGTATAAGGATTCTTACAATAGACAATACCAAACTTTTCCACAATCTGAAGAATCGCTAGATGCCATCTTTGCTTCGAGTTGATAGTTTGCAATGTTAGAGCTTGTGGCAATCTTGCTTATGCTGATAATGAGAGAGCTAAGCAACTCCTTTACTCGCTTGATGCGAGCACTTGGGGTGTGAAAATCTCCGCCTTGGAGGAAATCCCTGACTTTAACACCCTTAATTGCAAGCAATTGTATAGAAAGTTGAAATCACATGAGCTTTCTAGGAAGTCTCGACTTAATCATGGTGAATCATCTAACCCCTCATATGTCGAACAGATGGACTCCATTTCTGAAGATGATGAGATGCAACGGCTTCAAGTATGATTGTTGGATCATGACAATGTCTAGTGATTTGCCCATGCCAAGCTGTGGGACAATTCTTCTTTTTCCAATGAATAGCTAGTGTTGCATAAAGACAGAACTTACTTCAGAACTAAATAACATAATAAAAAAATCCCTAAAGAATACTCATACTTAAGCAAAATTGAATTTGTGGAAACTGGTGGTGCATGCCGCAAGATTAAAACCGACTATTAATAATGAGGGGTATGATGGTCATTTCTCTTTACTCTTAATTTTTCTGAAACCTTTTAGGATGTAATTTGTTGTGAGACGAAGGAAGTATGTCTATTCAATGATATTTCTATATATGGCACCGTTTTTGTCAAAGGAAATATTGGATTGGCAAACACCATAGATAATATGACATTCTTAGTAACCATAAAATGAAATAACCAATTGAGAGTTGTCTAAGAAATAGCTTATGCTTTATCGATGAATTGGCAACAAATTGTTGATCAGGGGCTAGATGTTTCAAGGTTAGTCCACTTGCGTTACTTGTGGGGGGCCTCATATATATGGCCACTAGATGTTTAATAGCATCTGAGCACTGAACCTAATAGATCCACACTTGTAATACAACTGAAGTGTGTAGTTTTACTTTATTAAAAATGTTAACTCGATTTGTCTCCTAATCCTTGCCATTATATTGTTGGGGGCTATCTATTTTTAATTTTTTCCGTGGACCCAAAATCACAAAAAAGTTGATTCAACAATTATCTATTATAGTCCAATAATTTGTTGAACATGTCAAACACGCTACCAATAAATTTGATTTAACAATTGTAAAAAAAGAATTCAAAAGTTTTTTTGGATTGATCAACATCTCATGTCTAAAATGTTGAAATAATTTATCAAAAATGATGCAAAGTTTTTTTAAAAAAATAATGAAATTGTGTTATACAAATTATTGCAACATTATATTTGAATTTTAGGACTACCGAAAATATCTAAATTGTGTGGATCGATATTGGTATCACCTATGGACATAATCAGGAATCTATAATTTGTGCGCACCACCACGTCTGAGGGGCATGTTTCCACAACGCATGAGGTAGAATTCTAGAATCACTTCAAACTGGCGCATGTTTCCGCAATGCCTGAAGCTGAGATGGTTGTGGCGTCTCGACAGCCTACATCATCTGCGGTAATAGGGATGCCAAGGCTACAAGGGAGCATTCTTTGTCGAATGAAGAAATGACCAAAATAAGAAGTGCATATGTTGAGAAGTTACATAACTTTGTAGTTCAAAAGTTTTTAATTTGAATTAATTTAGTGCTTCAAAAAATTAATTATTTTTTTATTTGCCGAGTGCAATGTGAAAAAGACTAGGCAAATAACCCCATTTGCCGAGTGTACACTGTCAAGAGCCTCCTTTGGCCACACTCGGAGAAGGACCCTATCTTCATAGTATCTGACCCGGACGTTGATGGTAAAAGGGCGCAGTAAGACTGCGTCGTTCCTCCCCCCTGTGCCACCGACAAAGCCGATCATTCTGTGACTGTGAGGCTCCGGGCACCGTTGTGTGAGATCCGGAAGCAGAGGCGATATGTCGATCCTGGCTTGTCGCTCCCAGCCATCTCCTATGGAGAACAGCAGCCAAATGGATACCGTAAAGTGGTCCGACAAGAGCCGTCTCAGCCTGTCGTCCGGAGACGATGTGAGGTGGAGGTTTAACGCTGCATCTATCAGGCAGGCCGATGGCCGGGAGCTCGATCGTCCCTGCCGTCGTCGCGCCGACGCGGTAGGTCTGGATCAGGGAGCCCTTCTTGTCCCTGCCGTACATGAGCCAGTGGATCAAGGAACCAAGGACAACGGGAAAGAGCTAGTATGCCGAGTGCCCTAGCTAGTATGCCGTAGCTCAACCGGTTATAGGCTCCGTATACAACACGTACGCACACGTACAACTATCAGCCAACAACCTTAGATCGCATCTCACAAAATATTTAAAATAAAATAAAAGATACACCCTTAGACACCCTTTAGATCGTTCCTGCAATCGCTTGGACGCACGGGCGATTAATTGATGAAGCCGCGAGGCAAATGCCTCCGTGCGATCACGGAGGCGCCGGCGGCGAGGACGCTCCCTGGCGACCTCGTGCTCGAGATCGCCTCACGGGCGGACGCCGCGACGCTCATCCGCTGCGCCGCGTGCTGCAAGCCCCTGCGCCGTGACATCCTCAGCCCGGACTTCATCCGCCGTTTCTGCCTCACGCCCACCGCGTGCCTCCGCGAAGCAACCCGGCGGCGAGAACGACGAAGGCAGGGGATCGGCACGGCAGCAGGGCCGTGAGGAGGACGCGAAACCACAACGTGATAAGCCGGCGGCGCGAGGAGAGGTGATCGCCGGCGCTGGCGCGACGGCGGCGTCTGAGGCGGAGATGGCTGCGGCGTTTGGCCAGCCTACGTCGCTCGCGGTGATTGGGATGCTCAGGCTACGAGGCGCCACGTTTGGGAGATGGAAATGCTGCAGAATAATGCACAAATGTAGAATGAATAGAACATGTTAACAGGTACGAAACCTTCCGCTCCTTTTCAACCATTTCAAAAAACAAAGGAGTAAAGTGCATCCCAAATTCGTAGGTTTAGGAGCTGAATCAATTGGTGTCCTCCGGGCGTGGACGCGTGGTGATAGAGTTCCGTCTGCGTGCACTCGCAAAAAAAAAAAAAAGGTTCCGTCTGCGTGGGGAAGAAGAGTTCTTCGATGCTGCCCGAGAAGCGAGTTCGTTCCTGATTTTGGGCCTTAGAACGGCCCACCCGTGCCTTTTTAAAAGAGCACGGAGAGCTATATATCAGCCACTTCGTATCGTGTACTCATATGATTCCTGCAAGCGATCGCCTGGGCGCACGGATTAATTCCGAACTTCCGATCTGCATCTCATATGATTCCTGCAAGCAATCGCACGGACGCACAGGTGATGAAGCCGCCACGCAAGCGCCGCCGTGCGATCACGAAGGCGCCGCCGCCGCCGCAGGATGAGGACACGCTGGCGAAGACGCTCCCGGGCGACCTAGTGCTCGAGATCATCTCACGGGCGGACGCCGCGACGGTCGTCCGCTTCGCCGCGTGCTGTAAGCCCCTCCGCCGTGACATCCTCAGCCCGGACTTCATCCGCCGCTTCTGCCTCACGCCCACCGCGTGCCTCCTCGGTTTCCTCCACGCCTACGACCAGACCCTTCCGTCTCCCCCGCCGTCGGCGCTCTTCTCCCTGCTGCATCCGACGACGGCCGCCGCGGCGTCCTTGTCCGAGACACGCATCGTGCCTCGCCTGTCCAGCGGCGCCTCGGCCGATCTCCTGGGCCGCTATGAGCCCGTGACGTCGCGCCGCGGCCTCCTGGTGCTCCGCCGCCGGCATATCAAGCGTCGTGGGTCAAGGGACATCTGCGTGTTTGACCCCTTCACCGGCGACCGCGCCTTCTTTCCCCCGCCCGACATCAAACGCGGTTCCAGCTACATGTACACCCTGCTCACCGCTGCAGACGGCGTGGGCTCCTCCTTCCTTCTGGTCGCCGCAGATTTTATCAGCATCGGAAGATCATGCTCCATCAAGATCCAGACCGTATCATCGGCCAACTCAGATCGCGGATGGGGACCCGTCACCATGGCTAACCATCCCCTCCAGAAGAAGTCCTATCTCACTCCATGGGGCGGCGTCGTTGTCCTTGGTTCCTTGATCCACTGGCTCATGCACGGGTACGGCGCTGACAGGGCCTCCCTAATCCTCACCTACCATGTCAGCGCGACGACGGCAGGGTCGATCGAGCTCCCGGCCGACGCCCTGCCTGACGGTCACATACCGTTAAACCACCACCTGACGTCGTCTCCAGACGGCAGGTTGACATTGCTAGCAGCAGACCGGTTCACGGTATCCATCTGGCTTCTGTTGTCCGCAGGCGATGGTTGGGAGCGACAAGCCAGCATCGACATATCGCCTCTGGTTCCGGATCTGACACAGCGGTGGCCGGAGCTCGACAGGAAGGTCCAGTTCGTCGGGGGTGCAGGGGGGAGGAGCGGCGCAGTCTTATTGCGGCCTTTTAACTACCGGGACAAAAATGGTGAAAACAGGATCATGATCCTCCTTGAAATGGAGACGAAGGAGATGCGAAGGATTAATGACGGTGATTACATCAGCTCGTCTTTCCGTTACGAGGTTGACCTCTCCTCGTGCTTATCAGCCATGAAAATCTTCTAGTGCTAGTAGAACATGTAAAAACAATTAATTGAAGTGAAATGCCATACGCCTTCTGATTTTAGTTTTTATTACGGATGCTGCTGCTGCTTTTCATCCCCGCGCGCGATATTGATTTAGGACATTGAAGCACAGACTGTTCTTTTGAACCATGCTTCATGTGGGGATTATTTAGCTTGATATATATCACATCTCTGAGCAACTCCAACAAGCTAGGTAAAACATGTATTTTTTCTAAACATGGCTAGTACTATTGGAAATGACTCTCCAACAGTCTCTCCAAATCCCTTTGTAAAATAGCTAACTCTTTATTCCAGTTTTGTAGCTTAGCTATATTTAGCTATGGTCTATGGAGCTTCACTCTCTATTCCTTCTTTCCATTGGCCCTTGGTGGTTTAGAGAGTGGTTATTTGCTTCATTTTTTAGGTGTGTTTTATTTTAAAAACTAGCTAAAATCAAATAATTTTGAAATATATTTTACCTAACCTCTTTGGAGCTTATAGGGCCTATTTGGTAAGACACAGTTTCTTTCCGTAACATTTTATGCCAAATCTAAGACGGGGTCTACAAACTATTTCGTGCCATGTGAACTTTTTCTTTTGAAGGAGAAAGTGCCATTTTAACTTGTGTAAATGTTTTCCTCTTTCAGAGTTTTTCAGTTGCGCGAATTCATGTTCGTGTTTGTTCCCGAGATTTTGTCATTCTGTGTTGCAGCTGGCAAATCATTCACCTCCATCATTTTTTTTTTTTTTGGGATAAAACCTCCGTCATGTTGAAAACGCACAAATGCCTGCCGGTATTGACAATCCACTGGACCAGTACATAAAGCCAGCGGCGGAGAGCCGGCCGGCGGGGCGGCTTCAGCGAGGACAATCGAGGAGCCCGCCGTGTCGTCGCCCAACAACATGCTGTCCAGCCTCAGCGCCAGCGGGATGTGCGGTGCGCCTGCTTGCTAGGACAGGAGGGCGACCTGACCCCGAGGGCTGACGCTGGCAGGGACGACGTGGACAGTGGCGCCGGCGGCTGGTCGCGCATGCAAGAAGCTCCCCCTCTCAAGGACCAGGCCGCCGTCCTCGAGAAGAGCTTATTTAAGAGCACAACGGTCAGTTCACAATCTCATCACCTAATAGTAACCGAGTCGAGGCATCGCGACGGCGAAGCAAAGCAACGACGCGAAGATGAGGAAAGGAGACGCGACGCAAGCAATGGCACGAAGACGACTTGCGTAGACGGGGCCCTCTGTTAATTGGCTTGATTAAAGAGGACACGTGTCAGAACCTCACGGGCCTTACGCGTACAGGGTTAACAAAACTCGCGGTATATTTAGCCACTTCGTATCATCTTCCGATCCGCATCAACATCATACATACATCTCTCGGACGCACGGGCGATGAAGCTGCGAGGCAAACGCCTCCGTGCGATCACGCCGGCAAGGACGCTCCCGGCCGACCTCGTGCTCGAGATCGTCCTGCGCACGGACGCCGCGACGGTCGTCCGCTCCGCCGCGTGCTGCAAGCCCCTCCGCCGCGACATCCTCAGCCCGGACTTCATCCGCCGCTTCCGCGCCGTGCCCGCCGCGTGCCTCCTCGGTTTCCTCAACGCCTCCGACGACAAGGAGCATCCGGCGCTGCTCTTCTCCCTGCTGCACCCGGCGACGCCCGCCGCGGCGTCCCTGTCCGAGACGCGCATCGCGCCTCTCCTGTCCGGCGGCGCCGCGGCCGATCTCCTGGGCAGTTACGTGCCGGTGACGTCGCGCCGCGGCCTCCTGGTGCTCCGCCGCCGGCAAGCCAAGCGCCGTGGCGGGAGGAGGGACATCTGCGTGTTCGACCCCTTCACCGGCGACAGCGCCTTCTTTCCCCGCCCGCCTGGCATCAAAAACGATCGCGGCTACATGTGCGTCCTCCTCACCGCTGCAGACGGCGTCGGCTCCTCCTTCCTCCTGCTCGCCGCAGATTTCGTTAACCGTGCAAGGTCACGCTTCATCAAGATCCGTACCGTGTGGTCGGCCGCCGCCCATCGCGTTCGCGCATGGGGGCGCGTCACCATGGCTGCCAATCCTCTCCCTCCGGATTTCTTTCCTTTTCCGTGCTGCGCCCCCGTCGTCCTTGGTTCCTTGATCCACTGGCTCATCTATGGCAGTGACAAGGACTCCCTGATCCTCACCTACCGCGTCGGCGCGACGACGGCGGGGACGATCGACCTCCCGGCCGGCAGCCTGCCTGACGGGTGTTCACCGTTCAACCTCCACCTGACATCGTCTCCGGACGGCAGGCTGAGACTGCTCGTGTCGGACCAGTTCACGGTATCGGTTTGGCTTCTGTTGTCCACAGGCGATGGTTGGGAGCGACAAGCCAGCATCGACATAGCGCCTCTGCTTCCGGATCTGACACAACGGTTGCCGCCGGAGACTGAAAGGAAGATCGCCTTCGTCGGTAGCGCAGGGGGGAGGAGCGGTGTAGTCTTGCTGTGGCCTTATTATGCCGTGGACTCCCGGGTCCTTCTCCTTGACATGGAGACGAAGGAGATGCGATGGATTAACAGGAGGAAGGGCATCATGTCGTTGTTCCTTTACGAGGTCGACCTCGCCTCGCGACTATCAGCCATGAAAAGCTTCTAGTCCCTGTCAAACATGTAAAAACAAAGGAGTTAAGTGAAATGATATATACGCCTTTTGATTTTAGTTTTTAATTACTTTTATGCTGCTTCTATTATATCCATCGCCGCGCGATAGTGATTTAGGATGTCGAAGCACATACTGTGTGTTCTTTTGAACCATGCTCCATGTGGGATTATTCAGGTTCGATATCATATCTCAACGTAGTATTTAAGTGGTAGGAAAAGTTCTCTTTTCGTAACGATTTATGCCGAATCTGATAAGGGGTCCACAGATTTTCGTGCCTTAATTTTTTAAAGGAGAAAGTGTACTGTCATGTAATGTTTTCCTTTCTCAGAGTTTATCGGTTGCACGAGTTCTTGTTCATGGCTGTTCCCCAGATTTTACCCTGCCGGTATTTGCCTATCCACAGGACCACACAAAGCCACCGTTGAATTCCCCTCGTTAGCAGAAGTTGCCACTGAAGTGGGTAAACTTCAAGTGCACAACCAACCACCTGAACACTACCGAGTACAAATTCACTTCTAACAATTGTAGAGAGCAGGGTTGCAGGCCCTCCAATATTTGTACAGTACCAACGAAATAATCGGACTTACGTTTGTCCAGTGGGGTCCGAAATAAGATTGAAATGGACGTTACCAACGAAATTGCGTCATAGACCACCTTCACGAGTACAAATTGTCTTGCTTATATATGCAATCGTGATGTTTTACTAGTTTAAAACATTTTTTTGAAATCATGTCAAATTTTTTAAAAAAAATTCAAATTTTGCTTGTCGAAAATTTTGAAATTTCATATTTATCTATGACCTCTGAAATATTTTTGTTCCCGAAATACTTTTCCTAGGTCCTGTTCGCCGAACATGTATATCATTCAATACTGCATAAACAACAAGTGTCAACGTAAGTGCTCCACATGCTTCATCTGATCCACTAGATAAGTTGGCACGCTTCGCCGTGCTCGTAAAAATTCATGAATCTTTGGGGGGCTTTTGATAACTTTTTTGCAAGAAACATATTTGTGCTCATGAAAATTGCTAACTCTTTGAGAGGCTGCTGACATTTTTTTTTTGCAAAGAAATGTATTTTTATTCATGAACGAAACACATTCAAAGTGTTTGTGGCAAAACAATGTAATTCTTCCACGTTGGTCGTAATCGACTATTGTTAGGCCGTGAGGAAACTGGGCCAAGTAGTATACCCGAGCCCACGCGATCTATTGTAGCTTGGCTCGTTAAACCTTGCGAGCTCGGGGTCAGGCTCAAGCTCGGCTCATTTTCCATTCTCGGCTCATTTTCCATTTAAGCCGAGCTCGAATCGAGTCTACAGAGCCGAGTTCAAGCAGTTTGTCGAGCCCGAGCTTGTTTTACAGCCTTATTGCATATACCAAAAATAAAGTTCTTTATTTGGTTGGTCTTTAGGGAAAGAATCAACACTAGGAATCTACTCCGAAGGAAAAATAGGCTATCATGAAGAACTTCTCATCTCCAAAGATTATAGTTGTGTTCTTTGTAAGGGACCGAGAAAACTTTGATTCATCTCTGGTTCAATTCACATGCCTCTTTAGCGATTGATGCTGGCATACAATTGGTATACATTGGAACATACATCTATCCCCAAATGACATGCTAATGCAAGCTCGACTGGCCTTTGGTTCCAAAATCTTTAGGGAAGTTTTTATGGTTTGCTGGACCATTTGGGTACATCATAACAAAATCATTTTTGATAATAGGATGCTGTCAACAGCTCAATGGAAAAGATCTTTTCGATCTGAACTCGCTCTTGTGTCACACAGAGCAAAAGCTAGTGTTAAACTTCTGTTGGATAATTGGTTGATTAGTCTCTCTCTCTCTCTCTCTTTTTTTTTTGATTAGGGTCTTTCGTGGGCCTGAGGTCCCCAACTGTTCGGTCGAAGAAAATCAACAGCTGGTGTAAAAGGAAGTCAGGCCCAGTTTACGGAGATTAAGGGTGTGTTTGGTAAAAAGAAGGCAAGCCTAGTTTACGGAGATTAAGGGTGTGTTTGGTTTTGGGACCAAGTGGAACGGAATGAAACCGTCCCAGCTTTTTGGGATGGAACCGTCCTATTCTATGTTTGGTTGAAGGGATGAAACAGAGATGGAACGGTCCTGTTTTTAGTTTGGTAGAAGGAATGAGGAGGAATTGGGACGGACACCGTCTTCTCAACCGTTAGTTTCTTCACTCAGGACATTCCTTGAACACCTGGTGCGCGCCCACGCCAGGGCTCCACGCGATCCATCCAACCAAAATCCTAATATACGAGGGTTCGTATCCTGTTCCATCTGCAGCGGTGAGCAGGATTATCCAACAGGATTATCCAACACCTTAGATCATTCCTGCGATCGCTTGGACGCACGGGCGATGCAGCCGCCACGCAAACGCCTCCGAGCGACCACGTATGCGCCTTCGCCGCCGGAGGTCGAAACTCCGGCGAGGTCGCTCCCGGGCGACCTCGTGTCGAGATCGTATCACGGGCGGACGCCGCGACGATCGTCCGCTCCGCCGCGTGCTCCAAGCCCCTCCGCCGCGACATCCTCAGCCCGGATTTCATCCGCCGCGTCCGCCAACATCCCGGCGGCACCGCGTGCCTCCTCGGTTTCCTCCAGGCCTACGACAAGAAGGTTGGGGCGCCCCGGCCGCGGGCGCTCTTCTCCCTGCTGCACCCGGCGACGGCCGCCGCGGCGTCCCTGTCCGAGGCGCGCATCGTGCCTCTCCTGTCCCGCGGCGCCGCGGCCGATCTCCTCGGCCGCTACGTGCCCGTGACGTCGCGCCGCGGCCTTCTCGTGCTCCGCCGCCGGAACATCTACCATCGCTGGAAGAAGGACATCTGTGTGTTCGACCCCTTCACCAGCGACCGCGCCTTCTTCCCCCGTCCGCGGCATGATTCCTTAAACATGTACGTACGTCCTGCTCACCGCTGCAGACGGCGTCGGCTCCTCCTACCTTCTGCTCGCCGCAAGTTTTCTCAATCTTTTACTTATCCCAATGCGGTCGCATTGAGCACCTCACATGACTCCACGTCAGCAAAATAATATTCACCGTCTGATGCAGAACGAACGGTAAATAAACAACGCTAAAGTTGGACACGGCAGCAAACGATCGTCCTCCAGATCTTTCCCGATAGTCCATGAGCGAGGTCCCAGAATCGCCTGCACATCGCGATGTGACGCGGCCTCTGTGCCGCACGCTCAGTGTCAGTGGCCCAGTGCTTCGCGCCACACGACCTACGTCGTGGCGAGCTACGAGCCTGCAGCGGCAGTGCGGCACCCATCAAGCTTTGCCTCTGGTTTACAAGTTCGTGATGGCCCGCCAAGCACATCTTAGTCGTAGCAGATAGATGTACTGTTGTCAGTTAATTATATTGTTTTATGAACTCAGTCCTTCATAGTTAATACTTGATTATCTTACAGACTTTGTCAGCCTATAACCAAGCTACGCTGGCTGCAACCGGCCTGTTTTTTTTTTCCCTGCAAAACCAACCAAGGAGAACCACTAATAAATTTTTTTTTTGCGAACTAGAACCACTAATAATAATTAGCCTTTCTATATATCGCGCGCAGGATCAATTTATATCCTCATTCTATCAAAATCACCATGTTTAAAGGTATATCACAATCATAAACTCCATCTATTCTTTTTTATTTGACACCATTGTCCTTTTTCTTGAAATTTGACCGACACAATATATTTAAATAATTAGTTACATAGACTGAAATATGTATCATTAAAACTAGTAACAAGTCTATTTGCCAACGCGGGGCGGTCCCGAGTGGCTAGCGCCACCAGCTCCAGGAGCGTTCGCTCCTGTTTGTGGCTGCTGGCCCGCGTTCGATTCCGCCGCGGCACCGCACTGTAGCGACTATTTCCTGCGATATGGCTCTGGTCGCTGCAGTGCACAAAAAAATCCCCTCGCTCCTCCGTTGGACCAAAGCATAGGTTAAGTACTCGCGCCGATTCTCACCGGCCTGCTGAGTCCCTGTGTATGGTGCGGAGGAGGGTTCGGGGGTTTTCTCGATCTGTGTGAGACGATCGTTCTCCTTAAAAAATGCCCGGGGGCCGTCATACCCCCCGCAGGTCGAGTTTTTAGTAACAAGTCTATTTCACTACCCAAATATCTATGTTGTTCACTGAATCCTCTAAACTAATTTTTAGTCTGATTTACCCACCCCCCCCCCCCCCCTCCCCTCCCCTCCCCCCCAAACTATCTAGATTTGTTCAATTCACCCCCTAGTTAAATTTTTATTTCTGTTTCTCTTTATATGGTCATGTTTGAAGCTCAAATTTTATAGGATAGTAGATGACATCATACTCTATGCTAGAAAAATTGGTCCAAAATTTTTTATAAATATTTTGTTGAATTATTAACACTTTTCACATAGAAAATAGTTTTAAAAAACTCTAAACATTTTCAACATAATGTATGTTTTAACCTATAATCTCGCAAAAGTTCACCCTCAAACACGATGTGTACCTAGAGATAAAAAATTTCATAAGGGAGTAAATGGAACCAATCTAAATAGTTTGATGGGGCAAAATAGACCAAAATTTAGTTTACGGAGTTAAGTGGACACCAAAGATACTTGAGGGTAGTAAAATTGACTTATTCCTTAAAACTATCATAAAAAACACTTTAAACTTAACTTATATATTTGTTTATTGCACAAAATTTAATAGAAAAGACTAATAGTCAAACTAATATGTCTGTGTGCTTTACTATCATAAATGTTCTATAACAAGCATTTTGTCGCATTTATTATCTCAATCAAACATGTCTTTGTAATGGCGAGTAAGGGCTTCTTTGATAGGGTTTCTTCAATGGCTTCTCCAGCGGCTTCACTTGATTCACAACCAAAATAGATGCTCCCTCATATGCTTCTTCTTAAAAAACAAAAAAGAGAGAAAGCCACACCTAGAAAAGAGGTGAAGTGGGAAACCATGAAAATGGTAGCTTCACCGGCTTCTTTCCCCACTAGATCCTTTCTTTTACATATTTGTCCTTAAAAACATGAAAAAGTTGCTGGAGAATCTGTTTTGCCAAACGTTTTAGGCACAGACACAGCCAACACATCCATTTTTTTAAAGAAGTTATAACCGCAGTTGAAGCCAGCATAGTCACAGTCCTACCAAAGAGGCCCTAAGTCAGGAAGACGATGTCCATATGATCCACAACCAATTTTGTTTGCAAAATTCGAAATGTTGCACAAGTCTATTCAGATATCAAAGAAATGTTATATGTCTCAATGGAAAATATAAAGACCATTTCCTTGCAATTTTTCGTTTATTTAAACATACTTAAATGGGCCAACTTGACAGGCAATCCGGCGCGGCAAGCCGCGCCATCTTTCTAGTATCATCGGAAGCTCGTCATGCTTAATACAGATCCAGACCGTGTCGTCGGACGCCGCCGATCGCAAATGGGGGCCAATCACCACGGCTGCATATCCTCTCCCGCCGGAGTCCTCTGCTCTCCATCCATGCCGCGAAACCTTCGTTCTGGGTACCTTATCCACTGGCTCATGTTCGACGACAAGCGCTTACTGATTCTCACATACCGTGTGGGGACGGCGGCAGTTGGGTCGATCGAGCTCCCAGCCGGCATCGTGCCTAGGGAATTTGGTGGGCTTAATCACCTGACATCGTCTTCGGACGGCAGGCTGAGACTGCTGGTGTCGGACCGGTTCGCGGTGACCATCTGGCTTCGGCTATCCACCGGCGGCTGCGGCGGCGGTTGGGAGCGGCAAGCCGTGCTCGACATATCGTCTCTGGTTCCGGAGCTGACACAACGGTGGCCGGAGGCCGACGTCAGAGCAATCACAATCGAGGGTGCAGGGGAGAGGAATCGTGCAGTCTTGCTGCTTCTTCCTTACCCGATCAACGACAGGGACCCCAGTGGCGAACGTAGTGTCCTCGTCCTTGACACGGAGACGGAGGAGACGCGAAGGATTGACGGTACAAACATTATCATGCCGTTCCTTTACGAGGTCGACCTAGCCTCGCGGCTATCAGCTATGAAAAGCTTCTAGTATAGGAGTACTCTAGTAGAACATGTAAAAGATCAGTGAAATGCTATACGCCTTATGATTTTTCTTCTATTGCGGATGCGGCCGCTGCAGTGCAGCCCATGTTGGCTGGAGGTCGGGAGCAAACAACCTCTGCGCAATGCGTAGCTGAGGCACCTCGGTGCTGGCAGCATCGACCTGGGTGGCATGGTGATTAGTGCTTGACAAAACACGATCAAACGATTAATATGTAACTTATGTGTGATAAAAAAAATCTAGCGATATCTGAACTCCTATTCAACTGAAGCAATGGAACACAAACATAGGCTACAAAATATACTCGGCCTCATAAAAACCATAGTTATTAGATGTGAATCTCTGAGCTCACATTCAGCCTGTTCGCCTGGCTGTTTTGCAGCAGCTACAATGTTTCAGTTATTTCTTCAATAGCCGCTACAGTGTTCGCAGTTATTTCTTCTGCAGCCGTAGCTGCAGCGCAGCCTGCCGAACAGGCTGATTGTAAATGCTGACGAGGGATGGTTCCTGACAACTCTAATTCTGTTGAGTTCACATTGTAAACGCCTGGGGATGAATATTCTCCCCTCCATCAACTGGTCAAACTTTTTTTTTCGAGCAATTCAACTGGTCAAACTTTGATTATCAACATGCGTGTAAGTATTTGAATACGCTTCGAGAAAGATCCAGTACTGAACATACTATAGTCCAGGATATACCAATTGCCGATACGCCTGATTACGAATCCAGGATACGCGAGCACACGGAATAACACCGCATGTCGTCGTCTTCTTTTGCGAGGACGTCGCACACGTCTTTGTGTGCTAGCCGTCTTTGTGTTTTTGTACCGTCTTGCAAACGCCAGCGCCATTTGGGAGATGGAATTCACGCCTCTTCCACTGAAATCGAAAAAATAAACGATCGATATAGTATCAAATCAATCAACAGCTGGCGTGAACGGAAGGCCTGGTTTACGGAGCTATATATGGACAGTTCATTTGGTGTTCCGATCGGCATCACACCTCATTCATTCGGATCCCAGTGCAGCCCAACACCTGCTAGACCATTCCTGCGTCGCCGGGTGATGCAGCAGCCAGGCAAGCGCCTCCGTGCGATCACGGATGATGCGCCGCCGCCGCCGGAGGACACGCCGGCGAGGACGCTCCCGGGCGACCTCGTGCTCGAGATCGTCTCGCGCACGGACGCCGTGACGATCGTCCGCTCCGCCGCGTGCTGCAAGCCCCTCCGCCGCGACATCCTCAGCCCGGACTTCATCCGCCGCGCCCTCCGCGGCATGCCCGCCGCGTGCCTCCTCGGTTTCCTCCGCGCCTACGACAAGGTGCTCCCGGCGCCCCGGCCGGCGGCGCTCTTCGCCCTGGTGCACCCGGCGACGCCCGCCGCGGCGTCCCTGTCCGAGGCGCGCGTCGTGCCTCTCCTGTCCCGCGGCGCCGCGGCCGACCTCCTCGGCCGTTACGTGCCCGTGACGGCGGGCCGCGGCGGCCTCCTGCTGCTCAGCCGCCGGCACGTCTACCGTCGCGGGAGGACAGACATGTGCGTGTTCGACCCCTTCACCGGCGACCGCGCCTTCTTTCCCCGTCCGCCGGACTTGAAAGACGACCCCGACAACAGGTACGTCCTGCTCACCGCTGCAGATGGCGTCGTCGGATCCTCCTTCCTCCTGCTCGCCATGAAGTTGGTCGTCCTCGGAACTGCAACCTCTATCGAGATCCAGAGCCAGACAGCGTCGTCGACAGCCGCCGACGGCAAATGGGGGGCCGTCACCACGGCCACCCATCCTCTCCCGCAGCAGTACTCCTCTCGGTATCTCTATCCATGCGACCGCGCCGTCGTCCTTGGTACGTTGATTCATTGGCTAGTGTACAGCAGCCAAAAGAGCTGCCTGATCCTCACCTACCGTGTCGCCGGGACGGTGGCAGGGTTGATCGAGCTCCCGGCCGGAGGCCTGCCTAACAGAGCCGGACCGTTAAACCTCCACCTGACATCGTCACCGGACGGCAGGCTGAGACTGCTCGTGTCTGACAAGTTCACGGTGTCCATTTGGCTTCTGTTATCCACCAACGGCGCCGGTTGGGAGCGACAAGCGGTGATCGATGTGTCGCCTCAGGTTCCGAAGATGATGCAACGGTGGCTGAAGCGCGACAGGGCGATCGAGTTCGGCGGCGCAGAGGGGAGGACCGGCGCAGTCCTGCTGCGGCCTTTCACACTCAGCTACCGGGACGTAAGTCACAGAAATGATGAAGGTGTCCTTCTTCTTGACATGGAGACGAAGGAGGTGCGATGGATTAACGGGATGAATAACATCAGGTCGACGTTCCTTTACGAGGTCGACCTGGCTTCGCGGCTGTCAGCCATGAAAAGCTTCTGAGTCCTAGGCTCTGTTTGGCACACAACTTCAACTCCAAACTCCGCAACATGGAGATGGGCTGAGACTCTGTTTGGCACAGGTCCACGGGTAGTGGAGCTGTGCCAAACAGAGCCCTAGTAGAACATGTCAAACCAAACTACATCCAAATTCAGCCATACGCTTCCGATTTTAGTGCCAGCCATACTTCTTCTGATTTTAGTTTTTACTATTACGGCTGCTGCTGCTTCTGATTTTATTTTGTAATTTCTAAGAAGGCTCCTAATATAGGGGATTGATTGTATTTTATTGCAATACAATAAAAGTGAGTCAACAACATTTTTATGACGGACTCTTATGATGATCATTTCATGTGGACAATAACATTTTGGTCTCAGCTATCTCATCATGCTTCCTGCTTCCACGATTTTTGTTGTTTCCAAATGTTTCTAAAGCAAAAGAGATTTCTTCTGTTAATACACGCTCAGTTATCGTGGGTTTTAAAATACCAATTGTCACCTATCTCAGGCTACAGGCAGTAACGTTGATGCTTAATGCCATATATCCAGTATAGCAATTTCTGAATTGTTAAAAAAATAGACCCGCCTCATAACAATCACAGTACATGGCTTTTCTACTGTAGTATGATTCAGAGGCTAAACAGTCTTGTGTTTGGTGGATGTATACTTGGAAAATTACATCAATGAATACGGAACCAATTCAACATCAAAGAGTGTATGTATCCATTCCTGACTAATACGCACAGATGCAGATGTCCTATACAGTTATCGTGAAGAAATAGAGTTTCAGCAAAACGGCCAGTCCCAACTGCAACAAGAATATCCCTGCAACAATCAGGAACCATCGCTCGCCAGCATTTACAATGTGAGCTTTGAGATTCACAGCAACGAAGGTAGCCGACATAAAACCAGCGACCCCAGCAATCACCCATCTGAATATTTCAATTGGCACAATTGAAAGAAGCTGCCATATGAAAGGAGACAGGTCAGGCTTAGGATCAGAAAAAAGTGTGTAACATTATACTGCGTAATCAATCAGGATAACTTGAATAGATATTCACTAACAGAGGCTCTGTAAATAGAAGGTGTAATGTAATAAAATAAAATTCCTGCGACAAATACAAGTTCCCCTAGAATCCATGACAGTAATTTTTTTGTTTTGTTTTCACCATAGGTAACCATATCAAAACGGTATCGCCGAATTCATCAATCTTTGTGATATATATATATATATATATATATATATATATATATATATATATATATATAACTATACGGCAAGTTGAGACCATATCAATTCTTATAACTTAAATTAATGACCAGAGGAAGTATAATCCCTGAAAATTAATTTGTTTCAGACGGACTCATTCTCAAAAAGCTCGATATCAAACTGCTTAACCAAATAACCATAGGCCATCACAGCACCAATAATAAACAAATGGAGTTCCAAGAGCTAAGATTACAAGCATTTTAGATAAGTTACTTACCGATGCTGGGATGAAGATGAACAAAGAATATCCATACAGGCACCACAGTTGCACCAGTCCAGCAGGTGCTGAAAAGTACTTCAGAATAACATATAAGAGAAGGGGCACAAATGTCACATAGCCATAGAATAAGCCAGCAGACCAGGTAACCAAGTTAATATCATAGTTCCACTCCTTTTTGTGCCATTTGTGCGATAGGTAGGTGACGAATGTGGCAATGGATGCAGCAACAAAAATTAGGGTGGTGCATGTCCAGAATGGTCCATAACTGTCAAGCACAAAAGAAAACAAGAAGACAATCAAAATCAGAAGGAATTAACCAATGGCACAAGTAAAAACCGCCCACAATCACCAAGTTACAAAAACAGAAATACTTAATGTACATAAGGTCCTGAATTGGTATGGATATTAAGATTTATGTTGGGGTTTTCAGGACGAAGCATTCAATGAAACTTCTCAGGCATATTCAAATCCACTTCATGCAGACCAAATACAGCCATACAGGAAACCATGTACAACATAGAGGACAGAGCTGCCACAATCAGGCTCTCTCATAATTTCACTAAAAGAAAAACTATAATAATAGGGTAAAGTAATTTGAACTGGAACAATACTGGTGATTAGCATAGCCGAAATGAACACCATGATATTTCTTAAAATAACAAAGTACATGAATCCTCTAACGCATAGCTATGGTATGTTTTAGGCTAAATTTGCTGTGGGACACTCTTCAATTGTGGAATTGGCTATCCAAGAAACGAAATGAATCGTATCAATAAATGTTTCATTTGGTATGTCAACTGGAAATGAACCTTAGGAATTCCCATGGTGCCAAAAGGAATCACTATCCAGTATTCCACTGCACAAGTAAGCATAAGTAAATGCAATATTGCCATCGGTTGCAAAGAATTCTACCTCCTCTTCTACAAAACAGGAACATCTACATTGCAATTATCTCGAACCCAGATAACCATGACAACGGTTTTCAAAACACTAGACAATGGTTATTACTGAAGATCAGTTCTACCAAGAGCAACACATTGCGCTGCTAAACGTTTGGGACACTAGCCAGCTTGCAATGCGTGAAACTAGAAACCCCATTCATAATACTGCATGGCCAACACCTTCCAACCACCAAGTCATACCTAACACACCAGCATTCCGCAGACAATCAACAAAAATCAATCAAGTCAAAACAAGCCGACCATTTTAACATGAATGATCTGCCGCATTGGCTACCAAATCACAATGCAACAACGCGAAGATAAAGTACGTTGACTACAAGAGGAGTGTAAAGGCGATTGAAGCATACAGGTCAGGGTTCTCTGAGGTCTTCTCTGTGAAGGAGCCGCGGAAGGGGAAGATGGACTCCCAGATCCTCTCAACGACGTCCGAGGTGTCGACGTCGAAGTAGGGCTTGTAGGCCGCCACGGAGAATATCCTGAACCACCCACTCTGCCCGGCGTCGTCCGCCCCCGCGCTGCCGCCGCCGCCGCCTCCTCCGCCGACCTTGGACGAGAAGGTTACTGCGCGGAGAAGCGAACAGGGCCAGGCCAGTCAGCCAGATCCGAAGAGAAACCGAAGGGAACACGAAGCGGAAGCTATGAGATCTGACCGTCGGCGTCGGTGGGAGGGCGGTAGGCGCCGGAGATCTTGCCCCTGGCCTCGGACGGCGGGAAGGTCTGGAGGTTGGAGTCGGTGAACCTGATGGCCGGTGGATCTGGCCCCGCTGCCGCCTGCGATGACAGGAGAAGAGTGAGGCGGGGAGCCGTGCGAGAGGGGGCGGGAGCGCGAGGCGGGGAGGGCGTCTGCTTACCGGGACGGATCCGGAGGCCTTGGGGTCGTCGAGGGCGGAGTACCCACCGCCGGACATCATCTTCGCCGGCGACGGCTGCAGCGACAGCGGCGCGGAGAGAGAGAGAGAGAGAGAGAGAGAGATAGAGAGAGAGAGAGGTTTCTCGCGGCGGGAAGGGGCGGGCGGGCGTATGGGTTGGGTTACCGGGGGGTTGTGCAGGCCGGCCGCGTGAACGACGAGGGGTGACCGATGAGGCCTTGTTCTTTTTTTTTTTTTTTTTATGGAAACGATGAGGCCTTGTTCGGTTGGCATGGAATGATTATACACATGGATTAATTTCAAGGCATGGATTGAGTGAAACTACATGTGTCACTCAAACCAAGTGAAGAATGAATCCATCGATTGGTTTCGTTCCATGAGGTCTAAGTCATAGTTTTATGCTAGCTCTTTGAGTCATGGAATGGACCAATCCATGTTGGGTTTCAAACCAATCCATGCCTAACCGAACGGCTATTCCCAGTTAAATTAGAAGTAGTTCTATGTCCAATCATTTCATGTGAAATATGTTCTATTCCATGCCAAACGAGGCCTGAGATGGTTTGTGCGGGATCTCTCACCGATGCTTCTCTGCTTCGCCTTCTCGTTGGATTGTACCCGACGGGCCCACCTCGGCTGGCGCGCTCTGTTTAACGTTCGTGACTACCCGCGTCGGTGCTGCTGAGCTTGCTTACGGGAAATAAAAGCCGATTGCCGTCTCGTTACTCTTGTCAGTTAAGCGGAGCAGCGCAGGAGCCCTCGAGATGCAACATTTTCCACGTATCAGTGGCTGATAGCGCTTCCACAAGCAAACGCATGACTAACCTGGAGTGCTAGGCAATTTTAACTTTCACTATTCATATTTTAACTGACAATAATTTCTAAATCTTCCTGTTCGGCTGTTGATAAAAACAGCCAAAAACAGCCAGCTATGGCTGTTTCAGCATTCCAGCGAACAGGCAGATTATTACTTGTACTAAAAACTGTATTAATAGGCTTGTAACCAAAAATATTTTAAGCATTTGTAAAATATGATATAGAAAAGAAGAGTGATCAAATGCTGAACATGAATGTCAAAATTGTCAATTATTTGTTATCTCTAATCAAAATTTGGACGTACTCCCCAATAGACAAGGATAGTAGGGGATAATGTCTCTTTAGTACTGAACAGTATACGTAGTGAGCTTGATCAACAAAATTTGTATCTTAATCTTTTGTCCACTTTTGACAATATTGTGTTCACGAGCATAGCAAATGCGTGGCTGGTACCCAAGAATCATCTCAAACGTCCACTTTTGACAATATTGTGTTCACGAGCATAGCAAATGCGTGGCTGGTACCCAAGAATCATCTCAAACGAATCAGCTTATGTACAATTTAAAATGCGCCGAATAACAAAGAAACTCAAGCTCTAAACAAGCAAAATTTGGTTTCAAATTAACAAAGAAATGATTATTATGTTTCCATAATTATTTCTCCTGAGGTATGTGTTTGGGTACTCTGCTGCTATGCAGGTATCTTCTTGGCCCGTCCGATGTGTCATTTTGTAAATGCTAATTCAGAGGCAAGAGCGATGTGATCACTTCCCCATTTCTGTTAACAGGAATAGCCACGATTAGTATGCCCTCCTGGGGCTAGAAACTAGTTGATGAAAAGGTGGAGTGGAAAATAAGAGAAATATGCATATGACAGTACCTTTGTGGGGAACCCAATTGTTTGTTCCAAAATTTCTTTGGGGAATGTATCTAATACTTTAACAGTCTGCAGATCTTCCGAAGCCCTTCATCATAACAATATTGCCAATAGTAATTAGATTGTTGAAAGCTTAGGTGGGGTGCATTTTATTAGCATCAGAAGAATATTTGCTTACCATATGTAATCCACTGTTCCCATGAATTTTCTATTGTAGCTGGTTACTAGCGGTTCCTTGTTGCCATCTTTTGTCCCGTCAAAATCCTGTTTGACCAATAGTTACCGTTTACCAAAAACATAATGGAAAATGGATTTATTTCACTGTGTAGAATCGTATCAAAACTCAGGGAAAGCGTACGCTAAAAGGAAACTGCACATTATAATGGTCAAGAAGTGCAGACAGATCTTAACTGAAAATGAACCCAAAATTACAGAAACACTTATTTACCTCCACATCTGTATACACACTCCTTAACTTCAAATTGTGCTCCACATAAGTGCATTCATCCTTCCCAGTAGCAGCTCTGATTTCATCTGGTGACCACTTGTTTGGATCATAAATACAATAACTTTCATTGGAATTAACCATCTGTTGCGAAGATGGTGAAGAATCTGAAATTGCTGGCAGCTGGTCTTCTACTCCTTCAAGTAAGTGATCGCTAATACCAGTTAACTCTTCAAAGAAGGTGGGGTCAGAATTCACATCTGAGCAGGAAACTTCATTACGAGCTGTTCCATCCTCAAAAGCACTAGCATTGTCTTCAGATTCATCTCTTGAAGAGACCGAAAGCTTACTGAATACTCCAGAAGTACACTGAATTCCAGAAGCATCTGAAACAGCACCATTTGATTGATGCACTGGTTGTGCTGGTGATTCCAGATAAGTTGCTTCAGTACTACTTTCTCCTTCCAGCCTCATATTGCTCATCTGGCGGACTGGATCAGGAAAATTCTGAGAACCACTGGAATTACAAGATTCTGGCTCATTAGCTATGCAATTGTCATGACCAGGCAACATGGATTCTAAAGCCTTTTCCTTTTCATCAGGATCATATTTCGAGATAGCCAGCAGTTCATCTGGTTGGGCCCCGTTTTCATCAAAAGCACATGTGAATTCATCAGGAATCACATCACCAAGCAAGTCTCTTTGGACGTGTGAAACCTTCTTTTCTTCAAGAGAATCCTTGAACCCTTCACTGGATTTGTCGATGGCTGTACTTTCTTCCCCTTCAGTTTTGTTGGCACGGACAACAGCATCAGAAGTAAAATGATCATTTCCAGGACCTTCCAAACCTCTCAGTAATACTTGTTTGTCAAGATTAGTAGATCCTGAACAAGGTATTGTGTTGCCACAACTGTTACTTAATTCAGTGTTGCGAGATTCTGAAGAAGGGTCAGTCAAAACAGGCCTAGAATTATTCACAGTCCTTCCTGTTTCAGTTTGAGGCTTATGGCCATTTGGAAGAGCTATGTTTCCCGCTTTACTGTTGGTTGAAGGTGGATGGAATCTGTTGCAGATAGAATAGAACCAATTAAGGGCAAAGCTATGCAAATAGCGTACTTGATAGAAGACATGTTACAATTTTATAGAAAGAGAACAAACGAAACTATTACTGAATCTAAGCATTCCCAACAAACAGAAGAGTTACCGAGGGACATTATAGCCTGTATATACTCTTTGCGGAGTAGTGACCTGCCCAGATATGGTGCTTTTCGCAAGGCCGGTCAAATTCAACTGCATGGTTCAGAAACCAAATGTAAGTTTCAGCTCTTCATATTCAATTCTGGGCTACCAAAATACTCTACCTTTTGCTCCAATATGAAATTGTACAGAGGACTCTGAATGAGAAAAGACAAACATTTACACCTAGTTAGTGTTAAGCAAGAGGGTAACAGCAGAAAAATTATAGCAAACAACCACAAAAATCTTGAATAAAACAAATACAGAGCCAAGTATTAGAAAATTACCTTGGGTGTAGAGTTGAAGTCTCCACAAAGTATTACTGGAGCATTGTTCCACATCTTAGATACATTATATGCTGTGTCAAGAAGTGTCCTAACCTGTAGGATCAAAAATAAGCAAGCAGAAATATAATATTGTAGAGCATAAGAGTGTCTAGCATGTTCCACAATATGGATTAAGAGAAAAAGATTCAAGAAAGCATATAGGTATCATCTCGGTTCACGTCAGGATATATATCTTTCAATATTTCATACGAAACAAAATCTAAAAAGTGTGCCTTAGCATGCTGAACATATTTAACTCCCGCTCTAGGTATGCTCTTAGAAACTCTTTTTTTTTTTACGAAGTGCTCTTAGTTAATACGTATGATGTTCTAGAGTCTAACCCAAAGAAAAAGTCAAGCCACAAAGTAAGATAACAATAAGCACATATGTGGGTATTCAAAAGCACACAAAGGAGTACAGTGAAGTCATGTTAAGTGAAGGAGCTAACTCAGCTTATATTCCAATAAAATAAAAAATGCAGGAGGACAAAAGAACAATAAGGACCACAATGAAAAGCAATGTACCTGCCCAAGTTTGATGTCCCCTCTCTTTGGATTATAAAGGACATGAGTATTGCATACAACAACTTGCTTAGGTTCGGGGTGGCTAGCACTGTGAGAAAACATAACAATGGTAAAGCATAAACATTGGTAAAGAGTAATAAAAGATATCTTACACATGGATACAGTATCTATAAACAACTCACATACAACAATAAATGAAGGAGGCAAAATAATAATACCAAAAGTATTTGTAGATATGCCAAATCATTATTTTTACAATTAGAGATATTGTATAGTGTCCACAAAACTATCTAGATCACCTTAACTTCTAGTATTCGGAATTTCTACGTCACTGGAGAATATATGATGTCTGAATTAGATTGACGAAGATGATGCTGCACTTTGAAACGAAACATGATGGGAAAAACATTATAAAAGTATGAAACGGTAACAAGAACTGATTTTCTAGGTCAGCAAATAGCGATGGCACATTCATCTTGCCAGTTGCTACCCACTGAACTCAACTAACGAGGTTAAATTTCCATTCAGCTGGACCTGATCTGGTGATCCAGTATGGGCAATCACTTCCATGTTAGACTGGGGCATACAGATAGCGCTATGTGTGTTGTTCATCTGTTATAGTTCAGAAAAAGCTTCCCTACAACCTAGGTACTTAATACACTAGATACGAAGATTTCAACTTCATGAGGAATGCTGTACTGGATTATGAGCGGCAGTAGAAGCAGCAATGGAATCGGATTTGTAATGTCAGGAATTAGGTTATTAATAGCATCTGCATGGTTTTATGTTTGTCTGGGATTCTGGGTCAATCTTCTGAGTCAATGAAGTGTCTATATCAACATCCAAGTGTGAAAGCTATCCACATTAAACGTCAATCTTCTGAGTCAATGGTATTATTGCATTTACCTGGCAGTAGAGTCAGTTGGCGCATTTCTTGGAACCACCGACTGAACAATAGAATGAGGAAATAAATAGCGCATTTAGACACCATGCAAGATTTTTCGCAGTTCAAGTTCTCATAAACGTGCTCCAATTTTATAACGCACCTCTAAAACACAGATCTGTGCAACATTGTCACGAAGTCCAAGCTTGTTAAACTCAATCTCCTCTACATGACGCAACTGGAACCTGATAAGACATAAAATTCCTATGTGAGTATGAAACACATGATAAAGGTCGAATGCTTTTACATGCTCAGTATGAGAGAACAAGCGGAACAATCTTTTGATCACATCAACGTAAAGAGGCTGAATCCATTACCTTGTTGTTCTCCAAAAGATCGCACATCCATCAACAGCATTTCCAGTCCGCATCTGACACAAGTTCAGCAAAACATGATTACCATGAAGTAAAGCACACTGAGGAAAAAATAATGTTCCCCTTTTCAATGTCAGTACCAAAAATTCAAAGTCGCACAAATGATTAAATCAATAACATCAAACCAGTGCATTTTTTTTAAAAAAAAATGGCACTCTGTTATTTAATAAAACACTGTAAACTAAAAAAGTGTCAGAAAATGAAAGTCACCTTCCAGATGCCATTATATCCTTTCCTTGCCAATTCTTGTTCGAGATCTGTAAATTTGTCAACCTCCTAGAAGTACAAACAAGGAATAGACCAACATGTATCAATACGGATCGCCACGAAATCTGCACACACGCTACTAAATGGTATGGACTCCAATGAAACCACGGTCATGGAAATTTTTGCGACAAATGGATGGTCTTTTAGTAATAGACTTGGTTATGGATAGAAAAGTTTTAATGGTTTGTGTCAGTGTGTGCTTGTTTTATTTTAACGTGTGTGTGGACATGGTTTGTAATAATGAACAGCTACATGCATTGGTCGATGCAGAGGGTGGAATATTGAAATATATTCCCTTTTCTAAAAAAATGGACTCCAATGAACATAAAGGGAACAATTTACAGCATATTCCATCCTGGTGTATAAAAATCTATCAATTCTGTTATATCCTGTTCAAGTCATTTAATTGCTAACATCGTATGAAACTATGCTCTTGAACTTTTCATGTATGAACATTAAAAGAACACCAGGTAAAGCCGAGATAAGTGCCGTACAAGTGTATAATAGCTATTCTGTTGGACTACCTGAAGACACAGAATATCTGGAGACCATAAGCCAAATTCGAACACTAACTTATTCTTTCGCCAGTTCCAGTCCAGGAAGCAAGGTGGTATTCGTTCATAAAGAAATTGGTGCTCCTGGGCCAGATAGTCCGCCAGTATATTGTATGATAGAACAGTAAATCTCTCTGCACATTCAAATGTGCAATGCTTAAAATGCCAAAGCCAAACATGGTACAGTAAAGTTTGCTAGAATCGAACAGACTTCATAGAAATAAAGGTCACTCAAATCAATACCAGTGACAACACGGTAATTAGAATAATGAAGATTCTCACATACTGACGGGCAGCTCTATTCTGAAGCATACGACTGATGGCAGGGGTTATAACTAGTAATAACACAGTCAACATTCAAAAGCACACTGAGTGCAGCTATTTTTTTCGAGGAATCAAAGGGCAGGGCTGGGAAAGCCCACCTGAACATTTCCACATTATAAAGCGATTACCAGATCGAGCAAATGTCCCGAGAGACAGTGATCAGGATAGTGCAATTAACCTTAAACGAAAAAGACAGGGGGGCACAAAGGACTGAAGTCACAGCACACTTGCCCAAAACCGCATTAAGCACAAGACAAAATTAGGCAACACAAGGAAGGGAAAAGGTTAAAGAGCCCCAAGTCACGTTCTATAGTCGAAGCATGTAGTCGATAGTCAGCTTGAACCAGCACCAAACACCCTGCTTGCTGGTTTTGCAATAAGCAACAGTGAGAATTCAACGCCTGTCTTCATCTAACCAGAGTCTGGAACATCTCCACACCCCGTTTTCAAATAAGCAACACTGAGTGCAGCTGTAGCCAGTGGTTACAATGCTTTCAACATATCAATGGACTGCTACAAAAAGTGGTTGCTGGTTTCATTCTCATCCAGAAATCATCAAATTAAAGGTTGAGCTAGAAGGGATTCAGGAACAAATTGAGCCAATTTCGCATTGAGAGCAATCAAGAACAATCAACTACACAAGTACACATCTCTACAAGCAAACAAGACATTGAAACGGAACCGTATCACCAGCTCTGGAATATGTTACCCGCTTGGTGAGGGGGACGCTGCTTTGCAAACCGCCACCGTCTGCGGTAATCCGCCAGCCTGGGAGCCAGCTGTGGCGCGCCAGGACCGAATCCAGCATTCCCCGGCGCGTGCCCATACTGCTGCGGACGCGGATGCCCGTGATAGTATGGATATGGAGCCTCATAGCCGTACTGAGGCCCTGGCGGCATCGGCGGCGGCGGCGGCTGCAGGTGGCCGTAGTTGTACGGCACAGCCCCATAAAGGGGGCCTGGCTGCTGCGGCGGCCCGTATCCGTTGCCGTAGCTGTAGCCGTACTGCGGCTGTTGGTGGGGCCCCTGCCTGTACTGCGGCCGCGGTTGGTGAGGCCCCTGCCCGTACTGCGGCGAGGGGCCATGGAAGCCGCCGCGGCGGAGGGAGTCGTTGGCGGCGCGCACGGCGCTGAGGTGGGAATCGCCGCTGACGAACTCGGGACCCACGTTGGGGTACGGCGGCCGCGAGGAGCGGTCGGAGTAGCCGCGGCCGCGGCGCGGGTAGCTTCCGCGCTGCAAAGGAGAGGAGACCAGGTGAGGGGAGAGGGTTTAGAAGCGGGAGATTGGAGCGGAGGGGGAAAGAGGTGAGGGCGTACGCCGTAGGAGGAGGAGGACATGGCGGCGGCGCGGCGTAGAAACGCGGAAGAGGCGAGGCGCATCACTCTCGCTCACGTCGGCGGCGGAAGCGGGCGGCGACCGTGCCGCGGCCGCATTCACCGGGAGGTCACGTGGATGGTGGCGGCGACGGGACGGAAACGGTGGCGCCGTCACGTGGGAACGTTTAGTTATTCCCGCTTTGCATGACTGAAAGCGGGTTATGAGTGGACGTATGCTCCGAGCTTGCAAGAGTGGGTCAAAATTTGCAAAGGCCCTTTTCACGGGAGGTCAAAATTTCCCACCATCCCATTTAACAGGCCCTTTATTTATGCTCTAGCGGTCTAGCCCACACTCATAACAGGCCCTCTAGCGGTCTAGCCCACACTCATATCTATAACGACACCAAAGAGGGAATTCTCAAAAAAAAAAAAAAAAAAACCAAAGAGGGAAGGAAGACCGCTACCCCCTGTACCTAGGAATCTAGGATTGGCTCTCGTCAACTCAAAAAAAAGAAAAAAAGGATTGGCTCTCGTGCCGCTGCTGCTCAGTGTGCTCGCCAATCGCCGGCGGAGCACGGGCACGGCTATACGGCTGCCGTTGTGGCCGTCGCAACTGCCGCTCATCGATCGGCAGCCAGCACCACATCGCGGGTCAGCTCCCGCACCGACGACGCACGACGTGGCGTTCGCGTCGCCGCCGCCGATCAGCGCCACCGTGCGCGTGCGCAGCACGAGGAGGAGAATCGCCGCCATGCTGCGCGACGTCGCTGCGGCGGCGGCACCGTGGAGATGCGCGCGCGGCTGTGTCCGTGCTCGAGGTCCACACCACGGTGCGCGCCGTCGTCATGGGCGACCGGTGCGAGGACCGAGACGTGTTCCTGTGCCATCTCGACGGCTTCGATCATCGACATCACGGCCGGGTGCGTCCAACCTCACCGACCTGTGGCTGTCCTCCTGGTTCAGCGGCGCCGTGTTCGAGATCCTCGACTTGACCGCATCATCAAGGAGCACCTCGAGAGCCAAGGTCCTCCTCTCGACGTGCGGCTCAGGATACAAAAGGACGGCAGCCAGCCGGCCTTCAGATCCCGCTCGACATGGACGGCACCAAAGCAGTGAGTGATCTCTGTAAGTACATGCTATAAGAATGAGATATAGATCGATGAACCCAAGATATAGCAAAGCCGAAAGAGGAACATGGAACTTGAGTAACCTCAGGGCGCAAAAGTCTCCACAAAAATACATTTCAGAAGAGAAGATTGAAGTGGTACCAATAAGGATGGGTCGGTAAAAAAAGAATGAGAAACTGCGCCGATGTGTGCTGATGAGCTCTACAAAATGCGCCGCCCGCACCGCAGCGAGACGTCGGCAACGACGCTCATGAAGAACCCCAAAGGCCATGCAACGGGCGAAGGCCGAGGTGCGGCACGGTGGGAGAGCTCCGGTTCTGCACGCCTGGGCGGTACTGGCCCGGTTCGAGGCCGCCAGCGCGGCGCCGGACTTGAAGGGCGCCGACCGGAGGATCTGCCCCGGCATGGCGTTTGCGCTCGCCAGCCTCCAGCTCTTCCACTTCGATTGGCCAAGACGTTCGGCACCACCGTGTGTCGGAAAGGCCAACCTTCTGCTCCGCCCCGTCCTCCGCGTGCCCGTGCCCGGCTTCTAGCAGCGCCGCCGCCGGCGAATGATTGCTGGGTTAACCTTCACGTTTCTGGCTCTCTTCGTCTGGAGCTGGTCTCTCGTCTTTACGTGGAACCATTTTCGTCCCTCAGTTCTCAGGGAAAACTTATGGGCATCGTTAATTGGGCCTGTTCGCCATCAGGCCTAGGACCATTCCTCTTTTTTATTCCTGCCTATATTCTCAGTCTCAGCTCCCCGATCAGATTGGATCGTTCACACATGTGCTTCCAGCAGTGTATTTTCCCGCTTTCTTTCTGAATGTCTGCTTGAGTAATCAATTAACAGCAAGATTCATATGACACACCCAGGGCTCACAAAGTGCACATCACGCACACATGTATTTACACAGGTGATTGACCATAGATAAGTTTGCGACTTTATACGTACATCAGTTTCGTGATATGTCACGAGCAAATCAACTCACGTGTACAAACCATGGTCATCTGACATCATAATATACACAACAATATGGCCGTTGTCTGGATGGACAATGAACAAACGATGATAAATCATGCACGGTCGCCTGGCTGAGCGCCAGGAGCTGGAGCTGCAGAACCAATCAGCCCTTTTGCCATGTCCACAAGTTCGTGTAGAGGCACACCGTGCTCAGCGACCACTCCCTCGTCGCCAGATAAGACCCTGTACTTTTCCACCTTGGATGGTGTCCTCGCTGCCTTGGACAATGCTTCCATCACCCCTCCTTCTCTGAGCATGGCTCGGTAGCCAGGATACGATCTCGTGAAGGATATTACCATCTCAACGATAACCCTCCTCATCCTTGGGTATTCAGGATTTGGTTTCTATTGGAGTTTAGTGTAACCACCAGCTTTTTGACAAGTCCAGCTACGTTTGTTTTTGACTCAAGCTCAAAGACAAAGCATTCCGAGATGCTACAGATTTGTGCAGCAAGACCAATTAAGCTCTCCAGGTGTTTGCCTTCCGCAGAAACAATATTTTGTATCACCTGCACGGTATGATAACAATGTCAGGTAATTCATCAGGTGCTATGCGTGTATGTGTGCATAATGAACAACCATATATGTGTATATAGTTGCCCTTACTTGTTAAGCTAAGCCACTAAATAAGCCGTGCACTATACAAATATAATGTATCAATACATAATGAAAATTCTATAATTGTAAAAATGGTTTTACTAAACAGCAGTTGAGAAACTTACTGCTGGCAAGGCAGACCTCAGGTGCTGGCTTGCACCTGGATGGCTCCTCAACTTATCTCTGGAGTGCGTACAAAGATTCTGCAGCAGACTTGCTGCCACATATATGTATGTTTTGTATTCATCTTCACAAAGCATGTCCTTGAGATTCTTGACAAGCTCGTACCCCTTCTCCTCCATATAGTTGAGCAATTAGCAGTGCTCTCCATTGTAAGGTTTACGAGTGCTTCCCCTGCGGCCATTCGAAGAGACTGATCATTCGGTTCATCTAGCCCAAGAAATGCATGGATGAGTTTGCCAATAATTACTTTCGTGCTCCCAATCTCTTGCCTCGCATCCGCATCCAATGACAACTTGGCTATGAGATCCATCGTCAGCGTCCACACTTCAGGGCTGCTGCGGCTGTCCTCCAAAATACATGCGAGGTTGTCAATCAAGATGGGGCTCTCCCACAGCTTTTGCCGAACAGTTACACCAATTTTCCCTCCAGTGCTTGCAAGCCTCCTCACCAAATGCAGCGACGAACATATCACTGCATTCTGTTGCTCATAGTTGATGCTTTCGTTGTCGGTAGTGTAGCTTATTAGCCCTATGATCTTGGAGATGAGGTCTTTGGCTTCCAACATTTCTGCACAGTTATCAAGATCACAAGCAAGTTTCTCGAGGATTACCATGCCCAGCACGGGCAATGAATCTTGATTAGTCAAGGGTGGCTCCTTCGGAATGGACCACCTCTCTTTCATCCTCTGCCAGCACCGGCGTACCCTGAAGCATCCTGTCTTATTGTAGCTTTCTCCATGCTCTGATCGACCATCTCTTGGTTGGTACTACCTGCATTACCGCCTGTACCAAAAGTTAATTGTGCTGAAGATTCTTGAACTAGTGATTGAATAGCAACAACACTCCCACCATTGATCAACCCGACAACTGTAGCGCTGTCAGGAGTGACCAGTGCACGGTTTACCAGGGAGTCTTGCTGCCTTGCATCAAGGAGAGAAGACACCGACTTCACAGTGCCAGGGATCTCGGCAATTCTGATGCTGTCGGCAAGCTTGGCAGTGACCCTAGCAGCGAAGAGCCGGATATCTCTGTCTCGTACGTCTGATGAGCGGAGCTTGCCAATCAACATAGACATTGCTTCGTTGGAGCTGATGATCCTTGACTTGAGGTCTTCGTTGGAATCACTTTCTTCAAGGAGGAGTGTGTCAAGAAGAAGCACCGCAGCAAGCTGCGCCTCACGTGAACCGCTGGAGCTTAGGGACTCCATGGTGAAGCTGGCGAGGCTTATCATCCTACTTGCAGCAATCAAACCGGTATCCATGTATGTTGTGTAGGCTCGTTGGTAATACAGATTGATGGCTCCTGCTCCCCGTCGACCACAGAATTTTGACTGACAGACAAGTGATCTGCGTGGGAAGAAGGAGAAGACTCCGAGTGTACTTGCCATAATGTAGAGTGATCCTTGGCATAGCGCTAGCACGTAGAAGACTTTTATTGCAGCTAGCACCATGTTGTCGCTGCTCTCAGCCCCTGGGTAATCATCATAACCGTTAGCTAAGAGGTCCTGATATCGCACGGATGAGAGGACGACTTGCACGACGGCTGCCGGGATCTGCAAGTTTCCCATTAGCAGCAGCGCTAACAGTGTCAAGAATTCCAGGCCAGTGATGACATTTAGGGGAATCTGGGAAGCACGATCCCCAAACAAGACGTAAAAGTAATCTGGGAAGAATGGGAACACCAAAAGCCAAAGGAATAATATGTGCATGATGCCGTCGATCCAGCGCCCAAACGGGCTATCTTTTGGAATTTGTAGGCTGCCAAGTGATAGCACTACTATAGTGAACGGTGTACTCATTAGATAGCTCTCATAGGCACTAGTGTTTGTGATCAGGGGGTTGGAGGGAAGCATGATCAACACCAAACCAGTAGCCAACCATACAGCTAAAATCACTTTAGCCAAAGATATCAGTTTGCGGCCGCAGGGAGTACTTGTTAGGCTGGCAATTCTACGGCGTCTGAAGCCGAGCAGCAACACTGCCACAACTGCTGTTATGTTTTGTATCATGGTAACGCGCAAATATAGTATGTCGAGAAACGAATACCGATCATCTGTTATCGCGGTAAACAATCTATGACCTTGGTAAGCAGCAGTAACTGGGTAGACAATTAGGAGAGCCCAAATCTGCCAGGGTTGGGGCCGTCGCGGTCGCCGGCTCAAGAGAATTAGCAGTGCCACCTCAACAATGGACGCACATACACCACTGTGGGGCTCATCGGTAAGTTGATCAAATAGCTTAATCCACAAGCCCATGATAAGGACCACTTCATCTCCTTCCTGTGGATGCCACAACATGCGAGAGAAAGACGAACTTATCCATTTGAGTGCCCCCGTAGTTCCAAATAATGACTGGTTGTCCATTTTGTAGCGGCGACTGAAAAGCCTGTTCATGTGTCCACAACCAAAGTCAGATTATCGGAATTACAAAACAAACACTAATACAATAAAAACAAATTTCTCATTCTACTATACTGATTAAGTTGCCCTAATTCTTTTGTTAGAGGGCTAATTTCAAGTGCCCTGTTTTGGCGCCAAAGTAGGCATAGCAGCAAGTAGTAGTAGAAGTAATTGCAATCGAGGCATGGTAGTAGAGTAGAGGTATGGTAGTAGAAGCATGGCTGCAGTGCAAAGACATGGGAGTAGAGTGTGACCAACAATTGGTATCCAGAACTTGCTCATGGTTGTGAGTGTCTGAGTTGTATCGTGTAATCGCAAAAGAAAAAAAAAACTCTCACCTTCCTTCTCGCTCTGCTTGTGGAGTTCGCGCGCACGCGTGTTGTGAGGTAAGGGGTTGATGCTTGGACCAACAATTGGTATCCAGATCTTGGTCTGAGCGGTGCCGGAGATGGTGTACCGCTTGAGATCTCGAAGGCGAGGACACCGACGGAATCGCTGGAGCGATAGGGGCCGTGGGATCCGCAGGGCGGAGGACCATGCGCACCGCGTGGGTCGCCGGAGTTCGTGGCCGTGATCCACGGTGCGGCGACCAAGACCGCTCGAAGTCGCAACCAGTATTCATCCATAATATGGTGCGCAAGATCGGCGGCTGCACCACCTACCACACGCTCAGGCACACAACTACTCGCAAGATCGGCGGTGATGATAAGGGTGGTGCTCGAGGTGCACGGACCGTGGTCACCGTCGAGTCCGGGACCGACGACGAGGCTGATGACTGCCTGGCGTTGGAGGCACTCGAGCACGCAATGCCGCCGGAGCTGATCTCAATCTTGGGGAACAAGAAGACAGCGAAGGAGCATGGGAACAAGATTGTGAATGTATGTAGGGAGTCATGCTCCAATTCAAGGCAATTCAGTTGCTGCAATTCATATATGTGGTGAGCTTCACCTTCCTTCTTGCTCTGCCCGTGGAGTTCATGTGTGTATGTGCGCTGTGAGGTGAGTGGTGTGGTGTTGATGCTTGGGCCAACATATACTACATGCAGTTCGCATGAGAAACCGCATGTGTAGTATATATGGGTACGCCCTGCCATGCCTGCCTTTGCAACCGAACCATTATCAAAAGTAGGCCATAATATAAGTGCCCGTAAATGAAAAAATAATTCTCATACACTTATGAGGACTGGCTGTGGTAATCCAACTCGATGGAAATAGATGCCTAACAACCTATAATATAAACACAAACCCTACTATATACTCCCTCTGGTTCAAAATATATGCAGTTGTTAGACTTTCAGACTTCACGTTTGACCATTCGTCTTATTCAAATTTTTTGTGAAAATATAAAAACAATTAAGTCATGCTTAAAATACATCTAATGATAAAACAAATTGATTAACAAAATAAATTATATTTTTATATTTTTTAATAAGACAAGAGGTCAAACGTGGTGTCTGAAAGTCAACAACTGCATATATTTTGAAACGGAGGGAGTAGCTTGACCACCAAAATTATGTTGTTTCTGACAAATCACCAACCAAATCTTATATTCATGTGCTACACAATGGGCAGCATTGGCTGTGCTTCATGGTGCAACTATAGACAACTACAGAAGTGTGAACAAGACATAGTTTTGGCAACAATATGGATGGAGATTTAGCAATAGACTTTTGCTTTAAACAATGTTGTTCATCCAAACTTTAGTTGGCTGTTTTTGGGTTGCCATCTTGCTGTGTGGTGACATATCTATTAGCTGAATTGTAGCAATTGAAGGCTGAGCGAGTGAGCGTCTCTTGGAGACAAAAGGTCAGGATTTTTATTCCATTATCTAAAATATAGCTCGACCACAAGCTCTTCATCCGCGTCCCCCCTCTTCCTTTCCCTTTTGTTCCTTCCGCCTCTGGGATCCACGAGAAAACCCCCTCATCGCTCACTCAAACTCGGCCTAGCTTGAGCGCAGTTCTCGACGCCATCACTAGCTTAGTCAACCTCAATGATATTCTTGCATTGCTTGCTTCCAGGCTAGTTCGCATCCAGGCTCACGATTTGCGAGTCTAGCTTTCAGACGGACGACGACTTTATTGTGTCCGGGAGATGCAGCCGGTGAGGTCGTCCCATGGGTCGTCAAAGACGGTGATGTTATTTTTGTTTTCTTATTTGGAATAGAAAGCGGCTGTAGCCTCTCTTGAGGTCAAAGCCGGGTATTTTTTTTCCATTATTTAAAAAAATTTGGAATAGAAAAAGATTCCTGTAGGGGGTGCACCAGCTTGTGGAAATTTCTTTGGAATAAATACTTTCATATCATTGTTAAAATTTAGAATCCCCAGAAAATGCCACCGCCCCTCTTTTCATCGACACCAATGATATTTCAGGATATTTTGAAAGACTTCCATGGAACATAAACGAATCTCCCAACTTAATTTCATAGACGTTTATTACGTTTCTTCTTGTGGAAATAACTTTCCACCCACATATGAAAATTAGTGAGGGGGGATTTTAGAAGGGAAAAAGTTTGTTTTACTCCTCCGAACAGTTCACTTTGTCCGTTTCATCCCGTAAACAAAATAATGACTCACTTTATTTCCTCAAACAATTTCAATTTGATGCAATATACACTCTATTGATATTTGTCTTTTTTATTTCTCATTTGACAAGTGGTATTTGAAGCTTAAATTTTGCATGATGTTAATTGCCACAATAATCTATATTAACATATCTTTTAATTATTTTTTTGATGTCATTTTTATGCATATAAATTTAATTGCTATTGAACCATGTAAACATGTCATAACTATTTTAATATAGATAGTCGTGTGAGTTGTCATCATGCAAATTTGAGCTTCAAATTCCACTTATAGGCCGAGACACAAAGAAAAACAAACTTCAAAGAGTTATACATTGCACCAAATAAAGTTGTTTGGAAGAGTAAAATGAGCCATCATTTTGTCTAGGGGGTGAAACAAAGAAAGTGAATTGTTTAGAGGATAAAGTGGACTTTTTCCTATAAGAGAGGATTTTTTTTTGGCACAATACGGAGTGTATAAAATATTAAACGTGCGTACCTGAATCCTTCTATGAAGAGCATGACCGTGGCAAACCAGAAATCCTCTGGTTTTAGAGAACTGCAGAACCCGCCAAGCAACACCGCGGTCGCCCAGACGAAGGCCAACTTGCCGAAAGCATTTCCTGCCCACTCCCCAAAGGCAACAAACCTCACGAAGTGATTCAACCTCCTCTCCATCTTAGCTGTGGCGCTTTCCCTCTGCTGCAACTCGCCGGCTTCTGCAGGCATTCGAATGGAAACCTCGCCAACACCTGCACCTGCCGGCGTCGCCATTATTGTTCGTGCTACCCACAACGTACCGGTATAGTGGTGGCCGATGACCCAGATACATAGGACAGAAAAGCTAAGCGGCACCAGATTCCTTGCCTAGCTACCGACACCCCGGTCGCCCAGAGGTGTAGCTTGGGCTTTACGTGAAGGGGGAGCAGAAGCCTGGACGCCACCCTCCATGATTCTGCTGCTTTGCTTTCTTCCGGTAGTTGCATGCTTTGTGAAGCTAACTATCAAGGAAGGTGAAAGATTTACGTGAAGGGGGAGCAGAAACCTGGACGCCACCCTCCATGATTCTGCTGCTTTGCTTTCTCCCGGTAGTTGCATGCTTTGTGAAGCTACCTTTGAAGGTGAAAGGAGTGAGCATCCATCCGGGCCAAGTCATTGGTCTCAGGACTGATGCACTGTAAACCTGAAAATTCCATATGCCAGCAAAAAGAATCCTATGCAACCGAATTTTGTTTCCCAGAAGGGCAAGAGTCCACCAGCGAGCAAGGCCGTCAGATATCCGGTGGTGGCGGTCGGATCAGATTCACACACTTTCTTGGTTACTATAACCGTTGCTTCACATCATTTGGGGCTCAGCAATCAGCCTAGGTTCCTTAGATTTTGTAAAAATGCCAGAGGTTTATGTGCTTCCCCAACTACAGATCTTCAACGTGGTTCTATTCATATGTTTCTATACACAGACTTGCAGATCACCGGAACATATGTTTATCAACCCTATACATCATGCTAATGTTCTAAGATACATTAAAAGGATATGTATGTCCATCATTTGTGGAAGTAGGAGTTACAAGAGCTGCAACATCTTCAGGCGTTTCTCGTGCTCCGGATCAATCTTTGGTGGTGTGTAAACCCCTCGAAGATCCTCAACAACGTATTCCTGTGCGCCATAAAAAAAAATAACTAAATGATAGACTGCTTTCTCAAAACCATGGCGCAACACTTTAAACAGGTTAACTTGCCTTTGTCAGCTCCTTCTTGGCAAGTATGTGATAGTGCCGCTGCCAGATCCTCTGGATGGCCACAGTTGCAGCAAAGAAACCATATGCAATTCCAAGGATGGCGAAAATGATAACAAAGATGACAACAAAAGCAAAACAAGCTTCCACTGAAGCTGGTAAGCAGTCCAGTATACCCCAACCATAGCAACAATTACGGCATCCAGCCAAGCATGGATCAGCATTGTTGAAAGATGAGCAGTGTACCATTAGCCCGAAAAATCCAACTAGAACAAAGAACACCACCACACCTGAACCAATTTGATTCACACATATCAGTAACTAGCAAGCAAGACGCAATATGAACATCTATTACTTGTATATTTCTGTTAAAGCACAATCCAGAGAAGACAGCGTTCTTTATGGTTTAGTCACAACATTTTTTAATTCAAACTACAACTTTTTCTATTTCAGCCCATACAAAACAAAATTGAGGCCTTGAGGGGCCTTTAAGGGGTAACGTTTATGATTATAGCAGTGAACCAAGAGCTTCAGAGGTTCCAGACTTGGTAGACTTAGACAGATGATGATAGCCCAGATGGCGGCCATCCCAGCCCACCACGTGAAGCCCGGGCTGGTTCCGCCGTCCCCACCTGGGGCGCATGGAAGGAGCCTTAGTACTGGGTCGGTTGGCCGCAACTGGAGATTGAGTTGCTTACTTATAGGAATCAAGTATTTGTTAAGATTAGAAAGTTATCATCAATCACCTAAAGTGTGTAAACCCCCCTCCTCTCCAACCTTCTCTAATACCTCCAAGCTACAGCCTGAAAAATCCTTGCACACAACAATATGGTACTTGGTAAGTGTGCTACTTAGCACTCTGTCACCCAGCAATTAATGTATTGCCCATTGATATAATCTTTGTAACAATTGTAGATGCAGTTCAAGCAAAAAATGTTGGCATCAGGCAATTCGCTCTCTCTCAATTCACGAACACAAGTGGATTTGTGCTGTGATGAAGCTGCAGCATTTTCTGGTTTTCTCCTTATTTATATGAGACTCACACTACTTGATCATGGCCGGACTTGGCGCTGATCATGGGCATTACAGCCCCTACAAACCTTCACACGATGAGCATAACACCCTGGCTGATCCACTAGACCCTGAAGACTAGGACATCTAACAGAGCTTGACCGGCTAGACTCGCTAACTGAAACTGAACTGATCACGCAGACAGCTAACAAGGCTGCTGGTGTTAAACACTGACACTGAACAAAACAGGAACTAAAACGAAACTAGAACAACATAATGCACAGAGGCTTACTAACAAAAATAATTGCATACCAACACAGTAATAAAAGGGCACGGGATGCTTTGACAGAAACCGATCCCAATCATCAGTAAAACTGTTTCTGAATTTTCCATCTTTATCCAATAAATATGCCATAACACCTATGACAGCAATAGCCTGAAAAAGGAAAAGGAGTGCAAATGAGATCTCTACTCTGCACCAAAATACATGCTCGCTGCAGTAACCCAGGTTCACTCAGCTATCATGGAAAAAAATATCATGCAACCAAATTCCCAGTGGCATGACTAAAATTAACAAAGGATGGAGTAATAAGAGAGAAAGGATATCTCACGGCTTGAATAGCAAGGAATACGAGGAAGACATCTCTCGCAACAAACAATCGAAACTTCATTCTACGACACAAGTCATCCTCCATAAATTCAACCCGTAGATGGAATCGCGCTTTGCATGTTGTGCAGTGTGAAAGGGCAGATCCTTCCTGCGGAGGTATGTCAAGAAAATAAATTTAGTGCCATCACAACGACAAAACAATGGATAGCAGTAACTACAATTACCCCATGCTATCACAATCGAAATTAACCAGCAATCGATACATGGTAGCATTTACTGGTGTATAAGAATTATTGAGTACCTTTGTTGAGTGAAATAACTCCCAGAGAAACTTACTATGAATAACAGTATATAATCGTGCATACACCAATTCTACATGTAATTTTATTTCGTGAAATAAAATGACAGAAGAAAAGTGTGTCACCACTCACCACAGCAAATTCAATATATGAGACGCCACTAGCAAATAGGCATTACCTTAACAGACCTCCAATGGTCAAGGCAGGACCGGTGCACGAACTGCTGCGTCCCCTTGCACATGCACGGAGATATTAGCTCATCACCTACACCAAAACCAAGAGAAGCAACACCCATCAGCAGCAGCCTAGCAGGATCATCTCAAACCTTAGACATTGTCCTACATCTAGCATCACGCATGCTCTGCATGTTAAAATGATCAGTCAGAAGGTTAAATGCCACGGCAAACCTACAAACTGAACCGAATTTCTCTGATGCACGGTCAATTCGTAAACAAATTAGACTAGACAAAGGGAAAAGGAAATTGGGGGCGGGGGCTCACCAGGCTCGGTCTCGGACTCGAGGCAGATGCGGCAGCAGGCGGCGGAGGCGGCCTCGGCCTCTTCATCCGATATCTCCGGCGAACCCCTGGCCGCCGGCGAGGGCTCGGGCAGCGGCGGGTGCAGAAGGAGGGGGGCAGTCTCGGCAGTGGGGAGCTCGCCGCCGGCCTCCCGGTGCATGCGCTGCGGCTGAAGCATCGGTGGAACCACGACGCACCACGCAAGCGGAGCGGCGAGGAGAGGATTTGGTGAATTCGGGGCGTGGCTTGTGGAGAGCGGCGGCGAATTTTCATTCCCCTCTTCTTGTCCCTTCTTTTTTTCTCTAAAAAAATCGTTTTGTTTATTAGGAGTGTTATTAGCCTTCGGAAGTTGAGGTGTTTTCGCAGTTAGACCTTTGGACTGGTATTTTATTAGTTAGCCTACTCCCAATGCACTGTATCATTTTACTTATGGAATGAAAACACAAAAAATTAAGGAATCACCGTTTAGATGATGCACAGGAAAAATGCAGGATTCAAATTAGAGAGATATATGCACAAAACAATATTTCTATGAGGTTGGACCTATAAGAATCCTCTAAAATCCCTATGAAACAAGACATTTCATAAGAATATAGCATGTGCACTTCTGTGTTTCAAAAGGCTCTGGTAGGAAAAATTTCGAATACTGAAATTCTCCAAATTCCAATATGTCATGAAAATCTACAATCCAAAGGAGGCTTAAAAAATTCTAATATTGAAATTCTCTACATTCCAAAAATCCATGAAAATCGAAATGTTTAAGCAATGATAAGCTCAGCGAAAAACATATCCCGTCCATGATGCTTAATTCCATCAGGCAGCGGGCTCGTCTTACGTGTTTGCGCATTATTATCGGAAGATCAAAGTGGGAAATCAGCTGATGTATATTACACAAGTTGAATTTACTCCCTCCATACTAAAAGAAAGTTGTTTTGGACATTAACGCGATTTTCAAAATACAACTTTGACTATTACTTTTTATATAAAATATTTATAAAATATAATAAAAATAAAGACGTTTTTTCACCGGAAAGGCGGAAATGGAAGTTGGTCGTCATGTAGGAACAAAAACGTGTATGAATTAAACACTCAAACCTGCCGATTCAACTGCCATGGCAATTTTGACTAAACATGGATAGGGCCACAATATGTTTATAAATGCACACAACATTAAAATATATCATAAAATAAATATACAATATGTCTCAACATAACTCTACTTTTTTTTACTTAGAGTGTGTTTGGCAAAACTTTTTGCCTAATTTCTCCACCGGCTTAAAGGGTAAAAAAGCTAAAAGTCGTGCCAAACTATCTGATTTGAAAATGGCTCATCCAAACAGGGCCTAAATTGGAAATAGTAGGACTGAACCAGTAAGGATATCGTTATGCCCAAAACTATTTGTCTATGCATTTCTAGAGCAATTGACAACGACTACTATTTGTATAGTTCATTTGAGTTTGAGCTCTGCTTCATACTATATAGTTAGAAATGGCAGTATGGCATTTTGGAATATTAAGCTGCAGCTTCATGGCAATTTTCAGGCAATTAATCACTGAATTTTTGACAGATGACACTAGTTGCAGAAGGTATTATAGGTTCCATACTGTTTGCATGTTATTAACTGTGCTTTTGCAAGGTACTAGGCCTAAAGCCAATTCGTTTGGCTCTTCAATGGTTCTATGTTTTTTTTTCGAAAAAGAATGGTTCTATGTTTTAAAATGCACCTGTCACTAATTGAATTTTCTTATTAAAGTTCCATAAAGTCACGATTTGCTATATCTCTCTGCGTCAACTGATTTTTTTTATTTGTGTGCGTGTGTGTTGAACCTGTCACTGTCCTTTTCATCTTCTTCTATGTTTAATATCTTATTTATAGTCATGTACAACAGGTTGCGGCGAAATATTGATTAATTAGGAATGCATGTGCATGGAAAACACTGAGTGGAGAGGTGAAGGCACATAATTTTATTTGGAGGATGAGGATTATGCAACAAGAAACAAAATGGTGTGGAGTAGTGTTACTGCAGAACAAAGTGGGTATGATCAACAGGTAATTTGAGCAATTGCTTGCTCTCCATACCGGTCAAAGTGTGTTTGCTCACCTGATTACCTTAAAAATCGACCTAGGTTTGTGGGTATTGCCTTTGTTTCAGATTTCGCCTGGCAGCATCTTGTGATGTTGATTTTGGGTCAAGATGTTTTCTGACTGTGTAACTAAAACGAGAACAGCAGAATATGTTCTTGTTTTTCCATTACTTATGTTTCACTCGATGGAGAAAATCTTAATTCTGTTATGCAGGAATTTGCTGGCATTTATCACTAGTTGCCAAATGTCAGCGTATTTATTCATTCTCACGGACTTCAGAGGTGTTTCTATGTTGAGGGCTTACAAAAAAGGAAGTTTGATGAGTCCGTATTTGTTGTCTGATGTCATTCAGCTGGAGGGTTCCTATGCACTTTATTGAAAGTTTTGGGTATATGGAAATATTTGGTTACAAAAGTTTGGTTCCTATTCAGCTGGAGGGTTCCGATCAGCTCTCAGGCAAGCAAAATGGTCAGGCAAATTCATGAAGGCAGCCCTGTGTATCATAACACGCTTGTTTATTAAGCAGTCACTTACATGTCACTTACATAGTTACATGACATGCCTTTTTCTTCAATCAAGCGGTCCCGTTGTCACTGCTTCTCTAGCTAATTTTAATTTGGTTCTCAGCATCTGCATTTTTGTTCAGATAGAAACAAAGGTTGCCGTGTGATCCTCAGTGGAACAGTTTCGCAAAATCAGCAGTCCATTTCTTTAATTTGTCGCTAGTTTCATGCAAGTTCGCAGTAGTGCATTTCAAAAAAAAAAAAAAAAAAAGGTGTTTCGCAGCAGTTTCGTGGAAGTTTCCTGGTGACCGCTTGAAAACGGCCGCCGTACAGGGGGAGTTGCCGTGAAACTACCTCGCCCGCCGCGTTTGTTCAGTACTCTTGAGAAATGGTGTCCATCTAGTTTTGTCATATGTTAAAGTTTTGAACTTTGACCAATAATAGTTATAGATCTATATTATTTTAAATTAGTAAAATTATGTATTATAAAATTCTATTTTATCATGAATCTAATAAAATATTTTCATATTGTCAACCTTTATATGGAGGGTCAAAGTTTGAAATTTTGACTTAAAACAAAATTAAATGGACACTAGTATATTTCTAGAGAGGAGTACTACGCAACTAGCTCATTGGCTCATTTATTTGCAAGACACAATCACACAAAGGCGCACTGCCAAAGGCCAACCAGTTAAGATCCCAAAAAGAAAGTGCCTAGTACCAGTTAAGAGCAAGCCAATCAACACTCTCTGTAGCCTCACCTTACGTCTTCGTTCAGATTGGATTGCACTGATTGGAGGCCGAGGGCAAACCAGCTGGCCTGGTTCGTGTTGAGCTGCTGATGCCTCTCATTTGTTGCCGATCTTGGCGCTCGGGTGCGGTGATATCACGGTGAGTTGGGGTAGTTTTGATTTCACTGTAAGGGCTCTCCATTTTCAGTTTCTTCTCCCAGCAGATCGATTCTTACACTTACATATACATCTTTGACATCCTGCTGATCTCTGTTCCAAGCAGCCTTCCATGATGAACATCCGGCACACGATCTGCTCCAAAAACCGTTCCACAAAGCAACAACGATTTGCCAAAAACCCGTGAAACTCAACGAAAAAATACCTCACCATGCTCTGAACACCCAAGACCACCAAGAGACTCTCCTGGTATGCGCTTCCGATCCGATCCACACCAAGCCAGCCCTCCCTCTACTGCTTAATTACATTCTTGTTGGTTCGTTCTTGAACTGTGATTCGCTATGCTTTATATATTTGAGGCTTGATTTTCGAAGCTTTGGCCACAGATTATCGCCATGAGTGCAAGTGGAGGAGGTCATCGAAGCTTATATTTGTGATTTCGCCCTTTTGTTCCTGAATTTTTCTGCCTTGGGTCGGGCTATTCCACGGTGAGTGAGTTGATGGATTTTCCTTTTCACTGCTGTAGACATTTCCTTCTCATTTTTCTTCCACGTTTTCATCTTCCATATAGATCCTTATGTAGCTTTTCACAAAGAAAAAAAAGAAAGAAAAGATCCTTATGTAGCATCCCTCTTTCTTTGGATATACTATGCTTCTAGGGTCTAGGCTGCTGTCACTCGAGGCATTTCACAGGCTAGTTACTACGACTCGCTGCAGGCTCCAATGGAGATACCTGCCTCGCGATCTTGCACCAACACCATTTGACGAAGAACTGGTGAGCTCAGCAGCCCCCAGCCCAGCTATCAGTGATCGATTTCTCATACACCAACCACCTTGGTATTTTTGCAGGACCAAAGAACAACAAGGGGATCGACCGTCAAAACGACAACAAGGGGGTCAACGGGGGATTCTTGGTGAGTGCGTCCAAACTCCAAAGGATATCGTGTCCTTACATAAGCTTTGGACAAAGTAGCGCAGAAGACTCATCACCCTTGCAAGTCAAGCGCAAACACATCAAAGGTACTGGAGTGAGGAGTTATTCGGAGTTTCACTGAGCGATGGCGGCAGCTGCCGTGGTGAGCGTCTCCATGGGGGTCATGAAGCCCGTCCTCACCAAGCTGGCTACCCTCTTGGGTGATGAGTACTACAAGCTCACAGGGCTGCGCAAGGAGGTCTACTTCCTCCGGCGTGAGCTCAGCGACATGGACGCTCTCCTTGAGAAGATGGATAGCGTCGATGAACTTGACCCGCAGGCAAAGGAATGGAGGAAAGATATATTAGAGATGTCATACATCATCGAAGACTGCATTGACGACTTCATGCAACGCGTTGGTGAATCTGATCACAATATGGGGATCCTTCGGAAAGCCTCTCAGTATCTGAGAACTTTCAAGGACCGTCGTCGCCTAGCAAATCAGTTCCAAGAGATCAAGACCCGAGTGATGGAAGCAAGCGAACGGCGAAAGAGGTACATGCTTGATCAGTGCATCTCAATTACCACCCCTGTAGTTGTTGATCCTCGCATGTCGGCACTCTACAAGGATTCTGCTAGCCTGGTGGGAATCGATGCCCCAAAAAGCGAGCTTGTCAATTGGGCAACAGAAAAGGGGCAACAATTAAAGGTTATGGCAATAGTAGGGTTTGGAGGTTTAGGCAAGACAACGCTTGCCAATGAGGTGTACCGCGAAGTTGGAGTGAAGTTTGACTGCAAGGCATTTGTGTCCGTTTCTCAAAAGCCAGATATGATAGTGATATTAAATAGCTTGCTACGGCAACTCAGGCTAGGCACATATTCTAATGCTTGTCTGGTGCAAGATCCTATCAGCAAACTCAGATGTCATCTACAGGATAAGAGGTAATAGTCATCGATGTTTGTTTCATTCAAGAATTAACATCTCTTTAACTAGTTGAACTTTAACATCTAATTTCATTTCTACCGTCCAGCTCTTTAAGTAAGTTAATACACGTGTGAATATTTTTTCATTCCTTGAGGGGGAAAAAAATACTAAAATATGGTATACCGGAAAATCTGTGACTTGGGTTAGTTTTCCTGCCATTGTAGATTTGTGTTGATTTAATATTGAACCGTTTTTAATACAAATAATCTCACCCAACCTGTACGATTACAAATTCCTAGCTAGTAAACAAATATTTACCTCTAAAAACTTTTCACTTTAAACTAGAGAGAAGGAATTGAACCTAAAGCATTGTAGTTCAGTGTTTTGAATTTTGATTTACAAAAATTACCACCCAGGCTGATAAGAGCTAAATGGCTGAAAATCAGCAAAATTAGTCAGTCCAATTTTTATAGAAATTTGGCGTTTTAGCCCCCATAAGAGTATTTTGGATGCAAAAGTTGCCCAAACTGGTCCAAAACGGTCAAAACCGGCCGGTAATATGACCATGAGGTCACGGGTTCAGTGTCCTCTTGCACAAATATAGAGGAAGGCTGTGTACAATAGACACAAAGTGGTCAGACCATTCCCCAGACCCTGCACAAGCGGGAGCTACGTGCACCGGGCTGCCCTAGTTAAATTTAGACCCATATCAGAAAGCAAACCTTACCAATATGCAAGTCTTTTGATTTGAGTTGACTTAAGACATTGGCTTGGGTTGATGTGAGCCTAAGACCAAAGTTATACTTGTTTAGACTTCTTAAATATTTCCTTCAAATCGCACAACTAACATTTAATTTGGTAGAGGTTGGTTATAGCTGTTTAGAGTTCTTGACTATTTGCTTGAAATATCACATCGATGTCTCACATTGCAGTGTTACAATCACAACAATTTTTTTTGGTTGGTTCTTTGAATAAACTGAGCGTTCTTATTACATATGTGAAATTCAACATAAGTTCTTTATGTAGGTACTTCATCGTAGTTGATGATTTATGGGATACGCGGGCATGGGATACCATTCAATGTGCTTTCCCACAAAATAACCAGTGTAGTAGAGTTATGATAACTACACGAAATGAGCATCTGGCTACATCTTGCTGCGGCAACCATGGATGCATTCATAATATGAATGCCCTAAGTGAGCAAGACTCGAAGAAACTATTCTATGATAGAATATTTGGATCTGAAGATGCTTGCCCTTCTGAGCTCATAAAATTTTCAAGAAAATTTTTGAAGAAGTGTGATGGTCTACCACTTGCAATTCTTACAATGGCTAGTATGTTAGCTTGCCAACAGACAAGATCGGAGGGACACTGGGAGTATATCTTGGATTCAATAGCCGCTAAGTTTTCAACAAACTCCAACTATGAAGACATGATGTATATCTTAGGTCTCAGCTACAAGAATCTCCCACGTCATCTGAAGGCATGTTTTTTGTACCTTGGTTCTTACCCAGAGGATCATGAAATTAGTAGGGTTGAGCTAGTGAGGCGATGGGTGGCAGAAGGTTTTGTGAGTAACTCTGCAAGGCAAAATGTGTGGGATATTGCAGAAAGTTATTTCAATGAGCTTGTCAACAGGAGCATGATTCAACCTACTTATCAAGATTTCACAGTTCTGATATATGGCTGTAGAGTACATGATATGTTGCTTGAGTTGATTGTAAGGATATGTAAGGAAGATAATTTTCTGAGTGTTGTAAATGGTCCAATAGCATTGACAGAAGTGCAAGAAAATAAGGTCATTCGTCGACTCACTGTCGCTGGATTGACAGGTACAGAGGATGTAAATGCGGCTACTATAACCACTGTGGGCAACCTATCACAGATCCGTTCTCTTACCATATTGAGAGGATCAAATTGGATGCCTCAGTTGCTGGAGTTTAAGTTTTTGCGGGTGTTATTCCTTAACATTTCTTATGGGCAGGATGAGATGGTAATGGACCTATCTGGTATCAACCAGTTGTTGCAGCTGAGGTATTTAAAGGTTGATGGAAGTATAATGCTACCTTGTCAAATTCAGGGGCTGCAATTATTGGAGACTTTGGATTTATCTGAGATATGGAACGATGATGAAATTTCATTAGAGATTGTCAATGTGCCACGCTTGTTCCATCTGGCCATGCCACGGTACACAAGGTTGCCTGACTGGATTTGCAAGGTAAAAACGCTGCGCACTTTGGAGGGCTTTAGTCTGCCAATGGACTCGTTGGAAAGAATTATAGGCTGGGTGAGCTCAGCGCTCGTCAGCGTTGAATCTTTATTTCCCCAAGGGGTGTGTGTCATTGCCAAAGGCAACATGGATGGCTGCTCTGAGTACTTCTCTTGAGAAACTATGCAACCTCAAATACCTAAACATTAGCCCTAATGATATGCATAAACCTATTGCCTTGTGCACTGATGCGCTGAGCTCTCTTTCCCCTCCCTTCCGCAACCTTGAGAGGCTTTATGTGCAATATGGATGCACCTTCTCCAGAGTTCCCAAGTGGATTGGCCGACTCCATAACCTCCGTGAGTTGTCGCTTGGGGTGAAGCAGGTATTCCAGGAAGATGTTGCCATCATTGGGACAAGGCTACCCTCCCTCGTTTACCTCCACCTAAGGATTCCAAGCTTCCCGATGGAAAGGATCATGATAGGAGGCTCCACAGGATTCCCAGCTCTCAAATGGTTCAAGTTCAACTGCGATGGGATGTCATGCCTGATGTTTGAGGCAGGGGCTATGCCTGAGCTCCAGAAGTTGGAGTTTCTCTTCGATGACGATGAATGGGATATGGCATCACCTGCTGGGCTCCAGCATCTACCACGCCTCGAGATAATCATAGCACAAGGGTGTGGTACACTAGTGAACGGAGACTCAAGGCAACTGATGAAGACGAGAAGGTTGATGATACCCTCATCAGGCACATTTTCCAGAAAGCTGCTGACGCCCTCCCCACACACCCAGCATTCACCTTCAGCGAAGGATGGATAGACAGGTAAAAAGTTTCTTAGTTCTTACCGATTGGTGATGGCTCATCTACTATATTGTATACTGCATTACATATACGTACTGCATCGGCATCCTATGTTTGTTATCATTATCTGTTGCTAACTAATAGTACAGTAGTATGTGTGTTTGAGACTCCATTTTTGTGGTGCGCACTGGTCGTACTTGTTCATGAGGTGTCCCCCCTGCTGCCATTTAATGCAGACCCATGGAGGAGGAGGACTACCTAAAGGCGCGTGGAATCACAATGGATCGAGATGCATGCTCTGCACATATGGATTCACAATATAACCTTGCCAGCAATTGAACTTGAGTGAATGAGTGTAGTTATGCATGGTTGTACTAGTCTTTTTTTAAAAAAAAGTAACGTCGCAAACCCCTTCTTACCATTCAAATGATGCCCGCGGTTCCTTTCCCAGCTTCCTGCAACTTCTATCCAGTTCGTCCTGAAGCATTACAATTCATTCTTAATATTTTTATATATACGTTCCCAAGACTGAATTACTCGTGGTACTCCTACATCAGTGGTCACAGACTGTTGAAATGATGAACATTCAACCGTTTCAAGCTTTCAGAGTAGGCATGACATCCGATTGATAGCAGGGATTATTTGTCAGCAAATAAGATAGATGCGGCTGGCGTCAACGTCAACCATTCAACTCATTTTCAATCATAAGTTGTTTGGGAGAGCACAACCGTACTTTTTTCTGATTATGATATTAGCACTACTGCTTTTTATTAAGACTTGAAGGTCGTGCTACACTGAAGTACAGCTAACTATGTGTAATAACAGGCCGAACAGGCATTCAGAGCAAGACACAATGACTAGTACGTTTCAAAATTCCATTGCTGATCATATGAAAAATACCATTTGTTGATAATAAGTTTGTAAATTCAGTATATACATTCATAATAAAAGAACCACTAAGGAACTGATGGATTATCCTACCTTCATTTCATAGTACATACTAGTTGAGACCCCCGCGTGTTGATGTCATTTAGCCATATCAATTGCTACTGCTCCAAAGATTGTGTTACTACTTTTGTTCTACTTGTTACCCCATCCTAGCCGTTCCAATCATTGCAATATTCTTGTGATTGCAACTACTTGGTTCAGTCCTGAACTACATTTGTTGTGCTCATACAAGCATATCCATTGCTGATCCATTGCATAGCTGAGTAGAGAATGTATTAGCTTCTTGGTACCATGAAAGATGGGGACAATTCCGGACATTGCTAGGCGTGTCCATATCAATTTGCTTGTGGTTACATATTTTTAATAAGCATTGCACCCATTTAAATATATCAATATGATTTTAGCTATTTGTCCACCTACTTGGTCATAGGCATACTGACACACCAGCATTTACACTTCCATAAAAAAAATTCATCTTCAAAAGTTTCACACAAGGAATTTGATACACGTGTAATTGTGTGGAAAGGAAACATTCAAACAATTACCTTGCCTCTATGTCCTGGAAAAGCATTGCAAGACGATGCACAATTTTGCATCCAAGATATACCTGCATGTGGCAGATCAATATCAGATGAACATGCATGTTGGAAAATAAATTGAAGCAAGGCTCAAGTTATTGTTAATACTTATTTTCCTAAGGTTCACACAAAAAGAAAATTACAGTGAAAATAAATAGTTGCACGACAGAAGGGATAAGCAATTATCCATGC